>SZWC01000806.1:219794-242768 GCA_023375785.1 Penium margaritaceum
TTAGGCTTCTCGCACACGTCGCTGTAATCTCGCAATAAGTTTCGCCGTTCGTTTCCACATGGCTTTCCGGTCCTGCGTGAGGGAGGATGTGGTGGTGTGGATTTCGCTAGTCGCGAGTCACGGGTCGCCAGTCAGTCGCTGCTGGCGACGTGTTCCCTCGCTGGTTTGGACGATGTGGATGCGGCGGCGAATGGCGATGCCACAAGGTGCGCTGCGGTGCAGTGCGGACCCCACAATTAGGTGCGATGTGCTGTTCGGTGCGTTTTTGTTTTTCCAGTTCGGAGCGGTGATTGTTCGTGATGAAGGAGGAAATCTCGGAGACGCAAATCAAGACTCCCTTGATGTTGGTGCTTCCCCCAGTGGAATTCCACTGGGCGTGTCCAATTCCCTTTCCTCTCTCCCCTCCCTTTCCCTCAAATCGACTGAGGCGTGGAAATGATTGACAGACTTAGCAAGTGCTCTCCCGCGCTGTCTTCGTCTTAGCAGAAAGCCGGCTTGGCCGGAGCTTTCATTGTTACCCTTTTAATGCCGTCCGTCCGTCTCACTGGTGGAGTGGAGTGGAGGAAACCCACCAGAAGGTCTCAACGGTCCATTTCCTTCTGAGCTCTTTGCAGACACACGGTGTGTCACAATTTGTGACACACCGACGGATCCGACGGTTTCCGACGGTTTGTGACTCACAAACCGTCGGATCTCGTCTGCGTTTCCTTTCGCCCTCCTCCTCCTCGTCGTCGTAGCATGGTGTGGAAATGCGATGACGTGCGCGTGCGTGCAGGAGGAAGGAAAGACGCGGCAGAACGTGCATCGCCGCCGCGTTCGCACTCGATGATGCATCGAAGCGCGTTCGCGTGACGTGACGAACGCGCTTCGTTTGAAGCGCTTCTTCTCCCGGGGTGCGTGTGTTCCTGAGCGTGAACTTTCAGAGCGCTGATCCCTTGCGGACCCCTTCCTCTCCCACTGAGGGTAGGCAGTGCGAGGGCCTTCTAGGCACTCGCTTTCTCTACAACCAACGTCCGCACAATCCCTTCGAATCGCACGCAGCCGCCACTGCCTGCCTGACGGGCGTGCGCGCACGGTCGAACGACGGGCGTCATGTCTGCCGCAGACGTGGTGTGCTTCTCCGAGACGCGCACACACCACTGACATAGAGGGATGGGCCGGCATAGGACGGGCATGGACTGCGTGGAAATCAGTTGATGCGCTCCCACGCACCACTCGCGTTCAAGGCGGAGCGCGAGCAGGGCGTAGACCCCCCACGGTGGATGCTGTCCACTCCGCGCGGCTCCACAGGCTGCGCCGAGTGCCCCCGGACCGTCGGGAAATGAATGAACACAAGGTTGAAGTTGACTTGGGGGGTAATGTAAAGGTTTCTTTGTCCGAGAACTCCCACGCACGCATTTTCAGTGACAATGCGTGCGTGGGAGTGCGGCACTACCACGTGGTGAGGCACTACTAGTGCCTCACCTCCAATCCAAGTTGTGACAATTTGTCACAACTTGTGACAAAATGACCATTGGGCATACGAAGAAGTGGATCCAGTTGTCCTAGTCTGTGGCTCCTAGAATGTCCTTGAGAGGGAGACTGACGTCAAACTTTGATGGCTGGACTGACGGACGTCCCCTCCCCGCGATCGACATGTGATGGAATGGCATGGCCACGACGAGTCGCGCCTTTCAGCGCCAGCTGTTGGTCTGGGGCAAACCGAAGAAACTGCTGCGGCGCTGAATCCCACACACGCAGGATGAGGCACGATGCTTGGGGCGGAACCGTACTCCTGTGACGTCTCCCGACGTGTACGGAAGTTCCGCACACGTGGCTCGCTGTGCGTCTCCGTCAACCTGCTGCTGCCGGTGCCAGCAGCAGAAACACTGCAGCAGCTGCAAAAACAGCCGCACATCTGAGTTCGGCGAACGCACATGCACGCCGAAAACCGACTGAAAAAAGAAACATGTCGCGGGTATACAGACGCAGAACGTGCGGTCCAGTGCACACGTTAGTCGCGCTGAGGGCCCCAACTAAGTCCAATCGCCGCTTCCTCAGCAGCTCGAGGAAGGTCCAACCGGCGAGTCGCTTTCAGTCAAACAACCGCGCGGTGCGTGAGGCGATGTTAACGAGGAGAAGTCGTCGTACGCGGCGCGACACAACCTGCACATGCTAGACGTTTCATGTACCAGAAGTTGTACCGGTAGGACAGCTTTCTTTCTTTACCACTGGTCGTGACAAACAGGGGGAGGGGGAGAAACTTTTTACAAGTTGACCCCCCCCCCCCGGGGGAACTCTAAGGGAGCCCAAAACTCCAAAACCCTAAACCCTAACGAAGCAAAAACGTTGACCCCCCTTCTCCCCCCCTCGGAAAATTTTGGGTGTTGAGAGGTAGAGAAGACAATGAAGCCACTAAAGACTAAAGGAGGAACCAGTCGAATCGTAGGCTTTAGCTCGTTGATGAGAAAATAACACATGTGAATGCAACAATCTCGCCTTAGGTTTATTTTATTTTACTGTCTCAAGGAAAATTTTCTACCTTGTATGAACAGAGAGCGAGAATTAAGTGATTGAATCAACCAAGTATGATGGGGTGGTTGTCAAGCGAGGATGAAGGTGACAATGATTTTGGCAAAGGTGAGGACAACGGGACATTTTAACATTATTGCAAGCTCGTGTAAAGGCGTCTTTCTTAGACTATTTTACATTCCACATGGAGGCGATCGTTGGAAAGAGGACCGAAGAAAATATTAAGCAGGTCACAATCTATGTCATTGAAAGATGCTTTATACAGAGCATGTCGGTAGGAGATTCAAATTTCCACCAAATTAAAAAACATGAAACATTGTTCTGCACATGCAGTGAACCAATTAAACATAAAGGGGAGGTGTCAAGGAAAATACAGTTTTCGTGTTGTTTTCAAAGTAGCACAAAAAATTGATTGATCCTTGTACAAGCACACAAAAATGTCTACCGCGCCAAGCAGCACACAAAATGTCTCGTCGCTGTACGAGCACACAAACTTGTCCACCGAGGAGCAACACCGAAAAATGTTTAGTGCAAAAATGTCCATTCACGAAAAAGCACACAAAAATATCCACGGCGCATAGGCAATGCAACGTGGCAAAACATATTCGCATAACTTTGGTGGGCTTCGTACTTCACAATGGTTGTTTCTCTCTTTCAATGAAAATCCAAGCAAGTGAAAAAAGGGTTAGAAGGTGCGTCCCACTCCGTCGACCGGACACGACCCTAGTCAATGAAATTTGCAACTCCTTTTCTTTCGTGCGAAGTGAGTCTGGATAGAAATTTTTGTGTGCTACTTTTTGGTAGCACACAAAGTAGCCATCCGTCAAGAAGCACACAAAATTGACCACCTAGATTCACTGCGCGCAACAAGAGAAATGAGGGTTGCAAACTTCATTGATTAGGGTCCTGCTCTTTCAACGGAGTGAAAGAACAGGACCCTAATCAATGAACCATATTTTCATTTACTTGACATTTCATTTCAAGAGATAAACACTTATTCCGAAGTAGAAAGTCAAGATGGATATGCAAGGGCTTCTTGTAATGTGGCATGAAGTGCACAAGATGGAGATGACAGCACCAGTAGTGGAGGTGACGGCCGCCTGGAGCACCCTGGCTCACAATGTATCATCGGGGAGCCATTTGGAAGTGCACAGGGTTGTCAACGAGCCTTAATTCAGCCCCGTTGGGTCTTTTGGGGGTTGAGCTTTGGACCATAGAGATGAGTTTACAACCTTTTTTTCCCTTGGTCGGCCCAACATTTGGCTGGGCATGACTTCCTCAATTCTTCGCGGATTTAACCCTTTCTTGGGCTGATGACATATGGACACACATAGAGAAACAAGACTCAAACCGTAATCAGTATTATTGGAACCATCTAGCTTACACTAACCTCTCCTTTCGGAGAGGTTAGTGTAAGCTCCTAGAGGATGATATCCCTTTTGCCAATGTTGAAGTTGTGGACAGGCTCCCATGAGTTTGGGCCAAATCATAGCCTTGATTTTGGGCCACACAATAGCCCTTTCACTTCACTAGGCACTGCTATCCTCCACCACACCGACGGTGATCAAGTATGGCCTCCACTCTTGCTCACACGTGATGATCACCTTAGGATAGGCTCAGAACTGTGCCAAGGACGTACTCGGCTGTATCGTTGTAGAACTTGATATTAGAGATATAGAACATGTTACGGACTTGTAGGGAGGGCAAAGGAGCCAACCGTTGCACCACGGATGTCGAAATTTCAAGCACCTGGAACAGACCAAGCCACCAGGGTTTCAACTTGTCCAAACCGGCCTTGATAGCTTGACGCGTGTGGTTTTGAGAAGCACACAATGGCCAACCTTGAGCTTCACATCTGCGCATTGACGGTCTGCTTGTTATTTCAATTTCTTTTGCAACTTTGTCAATTCTTGCTGCATTCAGTTCAACCCGTGCGGTTGGCTCCATTGCGTGCAGGTTATTTGTGATGTGCAAAGCAAGTGATGTGGCAGCCACCATTTTCCTGACCACTCAAATGGCACGTTGCCTGTGGAGGTGGACCTGGCGGGGATGTATGCAAGGATAGCGACAAACAAATCTGGTCCCATATCGTGTCGTCCCAATCACCCACCGGATGGAGGAGCTACTCCAAAATTTTGTTTGTCCTTTGTGTCTATCAATTAATTTGTGGATAAAAACTTGTTGACAGCTCCACCTTGGTGTTGTTCCATTGCATGATTCCTGCCAATACTTGCTAGTAAAGTGTTGGTCGTGGTTACTCATGATGGAATGTGGCACAGCATGGATATGTAGCACATGCTTCAGGATAAGCCGAGTCATGCCTTCCGTGCTCATGTTGTCACGCATCACAATGAAAAGCGGCACCTTGCTTAAGCGATCCACCACAGCCAACACAGGATTTTCACCTGTTGCTGTCTTGGATAAGCTGGTTTTGAAATCTATGGAGATGTCCAGCCACGTCTGCTCGAGGATAGGTATGGGTTGGAGGAGACCTGAGGACTTCATCCGTTGTATCTTGTGTTGGCACACGTCACAACTTTGATAGAATTCATCCACCTTGGACAACATGGTGGACCACCAAAGGAAGCAAGCCACTGTCTTCAATGTCCTATACGGGGATAAGTGGCAACTGAGGCCACTATCATGGAACTCCTCCGAAATCGGTTACAGAAGCGCATGCAACACAAGAACCACCACTTGCTACGTGTTGGGTTGTTTCCAATACCGGCATTTACAAGGAACATATTCGAGTTTTGTGCTCCCAACGTGCCTCATATCTCTCATGAAGAGCTTCAGAAGGGAGGAATAATTGTGAATGGTAATGGATGTAACTTATTTCATCAGGTCCCGTCACCGTGAGAGTATGTCTAGGGTGTCGATGTGACCCGGCTGGTTCATGATTTTTTAAGTTAGAGTGACTCAAGGCACTCCACCCAACGCGCTTAAAGTCGGTTCAGATTTGAATGCATCTTCAAGTGCTTCTGCGCATGGTGGATGGTGATGATCATGTATTTTTGCACCTCAAGATAATTCTACCAACTCTTGAAGGCTGCAACCACGGCAAGCATATCCTTACCATGGGTGGCATATTTCATATCTATTACACTTGAATTACAAGGCCGGTACGGACGTCAATGCCCTTTACATATGATCAAAGGCTTCTTGTTTGCCAGCTCCCCAACTCCAATCATGATCCTTGTGAGCAAGGTTGTGCAATGACATATCAAAGAATACTTGCACATTGTATACATATTGCAACTTTAGCCACTATTATAGGGCCGGCACCTTGCGCGGATCAATGAGGAAATGTCCATCACCAACCATGTGTCCAAAAAAACTGTCCTTTCCATGGCATTATCACACTTAGAGAGCTTTGTGAACAAAATATTCGTTCTCAAAATCTCAAGGACCATTATCACATGCTCCTTATGCTCCTTCTTCAACCTGTTATACACTAAGTGTTTTCAACTACACCACCACGAGATCATCCAAACATGGCCTGAAGATGTTTTTTCTTGTCACCATGAAGGCATTCGGCACAATAGTCAACACAAAAGACACCACCAAGAACTCATAGTAGTTTTACTCATAGAAGTGTAAGGTCATTTTCTCCACATCCTCTGCTATGATACAGAGCTTGTGGAAGCCAGATTTGAGATCAATCTTCGTGAAAAAGCAAGTTGCACAGAGCTGGTAAAAATATGCCTCGTCCTGTGGAAATGGTTACCATTTGTTCACGGTCAACTTATTAGCATCTAGTCATTTGTTTTTGTGTACATCTTCCTTGTCTTCTTCTATACAAGTAGGTTAGGTGCAACATACCGAGACAATGGGGAGTGGATGAAGCCCTATGCCATCATCACGGCCAATTGGTTCTTGAGCTCTTGTAGTTACACGTTGCACATCCGGTCCATTGCACATATGTATGTATGCTCCAGGTTTGAGGTCAATGCAATGGTCCACGTCTCGCTTCTTTCATAGACCTTCTGGAAGGGGTGTGAGGGAGCACTCTTTGAATCCCGTACACACCTTTTGAAGCCCCTTGGACCCCTCGGCTGCTTGCGAGTCGTCCTACATGCCACCTCATGTGCAATACCCACTGGCTCCTTTAATTATTCCTCCACGTCAATCAAAAATGCCAAGATATCCACTCCTTTTTCCCAATTACATGCTTAAGCTTCACCAAGTTCAGCAGCATAGGTACCAACTGATTCAACGCTACTTCACAAAACTCCTCTGTGGCCTCTTCCTTACAAGGGAACGTTTCTCGTCTCCAACTTAACCTAGATAGTGCATGCATGCCAACTGGAAAGAGGATTGTAGTTTCAGAGTAAGTCACAACCAATGATAATATCGTAATCCTTCATCGGGCACACAGTCTACAATCATTCTGTAGAGCTTCTCTACTGAAATGGAGAGGGGAAAATCCAGGCATCCCACCACAATTGCGTCGTCCACTTCTTACTTATGAGCACAAGGGACTACTTCTGAGCACACTCCATGATTACAAAAATGTGGTTGGTGCCACAATGCATCAGAATTTCCACTTTCTCTTGACTCCTTTCACTCACGCTTCGAAGATAACAACTGATTGTTTCTCCTTGTAAATCAAATCTCATGTCTTGACCTCGACAAGCCCCTTGATTACCGCAAGGCATTTGGTTGGATGGTCCAGTGGCACTTTAGGTGGAGAGAAGCCAGGAAGAATGCCTTCAACTTCCGCCTCTCCTCATTTTCCAAATCCTTTTTTTCTTTCATGTCACTTTTGTGGTTTGCTTCTCCTTCCCTTGATGATTATCCCTTCTATCACCCTTTATTGTACTTTAGCAATCATACACAAGTGGTCAGGCTTGTCACAATTCATTTACTTCTACTTTCATAATGATATAATCTCTATGGGTGTGCTACTACTTTTACCCCTCTTATTGTAGTCACCACTGTATGTGATATGGCTATTGACATGACCTTGTTTCTGCGTGCATCAAATTTATCTCATGCTTGGATCATCCAGAATAGGTTGTTGTAGAGGTCCTGCATTGCCATCATAGAACCAGCAAGGTCTTTGCTACAGTGGAAACAAGATTTGTTCATGTCAAAGTCACAATTGTCCACAACCTCACAAAGCCTACAGAAGTACTCAGCAACGCTGCTGTTTTGACAATGCTGACACAGCTTGGTGTGTACGTTGTTCCCCACGTTTTCCACCACAAAGAACGTAATGAAACAATCCGTGGACTCCATTTATGAGGTCGGCCATCCCAGGATATGGATGCCACTGCTATAAGTTGAAGACAAAGGGGTTGAGAATCCCCTCTTGGGTTCAACATTGATGATCATTGCTACTCCAACGTTTTGTGGATTGCAACGCACCACGTCGGCCCGCTGATCCTGATATGCACCCCTCAAAAGGGTCAAATCGTACTCATGATGTACCTCATACTTTGAGGCATCCACACCGATGGTTGTCAAGAACGGATGTAGTTCAAGCATCCAAGAATCCAAAGCTGGCCCATCCATCTTCAATGGGCAAATTGCTCCGGCTTGGACAGGCTCGGGACGCCTGCCAGAGCTCCAACTGTGGTGGCAGCTGCCACTGTTGTTGGCCTTGAAAGTTTACTAGCTTAACATTGAGGTACATGTTCTGCTTCTCCAACCGCTAAGGCCAGCAATAACGTGCAGGCTAAAGCCATCTTTGCATCTGGTGCAATTTCTTCCTCAATGGTCCTCTGGTTACCGCCTTGTCAGCAAAGTGTGTGGTTGGCCTTAGACGCAGTTCCGCCAAATAGACGTGATATTTGGTAGTCTATGGTGACCATGAGAGGTTGTCGCATTGACAGCGATGCTCGTGAGCCAAGGGTGGCCTTGATACTAAGTGTAATTTTGACGCATCGTACTAGCCTCAACCAAATGGTGACTGCATGAACCAATAGGAAAGATAACCTAAGGGGTGGCCAGTACACACCTTCCCTTGTATGTGGAACATGGGATCATCTTGGGGAAGTACGGGAACACGTGTGGCATAGTGGAAGAAATCATTACTTTTTATTAAAGTGTCCACATACAAGACAATATGTACATGGTGGAACAATCTACACAACCCGAGGTCACCAAGCCATGCACTACTGCTGATTGCTATTGTCCAAGTGTCATGTAGCTCATCTTTCCAGATTTTCCATGTACCAAAGATTGCATCATTTTATATAGGAACGGCCGAGATATTACCGTCTCTATGAACCAAAATAATCTGCCGCTGGCAGTACCACTAGTGGCGGTGACAACAGTCCAAAGTGCACTCTCTTGCAATAACACATTGGGATGCCATTCTAAAACACCCTTGGTTGTCAATGAGCCTTGATTCATGGCCATCAGACACCAAGGTGGGCTTCAACCTTGTTGGGTGGTTTCAGAATCGAGCCTTCGTGCCTGGGGATGAATTCCCTCAACCAGTCAAACCTTTTTTCGAGTGTATCTCCTTCAGTTCTTGATGGATTGACCCGGTTCTTGGACTTATACTGTACGTTATATCCTTCAGATTCCAAATTCAGGCTCAAGTTCCACTTGTAAGGAAGCCTCAAGCCCTAATCATTGTTGTAAGTAATTTCTGGCTTACAGACATTGTGTCTCTCCTCCTTTGGACCATGTCAAGATAATATAGAATTTGTACGAACTATTGCAAGACTCACTTAATCCACCATGGGGAGTTCTATCCACCAATCCCCTATTGCTCTTCTACCAGAATTTCAACACCGATGCAAATTCGTGGCTTTGTAAAAATATAATCAAGCATGTGGAGGTGTTGATGTCTTTATGGGAAAAAAACTTTGAATCCATTTCTAGACAAAAGTGATGATTATCAACACATACCTTGCTTTTAATTTTATCTTCTTATCCAACAAGTTATGTTGGTCACGTATTCACATGCGTGATGTGAAATTTATCCTGATTCATATATTTGCATCCAACATTAAAGAGGGACAAGTCATTCCTGGTCTACACTTGCACTCAATTGTCAAAACACCAGTCCTCCAATGAATGGAGGACTTGGAGCGGTGTGCCTATCCGTCATTACAGCAGCCCAAGAAGTTCAGTTGGTCCATTGAATTCTACCCCCTGGTGAATACTAATGGAAATTTGTAATCCTATACACTCGTCAGTCCTGAAATTAAGGACACTTCCTCCTCAAATGCCTTGCCATTCGACGTACATCTTATCTCTATAAGCAAAAGGTTGCAATGTAGCTTAAAGAATTTCCGTGCATCATCCCCTTTAATCCCACACTCGTGCAATCTCATTGAGGAACTAAGCCAAGAGTATGTGGCATATAATTTATTCACTTATATAAACGACTCCACTCACATGGTATCTCTCCCTTGAAGAATTGGCTCCCTTCCAACAACGTTGCGGTCCATTATTTCTCCCACATAATTCAATTGAAGTACCATCAAGACCTTATTGATAACTTCCCTAGTCAATATGTGCCTCCACCACCGCCACCACCACCACCACCACCACCCATGAAAATGTGTAAGGATACAGATTACCTCATTGAAAATTCTCTCTTAAACCTATGGGAAAAAATTGACATAAAGAATCGACTAAAGTGGCAAGTATGATGCAATGCAAAAACAGTTTGGAGTCATGAAACAACCTCTAAGTTGTCAAACATGTTATCTACAAATTCTTTGGCCGCAATAAGATCTTGCTACATAACACGCCATGACATTGTAGCTAGAAATGGGTATGTTTCATGTCCTTTGCATACATGAAGTTTTATGCTGAGCGCGTGAGCATAAATATCATTACAAAAATAGCCAACCATGTACCATCGTCTTGATTTTTTTCTCAGACCCATCATGGCCATTTTGGCCAGTTTCTCCGAATTCCCATATTTTGCATTCAACTTTCCAAGCAAGTTCAACTACCTTCCCGAAAGGTCCATAGAAGTATCAGGAATCTTATCGATGTTTCAATCACGTTTGGTTGACTTCTCGATGGCACTAGAATCTTACAAGGACGTACCTCGAATACTCGTTGCTGATCTTGAAGTCCCCTGTTTATTTACAATTTTTATTATACAAACAGAGTCATCATGTATTCATACACATTAAACTCCTTTAGTACCTAAGATGTCTACTATAGCTTATTCGGACGAATGAGCTGCAGTACTCATGGTCTTAGATGCACTCAAATTCTTTGAAAACCTTTCAATTGTTATCTTTCAATACAAACTACTTACATGTCCCTTCCTTCTCCATTATAGTGCTCTACTCGCAATCTACTTGTGAATCCATAATGATTCAATCCACGTAACAGACTATCTCTCAACTTATTCTTTTTAAAAACAAGGAATCATTTGGTGTTTTGGCGCTTCCTATATAGTGTACAGACTAATTTTGGGTTCGGAAGGATCTTAGAAATCGTTCCTCGTGCTTCGGGCACTGGAAGCCAGCATTTTTAGGAGTCAACGTCTTTGTTGACTTCAGCTTGGAGATTTGTGCTGCACCCAGAATGTTGAGAGGAGTGCCACGATGGATAATTCATTGAGATGGTTCATTCAACTTGTATTCATGTATGAATAAGTTCAGAAGCCACCTTCAATCTTATAGTTAGAAACTAAACTTCAAGCATCCATTGTATCCCATCTTTCCACTTTTACGTGTGTTGTTTTCCTATGTTCAATCTCTGAACCACCAATGTTTCTCACAATGTACCAGATATGGGAGTGCAAACATTGTAGAAAGCTACGTAGGTCTTCTGCAGCTGACAAGGGAACACTTTCTTAGTCACCTTGTACAGTTACAATAGTAACACGCATGCACAGCAAGAGCTCAGCTAGGAGAGACACACATAGAGAGAGTGAGCTTCCGAAAGGCATACAGTGCTAATAGCTACCACAGAAGCCATGCGGGTGGCGGGCCGTGGCAGGTCATTTTGTTGAGAACAAGCCAAACACCATAATTTTAGGTGCAAACTTGGTCACACTCATCAAAAGAAGGTGGCTTCTGAACTTATACATACATGAATGCAAGTTGGATACATGATTCGGCCAAGCCTAGCCCAATTTATACATGCCAAAGTGCAGGTCTAGCCCACCACTGAAACACCTTACGCCTCCATGGTGCCCACACGCCGTGGCACCTTTCTTCAAGTGCGAAGCGCCCTTCAGGAGGCGCATCTCCCTTTGCTCGTGATGGAGGGATCCCCTGCACTGTTTCAAAGCATCCCGCTCTCTTTTGTTCTGGGTTTGATGATGGGGTTTGACAGGGTTTGAAACCTCTTTCGTACCTGCAATCAGAATATTGATTGTGTCCTTGAGTAACAAACTGTACTACTGAGTCGCACACTCCAAGCCGGGATTTTGGCTGTCTCCCAGTAGCAACTTGTACTACTGAATTCCGGCGGATTATGCACCGGAGCGACTCGACAATCCTCCGGGGATAATTCGCCACATGTACTTTTGTTACTCACTCCAGAAGATTTTCTACTGGAAGTCAAATCACATCCAACTCCCCGAGCCGTCACGTGCATCCCCACTTTGGAAGCTCATATCTCCTTGGTTACTTGTCCGATTCTGGTGATTCAACTTCCACCGGATTCAGCGACTCGTCAACTTTTAAGGGATCTATTTTGGGTTTGGAGCAATCCTTGAGCTGTTAAATCCAACTGCAAGTATTTTTGTCTCTTTGGTGGCTCGTCGGCACCTCGCGGCACCGCACTTGGACATGCGGAGGGGAAATGTTTCAACATTCTCCCCCTTGCACGTTCCATGTCCGCTGCTCAACCTTTCTCTCACTCATCTTATTCTGTGTCCTCTAGCCCTTTGTAGGTGGTCATCCCAAGCCGGGCCGCGCTCATTGCATGTTGGTCTGTGGGTTGCACTTTGGTCAAGCAATCCACAAGCATGTTGTGCGTGCTGCATTGCTACAACACCACCTGCCCCGTTTCAACCATGTCCTGTGCGTAGTGACAATGCACGTCGATGTACTTCGTCCTCTTGTGTAGCATTGGAGCCAGTGTTGTCCTTTTGCACTACCATAGGCTCCTGCTATGGCACGCCTAGCACTCCCTTTAACCTGCAGAGCGACACCGCCTCCTTGACCATCTCAGCCAGCATCATGTACTCTACTTCCACTGTTGAGATGGTGACGGAGCCCTGCTTCCTGCTGCACCATGAGACTGTTGCACTAGGGAGGAAGAACACGTAGCCAGATGTGGACTTCTTCCTGTCCACATTGCCAGCATAGGCCTCATCCATAGAGCAGAATTCACACAAGGGGTCCAACGGCCCCTTGCTGTTGAACCTCAGACACGCGTGCAGATTCACCTGTAGGTACCGATGGATGCGCTTGACTGCCTGCAAATGTAGTAGCCCTAGATCAGCAATTGCAACAGAAGTGCCCCTAAATGGAAATTTAGCCAGTGAGGCGAGATTCATTGGGATCTATGGATGCTTTGAGATGGCGGCTGGAGGTGGAATCGTAGGCAAGGGTGCTTCTGGCGGCCGTGATCCCCAGTGGCACTATTGCAAGCAGCAGTTACGCGTGAAGCACTCAAACGGCCATATCTCAGCCGTTTCTCCAAGGATTGCTGTGTTCTTTTGTATGCTAGAAATCTCGCAATGCATACTATATGATGCATGTGTTCTTTTCATGTTTACACCTCAATAGACGGCTTCAGAGTGCCAAGGGGCTCTCAACCAACTCATAAAGACTGGTACATAAGAAAGCACATGGTCTTGTTCTAGGCATGCCAATGTGACCCAAAGACTATGCACATTTCCTTGTAATGATCGATCAAGTATAAGGATTCATTCCTTGCCCAACTTTTCTCGTATTTCAAGTATTTCCTTGCACTCGTCCATTTGATCCTACAAGTCTTCCGTGGTGCACCTTGGTGCAAACATCGATGGGTTAGTTGCACAATGGGAATCTCGGTCACTAGCAGCAGTTTTGCTACTAGGAGAGGTTCATGCGACATCTCAATGGTTGGCCAGAAACACCAAAGGGTAGAGGGTGGGAGGTATTTCCCAAGGGCTCAGTGTGGGACCGTCACGCCGGGCGTCATTTTTGCAATTCGTATTTGGACGTGCCACTTTTACCAGTTTATTAGTTATGTTCATTATGCATAAAATAGACATAACAAAACTCCAAAACTGAGCTGGAAAACGTTACTTATTATGTCCAAATAGGGGTTACTCTTTGGATAATCTCTAGGTCCAGGGAAAAGGTCTAATTAATTCTGAGAATAGAGGGCAACGCAGGATTGCTCTTACAACACCGGCAAGACCGCGATGTAACCGCGAGAAGATGAAGGCGACTTGGAGTTTTCCCTGAGGGTACATGCAGGGATTACCCACAAGATTCGAATGTGTGTATGCCCTATCCGGTAACCTAAGGACATTAACATTGTACCTAAAAAAAATAGAAAACACAGCATGTCGACGTTGAATGTGATGCAGCATCGTCATTTTGACGTCGAAAATTTATTTGAACATTCACAAACCCCTCGTTCAAAAGGTTTTTATAATGTTTGATTGGGGGTTTTCCTTTGGTTTGCATGGAGGTCCGAGACTCCCCATGCGTTGAAAGGAAACCTGCTAGGCCCCGCTACCTCGAGGCCCAACATGAGCCCGCGCAAAATGAAAACACTTAATACCCCGCATGTACTTTTTCATTTCAAAACAGGAAGGTTTTGCGTGTTAGAGAAAGAAAAACCGAGCATTTCCTCTCGATTTAAAAAGCGGGCATTTTTCTCGATCGCGATCGAGCGATGAGCTCTAAGCTTTTTTTTCGACACGCAAAACCCCTTGTTTGATGTAGATTTTTATGTTTTGTGTGGGCTCCACCAACAAAAAACATAGAAAACCCCAAATAAAACCAGGATGTTTGCATGTAATGAAAAGGGAAAAAAGAGGGCATTGCTCGATCACAATTCTGACGTTGGAGCGAGAATTGCGAGGGGGGTTGACATGCCCCACCTTTCTTCACTCGATTAGCGGCGGATGCCGCTTATTTGCTACGTACCAGACATACACGAGTCCCTAATCTTTCCGAGTGGAAATTTCTATTGTTAAACAAACAACCCATCGCGTTGCAAGAACCACGATATTCACTCCGACGGTCGAGGACAAAATGACCAACTGCTTCACCCTCATCGGATATTCGGGAACCTTCCAATAGCTTCGACCACTCTCGCAGACCTACGAATATCCGTATCACAAACTTTTGGTGGACTTCTCAACACACCAAGATGAATCTGGATATATAAAGATGCATCTCGCATCTTCACCATCCATTCTTGAAGGCCCCCGACTTCTCGGTGGACCTTCTTGAATCCGACCACTCATGACGTGACTCCGCACGCGCCGCTCGACAATCGACCCAACGACCCCGACTATACTTCATTCGTAACTCGACACTTGTGTATATATATATATATATATGTTAAATCATTTGAACACTTTAAACTTATAGCTAATTATAAATTGCTCAAGTGCCCCAAATTCTAAATCGTGTTTTGCCTCGCGACTTCTACATGTGCACCATCTACGTTCCGTTCGGCGTAACACTTGGTATGAGAGCACAACGGTGCTGGAGATGCATCAAACTAATTTACCCATCCGGAGGACTACGACGCACAAGCTGTCAGCGCATCTCGCACGTCAAGACTCCGTAGACTTTGCAACTATGATGTGAGGTAAGCGAGCACAACCAATGACCAGCAGCAAGTCTTCGGCGACGACTTCGGCAATGGAGGAGCAGAACATGCCGATGTACACGAACCCTTAAGCAACAGCGAATGCTGGCGTGGCGGGCTTTGTGACAGCTGGGACAACCCCTATGGCTTCGGCGACCAATCCGGTCACGGACCCAACGGCGATGAACCAGCCATCCCTACCTACAGCCTTGACGACGACAGCAGGGGCGACATGTGGCACCGGATGACAGGCACACATCAACCAAGAATTAGCAAACAAGATCTCCACACTCCAATGAATCAACAACCACCTGCTCCAACAACTCAACGTTACGATGGAGGCTCTTTGCAACGCAAGCGCGCATGAAGCTGTGCTCATCCAGAGCAATTCCTAACTCTCAAAACAGGCCCGGAATTTGTTTGGCTCAACCATAACCGTTCGATCCTGGAAACTTGAAAGGACCAACAGTTTGGATGAGGCTGGCGATTTTGGAGGTGTACTTCACCGTTGTTGGGGTCAACGACGATCAAAAGAAAATTGACCTCGCTGCCGCGCTTTTGCGTGGCACAACGCTAAGTTGGGGGTCCCACTTAAAGACCTTCCAACGATAGCACGAGACCGGAGGGGCCTCATTAGCGGCCCATGGTACCCGTCTCACATCGCCGATAATAGTGTTGGAGCAGATCAACACACAATGGCAAGACGTGCTGACGCCACCAACCGACTGGAATGAATTTTTGCGTGCGATGCTCGCACGCTTTGGACGACTGAACGAGAAGTCTGACGCACGGTACAAGCTTCCGCGTCTATGTTAGCAGTCCAGTGTGGCAGAGTTCATGCGGAGATTCCGCAAGATTATTATCGGAGCAGACATTCCCCCAACAAACCTTGTTTTCACTATAACAACGGCCTCAAGCGAGATATCCGGCAAGCAATCGCTAACTTCGGCATCAAGAGCGACTTAACGCGGATGATCGTAGCAGCAAGAAAGATCAAAAACACCGACTACAATGCTCCGATCTAAGAATCCTATGGTTGGTGACCTCCTAACCACAATTACCCTAGAAATGAAAAATATATATATATATATATATATATGTGGCGAACTCCTCGACTCCGATGGATGTGGACGCCGTCGATCAGAGAGATAAGCAAGCCTGCTACAACTACAGAAATGTCATGCATACCATTGGAAATTATCAGAGCAAACACTAGGCCAAAAAGAGGGGTAAGTCGCAGAAAAATGAGTCAGGAAACGACAGAGGGCAAGACTAAAAATGGCAACTCTTGTCCGTGAGGAGCGATCTGCGCCAAACGATCGCCCATCTAAATGGCCTACATCACCGCAGAAGGTTTCTGAGATCACAAAGTTCGACGAGGGGTACGAGGAAAACCAACCGGCGATACTGCTAAAGGTTCAGCCTCGAGGATGCAAAAGTCGTAGAATGGTACCGGCACTATTCGATGGAGGAGCTTTGCACAACTTCGTAAGCAACGACATAATTCGCAAGCTAGGTTTACAGACCGAACAAGGGGTGTTTGAAGAAAAAAACGTCAACATGATATTATAGATTTGGAGATTCCAAGAACCACTACGACTACAAGTGGGAGATCTATGGGATGTAACGACCTGGAAGTCTTGTCCAATGAGCGGAAAAAAAGTCAACCTCGGACGAGATTTTCTGTACCGGCACAATATGCAGGTCGATTAGAACAACGGCGACGTCTACGTGGAAATTGACGGTGCCAAGCGACAACTTTTGCGTGTGGGACAAAAGCCGATAGCGGAAGCAGCAGAGGTGGAAGTAGCAGAGGAAGCTGTGGAAGACGAAAAGCGACAAACTGTGCAATCGATACCGCTTAACGTGGCCACTATATATGACGAGGAGCTCGTGCGTGCCTCATACATCTCAATCCAATGGGAGAAGCAAAAATAGCAGCAACGAACTAATCATTGGCCTCACCAACCTCATCGGCATCAACAAAGTTCACGATGGTCCCGGAAGAGTTTGCACCCCTCATCCAGGAGTTTGTGAATGTCTTCCCTCACGAACTCCCGAAGACTTTACCTCCTGAGCGAGACATCAAACATCACATTGAACTGAAGCCGGGCAATAGACCTATCGTTCGGGAGGCCTATCGGATGAGCGATCACGAGCTGACCGAGCTCAAAAAGCAGCTCAACAAGATGCTCGGTCAGGGGTTCATCTGCCCATCTACGTCACCATACGTCGCACCAGTGCTATTCATGAAAAATAAAAATGGCGAGATGCAGATGTGCGTGGATTACCGGGCGTGAACGACGCTTCCATCAAGAACAGCTACCCTCTTCCCCGAGCTGACAAGCTTTTTAGCCAACTCAAAGGGGCTCAAATTTTCAGCAAAATTGACTTACCTAGTGGATATCACCAGATACACGTGGCGGATACCGACATCAAGAAGATGGCGTTCTGAACTCACTCTGGGCAGTTTGAGTTAGCGGTCATGCCGTTTGGACTCACAAATGTCTCGGCGACGTTTATGGCAGCACTGAACAACATTTTCATTTCGTATCTCGATGATTTTATCATGGTGTACCTTGTCGACATTCGGGTGTATAGTCGGAGCCCAGAGGAGCACGATGGATATCTCCGAAAAGTTCTCAAAGTTTTACAAAGAGAGAAAATTTTCGGAAAACTCTCGAAATGCGACTTTGGTCGTCGTTTGATCGAGTTTTTGGCCTCATCTTCAATGGCGTACGAATCACTATGGATCCGAAAAAATTGACAGCAGTCGTTGATTGGCCGCACCGACAAAAGTTGGAGAAATTCAGGTGTTTCTTGAGTTTTGCAATTACTACCGACAATTCGTACAAGACTACGCCCGAGTGTTAGCGCCTCTTTCCAACATCACTCAAAAAGAAAACAAGTGATGGTGGGGAGAGAGCGAACAAGAAGCGTTCACCACTTTGCGAAACGCTCTGAACTCGGCACCAGCCCTAGAATTAGCTGATCCAACGGTCGACTACGCCATGGCCACGGACACATCAGACCAAGCCATTGGCGCGATTCCTCTGCAAGACCATGGCAATGGCGAACAACCGGTTGCCTACATGTCTCAAAAACTACGAGGACCAAAACTCAACTACACAATACATGAGAAGGAGATGCTGGCGGTCATGCACGTGTTCAAGACATGGTGATACTATTTGTAGTGTCGTCGATGCATCGTGTGCACAGACCACCACGCATTAAAATATTTAAAGACACAACCGAATCGCAGTCGACGCCAAACCCGATTGATGGAGTTCCTTGAATCCGGGTACGACTACGGAAATGAGTCCCGGCCATGAAAAATCAATGCGATGGATGCACTCAGGCGCTGACAATATTTTATGACTGACATGGCAATGCTACAACTACAGCGAGACCCGTACCTCGAGTGACTATTCGAACGAGGCTATGACTAGGACCACGAATATGATTAAACAAATTTCTTGTTCGACGCACCCTACTGGAGACGGCGCTTCATTCACCAAGTGGTCATTCCCCCCAACAACGAACTTCACTGCATGCTGCTCGAAGAATGCCACGACACCCGACCAGGTGGACACTTCGGAGTGGACAAGACGCTGAAGAAGCTAACAAAAAGCTATTGGTGGGACAAGATGCAATCCGACGTGGCCAACTTCTCCAAAACCTGTGACACCTGTCAGTGACAAAAATCCCGTCGCACGAGGCCACCTGGACTTCTACAACCACTCCCTATTCCAACGGAACCATGGGCACACATCTCCATGGACTTCGTCATAGAATTTTCGGTAACGCCCGAGGGATATGACGTAATTCTCGTGGTCGTCGACAGGTTTTCCAAAATGTCCCAGTTCATCCCAACAATGACCACCATCACCGCTGAGGGAACAGCATGGTTGTTTCTAAACAACATCGTTTGGCTACACGGCGTACCGAGAACCATCACGAGCGACAAAGATGGTCGATTCACCAGCCGTTTATGGCGCGAACTGATGACTCGCTACAGTAGCAATTTCAACTTTCAATGGTATTTCATCCTCAAACCGATGGTCAAACAGAGTGGAGAAATCAATCGCTCGAACAACTTCTCCAAACACTATGCGAACCTCCTGGGACGGATTGGACACAAAAACTCACGACCGCCGAGGTCGCATATAATTTGGTAGTTTCAATCGCAACGGGTAAAACTCAATCTGAAGTGATGTATGGCAAACGTCCCACCACACCAGCCGGACTACAAAGCTGCAACAACATCCTCGCGGTCGACGTTCAACGCCAAGATTTCACCACCATGTGGGAGGAAAGACGTCAAACCCTTGCAAAGACACAAGCAGCGATGAAGCGAGCAGCTGATTGACATCCCAATAAGGACATCTTCGCCGCTGGCGACAAAGTCCTCCTCAGCTCGGCGGATCTAATTGATCGATGATCAAACCCCAATGGTTCGGACCGTTTGAGATCGAGCGCATGCAAACCCCTGTGGATGCGCGACTCAAACTCCCCGACACTGTCCAAGTTCATCCGGTGTTCCATGAAACGGTAAACCCCTACCCCTCTTCCCTCACGTTGTCATGTGAAGCTCGACTCTATGGTTGGAATGGGAGTGACGGCAGTCAAAACGGACAAGCGTGGAAAACGAGAGAGTCAAAAGAGCGAGAGTGAGAGGTGGCAGGTGGAGCTTGCTATCCAAGCCCACCCGTCGGCCGGCGACATGGGGCTCGTCGGTGCCCACTCGAATTGCAAGGGGAATAACCCCACTCCAGTCTCAAAAAATTGATGTTCAGACCTAAACTATGTCAGCCAAATCTACGACCGGTTCACAGGTAAAACAGAACTAGTTCACCAAGCCACCGTAGCTCAAACATGCACATCTATCAAAGACGATTGTTTTGAGACAAGGTATGAGCACTCCAGAAGGGAAGCCAGCATGTGTGAAGATTGCTGGAGTGTACCCGGTGGCTGCTCGGCGGACTCGCGTCTGCTCCCCCAGTCTTCCGCAACCTCCGCCTCATCAGGATTCTGCACGGCAAAGGACGTGAGCCGAGAGGTCTTACTAAGTACTCAATATCACCATGTCAGCAGACTCCAGCACTACCGAGACTCTAGAGAGAAATTCCCTGGCAGATATGTCCATCCTCTGCCTCTAGTGCAAGTAGACAAAGACACGGAGTATGTCATCGAGGACATCCTCGGCCACCGACGACGAGGCAAGACGACATAATATCTCGTCAAGTGGCACGGCTACGACGCCGCACACAACAGTTGTGAACCCTACAAAAACCTCCGAGACGTCGATCATCTCATCAACGGCTACTACCGCCGTCACCGGGCCACATCTATACTCGGGCCAGGACATTACGGCGAGAGAGGGGGGGGGGGAGTGTTATGTACCATGCGCACACGAGTCCCTAATCTTTCCGAGTGGGAATTTTTTTACTACAAAAAAATCCCATCGCATTGCGAGAACCGCGATATTCACTCTGAAGGTCGAGGGCAAAATGGCCAACTGCTTCGCCCTAAATGGATATTCCGGAACCTTCCGACACCTTCAACCACTCTCGTGAACCTACACACAGAAGTATCACGAACTTTGGGTCAACTTATCGACGCACTGAGACGAATATGGATGTGTAAAAATGCATCTCAGATCTTCATCGTCAATTCTCGAAGACCCCCGACTTCTCGGCTGACCTTCTTGATTACGACCACTCACGACGCGACTCCGCACGCGTCCCTAGAAAATCGACTCAACGACCCCGACTATCCTTCATTCGTAACTGGACACTTGTGTATATATGTTCGATCATTTCGAAACTTGTCATTGAAGCACACTTACCGCTAATTATAGATTGCTCAATTGTCCCAAATTCGAAATATTGTTTTTAATCGCAAATTCTACGTGTACACCATCTACGTTCCATTCGGCGTAACATTATCAATCATGGTGAAGTGAGTGGGCAGTGCAGTTCCACTCTTTATGTCACTGGGCAGGGCGGTAATATATGTTGTTCGTTGGGTAGGGCGTTACGACCACCCCAGGGGCCTGGGTAGAAGGGTGATTTCGCCCTTTCCCAAAACCCTGTACGCAACGATGGCGGGTACGGATGGAGCCTGGACCCGCCGCGGCGGTACGGCGAAAGTAGTCGTTGCAGGACGTGGCGGCGGAGACTGCGGTGCTGTACAGCGGGGCTGTTTGGGGTAGCTACGTCGTTGTGTCCTGATGCACCGCTGGTCGGCACATAGAGCAACTCAAGGCGAAGCAGGTAGAAGGGCAGCCGGTACATTTGCAGCAGATGAAGGGGAGCTGAGAAAGGGGTCGTAGCAAGTTGGATGGCAGCTGGAGGGACAGTGGCAGCGGCGGGTCCAGCGGCTGTGGCGGTGGTGGTGATGGGGGTCAGTGGCTCGGGAAAGAGGTGAGTGCGGAGTTTCTTAGTCGGATAGGAGAACGTGCCTCGGTACTGCTGCTGCTGCTGCTGCTGCTGCTGCTGCTGCTGCTGCTGCTGCTGCTGCTGCTGCTGCTGCTGCTGCTTCTGCTGCTGCTGCTGCTGCTGCTACTACTGCTGCTGCTGTTCCTGGTGCTGCTGCTGCTGCGCTGCCTTCTGTCGGTGCAGCGCCGACGCAGCTGAAAGAGCAGCAAGTGGCACCAGCTCCGGCAGCAGCAGCAGCAGCAGCATACTGGTAAGAGTGCAACCGGGGGACGATGAGACGGAGGGCAGGGTTGCCCATTCGAGGGTACTTGAAGTATGGCATCCAACGTGTACCGCGTGCGTGACGTTCCGTTGCAACTGCTTTGAACTGGCCTGTTCTGTTCTGTTTTGTTTCTTGCTGCTCTTTATTACATTTAGCTTATTTTCCCTGTTTTGTTCTGTTTTTGCCGTGGCAACGGCGGAATTTCTGGTTCCCGTGATCACAAGGGGAAGATAGCACCCCCCCTCCCCGCATCCCCCCATCATCCAGACAGGGGGAGAGGGCTGTGTGTGGTTTGGGGGGGGGGGGGGGGGGGGGGGGCTTTCCCCCTAAGATGCACCAGGTAGCTCTGAAGGAAGCCAGGACCGCTGGGGACTTGGGCCCCACAGTGGGGCCCACTTTGGCCCCACTGTGGTGTGGGGCCCACTTTGTGTGTGCAAGCTGCCACACTGCACTGCTGGTGTGCTCTCCCTTTCCACTCAGGGCGCTGGAAAGGGAAAGGGATCGCACAGCACAAGGCCAAACAAGGCCGATGCACGTATGTCGGGATCGCACAGTGCAAGGCCAGACAAGTTCTTGCACGTATGTCGGGATCGCACAGCGCAAGGCCAGACAAGTTCTTGCACGTATGTCGGGATCGCACAGCGCAAGGCCAGACAAGTTCTTGCACGTATGTCGGGATCGCGCTTTGCTGGACTGTTTACGTTGACGTCTTTGGCTGCTAATGACACGTCTCTGTTCGTTGCAGCACCGTGGGGCGTCTGCTTGCGTGCAGACTGCAACAGCAACTGCAGCAGCAGCAGCAGCAGCAGCAGCAGCAGCAGCAGAAGCAGCAACAGCAACACCAACAACAGAATCAGCAGCAGCCGCAACAGCAGCGACAAAAGAAGCAGCAGCAGCAGCAGCAGCAGCAACAAAATCAGCAGCAGCAGGAGCAAGAGGCGGAGGAGGAGGCGGAGGAACATCATTCAAGAGTTACGAACGAGCCAATTGCAGAATTGTGCTCCTTCATTGATGCTGACGACTTCCATCCTCAGTGCAACAAGGGTGAGCAAGCCCCCCTCCCCC
>SZWC01000806.1:254400-282133 GCA_023375785.1 Penium margaritaceum
GGGGGGGGGGGGATCTCCACATCCGAAGCCTGCAACTGACCCCCATCTTTTCAAGTGTATTAGCAAAGTGTATTGAAGAATTGTAGCTTATGGAGATACATTAAAAAAAAACACACTAATATACATGCAGAGAAGAACTCGAACGTAAGCCAAATACTAAATTTCCAATATATTAGTGAAGAAAAAGTAGTCGTGTCACGATACACTTTGTTGCTGCACTGCCTCAATATAGTGAAAGCATAAAGGGAAGAGGGTATTGAACGACTGAAGAGGATCCATCGTGTTTCTACCTGCATGAAAAATATGGCAACGACATACTTGGAAGTTGTGGGTGTTCGATTCTATATTCAGTTCATCAATGGTGACATGAATTGCAGCCGATGATAATCATGAAACGAATAAGACAGATTCTAACACAACATTGCATGTACCTTTTGGTAATGAGGAAACAGGAAGTCTCTCTTTGATAAAGTCCATCGATCAACGTGGATCGAAGGTCCTCCCAAAGGTGATCATCCATTGACTACCAATGCATTATTGCATTCAACTAGTCGTCCATGAGCTTCACCACCCAAATACACTCTATTGACACTCCCTCCACTTTTGGGGAGGGGTCTCCACATCTGGATCCCGCAAGTGACCCCACCACCCCTCCAAAAAGGGCCAAGTGTATTACAAAAGTGTATTAGAGAAGTGTAGCTTATGGGGATACAAAAAATACACTAATTTACATGGGAAGAGGAACTAAAACTTACGTCAAATTTCAAACTTCCAATACAATAGTGAACAAGAACTGGTCGTATTACAAGATGATCCCCAGCTACACTGCCTCAATACACTCTAGACATTAGGGGGGGGGGGGGGGGTTGAGCGACTGAACAAGATCCTTCTTGTCTCTACGTGAATACAAAACATGGAGACGATATACTTGGAATTTGTAGGTGTTCAGTTCTATAAACAGTTCATTGATGGTGACATGAATCACCATCAATGACAATCGTAAAATGACTCAGAAAACATTTAACACAACACTACATGTAACTTTTTTTTTACGTAAGAAGACAATAATCATCTCTTTGGCCATCAGCGACACTACCCAGCTACACTAGGCTAATATACTCTCCACTCTTGGAGGGGGGTCCCCACGTCCAAAACCCGCAGCTGACCCCCCTCTTTAAAAATGGCCGAGTGTATCAGGGAAGTGTATTGGAGAATTGTAGCTTATGGGGATGAAAAAAAAATACGCTAACGTACATGTGAAGGAGAACCCAGACGTGTGTTACATTTCAAACAATAAATACATTTGTGAACAAAAGCAGGTCATGTTGCGGTACACTTGCCAGCTGCATTGATTCAATTAAATCGAGGCATTTGGGGGGTGGGTGTATAGAGTAACTGAACAGGGACTGACTCGTTTATTCGTGCATGCAAAACGTTACGACGATGTATTTGGAAGTCGCGCGTGCTCAATTCTGTGAACTGTACATGAGTGGTGACATGCATCACCGTCGATGAAAATCATCAAATCACTCAGAAAGATTTTATCATGTCACATTATATACGTCTTTGATAGACGCAAGAAGGAATTCTCATTTTGATCGAGTCCATCGATCAACGTGGATTGATGGCCCTTCCAAGGCAATTGTCCATTGACGACCAATGCACTAGTGCATTCTACTTGTTGTCCATCAGCTACACTACCCAGCTACACTGTTTTAATACACAGTCCACTTTGGAGGAAGGGGGGTCCCATATCCAGAGTCCGCAATTGACCTTGGAGAAGGGTAGCACAAGGGCATTAAAAAAATGAAAAGAGTGCATATGCTGAAGAAAACTCAAACTTATGTTAAACTTTCAACTCTGGATACATGAGTTTGAAACTACCCCAGCGCACTCGAGGCATTTGAGAGGAGGGATCCCATTTGGTGACGACGACAGAAAAAATGACTTGATCACTAATCTGCCATGGAGACCCTTGTGGACAACATACCGGAGTTATCACATACCTATGCATGTCTAAACTGGTCATGATAAATCAAACACACAAGCATTAGTGGTACAGAACTACGTGTGACAAAGTATGTTGTGCTTTAATCTTCAACAGTTTTATTCACAGAGTTGATTATGCAGTTTGCGGCTATGCAACCACCACTGTTGGTGTTTTCCTACTATGGATACTGCTACTCTTACCCTGCTGCTGCGTTGCCGCTCCTGGTGTTGCACTGTTTTTGCTGTTCCTACTATTGCGGTGCTATTGCTGCCTACTTCTATTGGTGCATGCTATTGTTTCCACTACTGCTGCTTGTGGTTGCCTCTGTCGTGGGCTACTACAGCTGTCTATCATCTCTATTGTTACTTGTTTTTGCTGTGAGCTACTGCTGCAACAGGTTTGTACTATCATAGGCTATTGTTACAAATTGATGCTACTTCCACTG
This sequence comes from Penium margaritaceum, assembly GCA_023375785.1. Taxonomy (NCBI): domain Eukaryota; kingdom Viridiplantae; phylum Streptophyta; class Zygnematophyceae; order Desmidiales; family Peniaceae; genus Penium; species Penium margaritaceum. Next base: position 256,836 of record SZWC01000806.1, read on the forward strand.
CTTGGTGTGGAAGCTAGGTGTTGTTGCTGCTAGCTTTTCTTGCTACAAGTTGCCGTTTCTGGTGCAGGCCATTGTTGCCACTATATGCTGCGGCTATGCCACTTGGGTTCTACTGTTGTGATGATGACAACAACTCATGCTGCCATGGTCGGCACCGCCGTCTACTCAAGGCGGTTGCATGGTAATCTGTTGTTGTCGATGTCACAACAACGTCTCTGATGTCGCGATTTACTACGACGGTTCCTAGGAACTCGATTGCACCTGTGACTCTCATAAGAACTATCAATGTTGCATCGCTGTTGTGTACCTTGGTGAGAAGGGTCTTGTTTCTCTGATACCAAGAGAAAGTACTCGGAAGCTTCCTAGACATCTTGTCGCTAACATGGCAACACTGTCCAGTCAGTTGGCACACTAGAAAGGAAGGAGGTGGCATTCATGGTTAATGATCCCTAAGAAATACACCTTTTAAACTGTGCAAAATTACAGTTCACACCTAAGGAATATTCAGATAACCTTTATAGCAAGTACAACATAAATTACTCCTATTACCTCTATTAAAAAAAAACATAGTAGGATATGTGTTCAAATCCATAAGGAATCTCCTGAAAGTTAATGTACTTTAATGAAAAGTAAACATATAATTTTCATGCTTCCCTTTCACGTTCACACAACAAAGACATAGATTGATACAAAAACATTACAGTGGTTCAATTGTACTTTTGTCATTTACCTCTGTATGAGCTAATAAGTTTGTATTGCTATTTATGTGAACCAGTATTCAGACGGATGTATTGAGGAAATCTTTGGTAAGCCTGTAGCTTGAGTGCCTTCTTGAATGCCGCTCGCTTGTAGACATTCAAAACAGTATGGCAGGTGATTAGGAGGATGTGTGTGTTCTTTTCATTTTGGACTCTGAAATATGGTCAACATGTGTGCAAATATTGAGGTCATTTGAAGACCGTCACACATTGAGTGTTGATATTAATCATTTGATGACAGTTATAGCCTTATTATGCTTCAAAATAATACTTCTATATGTCCTTCTTACACCAAAAAGCGGCATATATGGACGGCCCAAAAACATTAGTGTATTTAACTAGTTGTCCTTCAGCTACACTACCCAGCTACACTAGGCTAATGCACTCACCACTTTTGGGGAGGGTAGGGGTCCCCACACCCGGAGCCTATAACTGACCCCCCTCTTTACCCAAGAGGCCAAGTGTATTAGCAAAGTGTATTGAAGGAGTGTAGCTTATGAAGACACATTAAAACATACACTGATGTACATGCAAAGAAGAACTCGGATGCATGCCCAGTTAAGAAAAAAAGTCCAGTATACTAGTGAAGAAAAACTGGCCGTATTACAATATATTTCGCAGTTGCACTGCCTTAATACATTGAAATCATGTAGGGAAGGGGATATTGAGCAACTGAACATAATCCATCTCGTTTCTATGTGCTTGCAAAATATGGCAACGACATACTTGGAAATTGTGGGTGCTTGATTTTGTATTCAGTTCATCAATGATGACATGAATTACAGTCAATGACAATCATCAAATGAATAAGAAAAAATTTAACACAACACTCCATATACTTTTTTTGATAAGGATACTTTCTTTTATCAAGTCAATCAATCAAAGTGGATCAAAGGCCCCCCCAAAAGTGATCATCCATTGACTACCAATACATTATTGCATTCAACTAGTTGTCCATGAGCTACACCACCCAACTACACTGTACTGACATTCTCTCCGCTTTTGGAGAGGGGTCTCCACATTTGGAGCCCACAAGTGACCCCACCTCCCTCCAAATAAGGCCGAGTGTATAACCAAAGTGTATTAGAGGAGTGAAGCATATGGTAATACAGAAAACACATCAATTTGCATTGGAAAAAGAACTCAAAATTACATCAAATTTCAAAATTCCAATATATTAGTGAACAAAAACTGGTTGTATCACGATATGCTCCCCAGCTACACTGCCTCAATACACTCGATGAATTTAGGAGGGGGGCATTTAGCAACTGAACAAGTTCCATCTTTTCTCTACGTGCATACAAAATATGGCGACGATATACTTGAAAGTTGTAGGTGTTCAATCCTATAAACAGTTCATTGATGATGACATGAATCACCATCAATGAAAATTATGAAATAATTCAGACAATATTTGACACAACACTACATGTACTTTTTCTTTTTTTTTTGCCGTAAGAAGACATGAATTATTTTTTTATCAAATCCATTTATCAACATGGATCGATGGCCCTACAAGGTGATCTTCCACTAACCACCAATACATCAGTGTATTCAGCCAGTTGACCATCAGCTACATTACCCAGCTACACTAGGCTAACGTACTCTCCACTTTTGGAGGGGGGTCCCCACATCTAGAGCACGAAATACATCCTCCATTCCAAAAATGGCCAAGTGTGGCAGGAAAGTGTATAGGACAATTGTAGCTTATGGGGATAAATAAATACACTAGCAACCATGCAAAGGAGAATCCAAACGTACATTAAATTTCAAAGGTTAACTACATAAGTGAAAAAATTCAGGTCATGTTACACTCCCTAGCTACATTGCCTCAATACACTCGACGCATTTTGGAGATGGGTGTATAGAGTAACTGAACAGGGACTAACTCTCCTATATGCATGTAAAACGCGACAAGAATGTACTTGGAAGTCGTAAGTGCTCAATTTTGATAACTATACATGAGTGGTGACATGAATCACGGTTGATGAAAATCGTCAAATCACTCAGAAATATTGTATCACATCACATCACATAAGTTTTTCACACAAAAGCAGACAAGACTTCTCGTTTTGATCCATTCCATCGATCAACATGGATTTATGGCCCTTCCAAGGCAATTTTCCATTGTCGACCAACACATTAGTGTATTCGACTTGTTTTCCATCAGGTGCACTACCCAAATTCACTTTTTTAGTACACATTCCACTTTGGGCGAGGGGGTGTCCCACATCCAGAGCCCGCAATTGGCCTCGGAGAAGTGTAGCCCATGGGTATCACAATAATGAAAATAGTGTATATGCAAAAGAAAACTCACACTTATGTTGAAGTTTGAATGCTTACTTCTTGATTGTAAAACTACCCCAATACACTCAAGGCATTTGAGAGGGAGATACCATCCAATGACGAAGACAGAAAAGATGACTTGATCACTAATCTGCTAAGGAGACCCTTGTGGACAACATACCGCAGTTATCCCATTCCTATGCAGGTCTAAACTAGTCACGATAAAAACAAACACACAAGCATTAGTGGTATAGAATTACGCGTGACAACGTATGTTGTGTCTTTATCTTCAATAGTTTTGTCCACAAAGATAATTTTGCATCAAAGACTAGAGGTGACACTGAAATGTACAAGAGTATTCAAGTGAACAGAAAATGAGTACATGATAAGACAATTTCCTAGATTTCACTACGACATACATATAGGAAATACACAGATTGTCCTGTGTACAAACATCACCCGATTCACTATACCTTGCAAGTGTAAGGAACAACAAGGATTGGGCTAGGGAGATGTGCAAATTCTCAGAAGCTTCAATAGCTTAGCATGCAGAGAGAAATGACAACTTGCAGGCCCACAGCATAAATATATGTCACTGCTTACGATGGGTTATGCGTGCATCATAGTTTGTTTGCCCTTGAACCGACCAAAATCACTTTTTAAACTCCATTGCCAGTCATCTGAATGCAGAACCGTCTGAACTTACAGTTGCAGAGACTTGAGCCGAACACAAAAATTGCACACATGCATGGATCCAACAACAACGAGTGGAAATAGAATGAAAAACATGCTAATAGAGCTCATAATCCAGTCCACGGAGAAAACTCAAGAGACAGTAAAAATAATGCAGAGTTTCCTAATAAGCACCGGGGATGTCGTGGTAACTGTCTGGCAGCTGTTGGTGGGAGAGACCACCACTTGACGGTGTTCTGCTTCCAGTTGGGTTCGCATCAAGGATTTGCCCAAGCATGGTCATGGCCAAGTGGTAACAGTAAGTTATACAAGTATACGGGGACGGCTCACATCACAGCACCTCTCCCTCTTCTCACCACTCTTTCCTTCTATCCCTCTAGACTTCTGCCCATCCATCCTTTTCTTCTTCCTATTGCTGTTTTGTTAGTCATGGTAACCTCTGGACTTAATGCTATGCACTATACTGTGGTCAATAACTACTTTGACAGGTCCAACTTCACTTTGTACAGTTTTATGTGTTCACAAGGGCTTTCTCAATGGCCAGCTCCTGGATGTTCGTATGGGTTTCGGTGACACATGTTGACCTCTAGGCTTGCTGTACATCTACAGGTCATAGACAGGCCACTCGACACATGGCCGGCGTGCTGATGGTTGCGCGTCGATGACTGAAGAAACACAAAAAGGATGTGTAATGGATGTGTAATGTAATGCTATTAATAGGCTTGGCCTTGGGGAATAGGGACCTTCTCTATAGGATCCATTACGAAATAATTGTATGCCTATTCACTCTCGTTAATGCTTCCATAATTTCATGCTTGGGAGGGGGGAGGGGGAGCTGGCTTGCCACATGAGGCTAGCCCGGGTGTGACCCCCCAGGAAAGATTTTTTTTTTGTCTAGTAGCACACTAATGGGAAAAGCACCAACCTCAAGGATGAGTTTGGGTCGATCCCCATCGTGGATGAACCCCACGGTCATAGGTTTTCTGTTCGTTCACCCAACCATGGGAGAGACCATATTGTCTCGCCTCTTGTGCATTCATGCTTACGGTTTTTTTCCATGTCCTATGTGGGTTCATCCATGCCATTCCATATCAGTGCTCCATGCTTGCTCACTTGTTTTTTAGCCATTTTTTCACATCCTCAACGCTACCTACTGGTATCTGAGTTGTGATAAAATGTGACTCGTGCACAAGTGGTGTGTTTTGTAGCACTATTATCCGGGCCATGGTAGCCGTTATCGTTGCCGCCACATGCAATGTCACAACTGACTTGTTGCAACCGTTATTGGCTATAATATGGCCTATAGTGGCATAAACACTGCTAAAACCACTGATAGTAGTGTTCTGCAACATGGCCCCCCATTCATGGTCACTTGTATCCATAATGGTTTTCCCCACCTACTGTGGCAGATTTAAAGTTGTAGCAGTACACATTTTAGCCACTAGCAGATACATGCTAAGAAAGAACAGTGCTAGACGCCACTGTTCCCATCAATGGAAGTGCGTATCATTACTGCTCCAAAACCTGGATGCTCACAGTGGTCACATATGCCAGCACTTCCTGCGTCGATGCCGCTATTCTTTTAGAGCAGTAAATATGGCAAAGAAAATTAACATGAGTAGTAGGTTGCAACATCATAACTAGCAATCCACATAGCAGACTTCTAGCAGACAGCCACGATATGTGCCTCTCTACTCCTAAGCAACAACACTATAGCAGCACTAGTAGCAAGAGAAGCGACATTGTAGTTCAGGAGCACCCACGTTGTTGGACAGGCATCAGCAGGTGCAACAACAATCACCAAAGTACTACAAAAACAACATGATCCAAGGCATTGATTCCATTGGGTGACCGGTAGAATAGCGCACTACACACCACAGTAACCGTACCAATGATGGATGCTACACACTTGTAATCCTTGCGTAGTTGGATTAGTGTGGGATAGGCCCTATTGATGCTTGATACAAGGAGCCCACTTCATTACATCATGCACAATGGCACTATACTCTTGACGTTTGGTAAGCAGCACCGCATGGAACCACGCCACCGACACCTATGCAACCTCATCCAGAAGCACTCTCCATTCTTCAGTTGGCTCAGTCGTCACAAATCAGGCAGTGTGCTGATTGCAAAGTTCAACTTCGAGGTGCACATTACCATGAATTACTATGTGTGAGCCTTCTCCAAGGTGGATGTGGGTGTGATAAAAAAACCAACCTCAAAATCATCCATGTTTGCTAAAATAATGTGTGTCGTACGTGCACCTATTGTCACATTTGTTGGTTGTGCTACAGAAGCCTACACCAAGGTTGTAGTGTCACTAGGATCGATAGGAGCAACATAAGTGGACCTTGTAGCTCAACTTGCAACAGTCGTACCCTCAAGGGTGTTATCATCCATGTGAGCAGCCTCAGCTTCAACCTTTCCTCTATCCACCATTTGCATGTTCAGAGCAGCAGCAACCATAGTAGTGACAATAGACCATTCTGTTATTACCACCTTTGCAATTGCAATCTTCTTTGTTGCCGTTACAAACCAAAGGGGCGACGGTACTCTCTTGGAGCTTCTTCTAGAAATTCCCTTGGTCTTCTCCTTCTCCATTCTCTCCACAAATGCAGTCATGTATGTGTAATCACTTTCTACTACCACTCAACGACTTGCATAGTAGGCCTCCTACCCTACCACCTGCCTTGTATCCTTCCATTTTACATCATCTTGCATTGTCTCCATCTCTTCTTTGCTTAAGGTACATCTTTGGGCTTAGGCTATCATGCAGCACAGCAAATGTCATGCTTTACGCACTCTTGACTTTCCCACACCCATTGGCATGGGAGAAACTCTACAGAATGTCTCTTAGTGGAGTGACACATTGTCGCCATGCCTGATGACAATTAGTTCTCATTGCAGAGTTGCATCGTGAGTGTGTACCCCCCAAATCTCTTACGGTTGGTAGGTATGGGGTTCGACCCTGAGCATGCAAATACCTCGTGGACCAGTATACAAAACAAATGTTTGAACTACTCTATTGACTCCAGGATTTCCTTCCTCACCACCTTTGTTCCAGTGACTTCCACTGCCTCCTCTTCCTCCTCCTCTCCATCACGAGCGTGCATGTGATACAGGGCCACGGACATAACCATGACAAGGATAAGGAGAAGGAAAAGGGGAAAGATACGGCCTTTTCTCCACTTCCCGCTTGCCAATTCTTATCTGCCAGACGTGCCGCTTGAGCAAGCACAGTGTTCGCAAGTGCCCTGTGCTACCTGATGATGCTTGTTTGGTGGCTGCAATGCATGCCAAATAGGCCTGCATGGCTGACTTGTCCTCATCCACCGACTCTTCCAGATCCCAGCTTAACTCTTTGGAGCATGCCCACACAATAGTGGGTACTAACTCGAGTGTCCATCTCACTTCCCATGGGGATGGCCCCCCTTTGACGGAGGACCACGATACATTTGGCCCTCCTTTGCTTGTTCTCCACCTCCAAGGTACCCATCTACCTGCATGTTGCAGCACCCTTCAACCGATCCCTTCATGTCGATGTGTGTAGCCACATTTTCCTCTGTTGAGGGCAACCAACGGTTGGAGCAATCACTCAGTCACATGTTGCGCCTCCATAATCAGGGAGGTGAGAATGTAGCTGAAGGCTCGAGAGGTCTTTCTGACTCTGTTCTACGTGGGGGCCATTCGGGCCTATTCAGAGGAGCATACGTATATGTGTTCCATGGATTGAGGAGTGGCATCCTGTGAACCTTCCTTTTTCTCTCAGTATGTTTGGATATATCTCACCACCCATTCTTGATGTCAGCAATATTGCAAGTTGTAGTCTCTTTCCTTTCTATGACTTGTGGATCCTCGATTCAAGAGTGACCTACCACATGATGTCTGTTCACACTGCAATCATCACCCTTAGCACCATTGACTTTGCTTGCTCTATTTGTACTGGCTCTCGGTGGATGCTTTCGATGCACAGTCTGGGTAATTTGCGCTTCATTTGACCCGGTGGTGATGTGTACCTGCTTGCCGTCATTTATGTTCCCATTATGGAGGTTAATTTTCTATCTACAACAATCCTAGAGGAATAAGGATGGATTTTACTACCTGGCGTGGTGTTGTTCCTGTCCCGCTGTGTCACCTGTCATGCAGTCTTGCTTGGAGTTTGTTGTGAGTGGCTCTCCTGTTTGCCTTTGGCTCCTGCCTCTCCCCCTGCCAATGTTGCATTTGTTCATATCGTATTTGCAATCTTACCTGGTCATGTTTGCCTCCTGCATCTCCGTCTTCTGTCAATACACACCAAAACTATTTCAAGCATGTTGTGTCTCTATCCCTCAGCCTTGATCCGTCCACATTCTCATTTTCTTGAGCCACTAACTTCACATGCATCAGTTTCTTTTCTCCTCCTATGAGGCTAACTCCATGCATCCCCTCAATCTCGTCCATGCGGATGCCATGGGGCAGCAAGCCCATTACTTCCCATGAATCGGTACGTTATATACCGCATTAATGATGTATCTGGCTATCATTGTGCTTTTTCTCTCTGTCAAAAGAGCAACATCTATCGTGTACTTGATGTGCTACTTTTCCAGGCCAAACGTTCTTGTCAATAGTCCCTATTTTTCTTTCAAAATGACCATCATGGTGAGTCCATGGGTTTCATTGCTCATCTAATCCATGCACATGGCATGTGTGTGAGGAAAACTAGTCCTTACACACCCCAGGAAAACACAAATTTTGTGCTCCGATCTTGAATATGGTCTATCACTGCTCTTTGTCTTAGAGGCAATGAGTTACATGACCTAGGTCTGGAACTACGTTCCCTAGAGGCCCATGCCTTGTTAGTCACCTATATCAAAAACTTGCATGGTTGTGTACTCACATTTGTCCTACTCAGGTGTGGGGCTACATTGGTGTTTTCTAGCTCCCAGACGTTACCCGCAACAGGAAGTTGTCCCCCATGTTGTCTCATGTGTCCTTTTCCACGTGTGACTGCTCAGTCCAAGACGCGGCATTTCTGGGAGCCAGAGTGACATGTTTTTCAGTTGTGGGACACTCTCTTTTCTTAGTTTATGTCTCTCTGCAACCTTGAATTTTGTGCCTCTTTGTCCTCCCCTTTCCTCGCTCACTCGGTTGTAAGGGGTGGTCCTTGGCTGGTCTCATTCTTAGAGAATGGTCGGTTGCCTGCCTCCGTGCCCAAGGTTTTTCATCATCCTCGTCAAATGAATTTCTTGCTTCTCCTTTGTCTACTACCTTCCCATCTCCATCGTCCCAAGTCGTCTCTCCCAGGTTTACGTCCTCCTCTCATGTGTCACTTCCATTAACTGCCGTGCCTATCCCTTCATCGATTCCTTTGTCATTAGCTGTGATTGTTGGCATGCATGTACCCTTGGCTGTACATCCACCTACTGTGCCCATTTTGTAACTTTTGCATGTAGGGCGCCTACATGTACTCCTTGCCATGTTTTGTGCCAGTGGCTAGTCACTTCCTGAGGCCTCTCACATGACTCCATCCACATCTCATACACGTATCGCCATCTCTGATGTATAGTGCCCAATTCTCCTGGCCCAACCCACTAGTATCGATGCGCTCGGGCTGGCCATCAGGGTTTTGCATCTTTGTAAAGGTCTTGAATACTCACTCATTGTAAGTGAGCTCCAACGTGTTGTTCGTGCATCAATATTGGATAGTATTGTCAAGTGTCATGCTGCTCTAGGGATAGTCGCACTACATGAAGCACAATTATTTATGATTGTGAAACTCCATTGTAATAGCTCTGGAGTGTTGTGTAACAAAATGCTGAACCAAAGCGTAGGAACTTAGAATAGTCATCTCAGGGGGAGGAGCTAATGGCTGCCTCAACCATTTTGGCTGAGACAAACCGCGCCACAAACGGACGTAGTCGTCATAGGGCATTTTTATAGAACATCCATCCAAAACCCCTATCGTTATGCGTGGCACAGCCACAATGGAACATGACCCTAACGGCCGACTAGAGGGGAGGAGTGACGTGGTGGATCGTCCATCGCAGCTCTCCTCTTGCCTTAAATCTGGCCTATGGAACAGGTTCGGGCTAGAGTCAAACTAGACTCTAGAACGAGAATTTTTTTTGGCCTCATCTAGTCGAGACATTGGTCTCCATCCCCCAAAACCCAGTAACTATATTTAAACACCATTTTAATCGTAAAAATGGCTCGTACGCTATATTCCTTCCCTTTTGCTTTGAACCATTCCGGTTTTTCTTTACTAAAAGAGGTTTGATCATCGCATACTTCATGATGCAATTCATGCAACAAGAAGCAAAAACAAGATGACACGTGTAAAATCTTGTCATCCGCAAAATGGTTGCGTCATGTTCACACATAATTAAACACACATTTGTGGTTCTTGTAACTATGGTCATTTTGTACAACATCCATTGTTGATTGCATGATCCCTTGGCTCTTACCAATATGAGACACGTACAATTCTTTTACGTTCTTCACAAGTGTTGATGAGCCTTCATCAAAGATTGATCACACATATGTATCACTAGCATAGATGGTGCCTTTTGGGATGTATATTGTCGACAACGTCTTTCTAGTTTGGAATAGGGTACATGGGATAAAGTTTTCCACATTCGATGTGGTACGTGTTCAGCAAGCTGTTGTGGTGACGCCTCCCCCTTTGCAAAGAGCATTCGTATGACCAATTAACCCGGTATCCCCATGAAAATTGTCAATGTCTACACAAAACTCTCCATGTCTCTTTGAGCACCTGTGAGTTAATTGGCTGAACTCAACCAAGCTCCACTAAGCCCATGAAGCTCACATGCTAACTTCATCTTAGGGTTCGGAGGCACCAACATCCTAAGACATGGTTGATGAGCACACTTCTTTTTTCCTTTTCAAACACTACACTCATCTTTGAAGGAAGCGGCATTGGTGTTCAGGCATGTGCACTTGTTGTCAAAGTCCATCATTGGACAGGACAATACTCCAACCTAGATGATATAGGTCTCAACCCTCATCCCTTCAAAACTGTCTAAAATGGATACCCTAAGCTATAGCTCACGTCCCTATCCAAAGCACATCGTTTTAAACTAGGTTAGCTAAGATAATGTATCTCAACGATCTTGGATTGCATCCGCAAACAAGTGTTCATAACATGGTTTTTACCAAACGGATGCACCATGATCACAATCCATGCGGTACAAGTTGGGAGGAAACCTTTCGAGTGTTGATTCTATGCAATTGTGATCGGACATTTTGAATCCAGTCTGGTGATCCCAGAACGACCGGTTCCAAAATATTTCTGTCCTTATGTCATCATGTTCAAGGATTCCCGTTTGGGCACCTGCTAATGGGTTGTGTTTGCTAGGTTGCAACAATCCATGTTGCTTTAATGTCTTCCATTCTGTACATTCGGTACTTCCACTGGATAGAGAATTTTTCATGTGCCTTATCTGAGGCACTTGTAGAGGGTCTCTCCCCATCTGACAAACGACATCCAAAAATATAATGTACTTGCATTCGACAAGGTACATCAATTGAACCATCCCCAAAACCAAGGGACTTCAGTCGCTTCACCATGACCTTCTGGGTCAAGGAAGCATTGTTTGACTACACCGTATTCATCATGATCTCAGTCAGAGATTGATTTTGTTCCAAAAGAATCAGATGCTCATTTTATCTTGATCTGGCATAGACGGTGTTACACCATTTCCTTGGCATGATCAGAGTCCATCTTCACAATGTGTAAAGGGCATGACATACACGACTCGTGTACCGTGTCATGATACCCTCAATTTCAAGATGTTTCTAAAAACATCAAAATATTTTGATGAAAAATGTCGTTTCTCAAGGCCTATCCTGTCAAAGTTTTTGTAGCAAAAATGAGAGCTGAATCTATGCCATGCGATACTCTTCTCTGGCCGACATTAAAAATCAACAACAATATGTTCATCAAATGGTCATATGCAATCGATTATTATCTGTCAAAATTTGGTGATAACGTCCAAATTGGAATAGTCAAACCTTCGATAACCCAAAGAGTGGACAAGTTGCCTCTGGACGGCTCCATCGCTATCTCGAATTGCACCTGGATGGCCGGATGTCACAATTCGACCTCAGGATATGTAAACCGCCCCTTCCAGCCTAGCCCTCTCACCTCACTTGCTGCCATGGATCTTGAATTATCCTTTGCTTCAGCTCCAATGCAGTTTCCATAAAAAAATTCCAGGCCTTCGCCGCCTCCCCCCCTCGTCTGCCATGTCGAGTAACTCCACGCCTACTGTACCCACAACTCACGGCCGTGGAAGGTTTTTTCAGCCTATGAGAGTGAGAGCTGGAGGCCGCATTGGCAACCAAGGCACATGTCGTAACACGCCAACTTTGTCCACACCATTGGAGTCGGGAGGCTCTAGTGAATATAATCACAGCCCATGGTGGGGCCCAGTAATGAACAACCGTGATAACACTCCATACCCTGTCCCTCCCTTTGCCACCGAACTTTACAATGCATGTTTTGTCGTGCCAGTTCCTAACTTCATGCTCTAGCATTATGTAGAGCCCAACATGAGCTTCGCCTCACCTGCTTCCACCCCCGTAGCTACCAACGGGTCATAGTCTTCAACTCCCATGGTGTCTACACCTTATGGCCTAGATGACGAGGAATGCACGTCAACGTTCCCCACATCTACACCCATTAACTTGCCACCTGCTGTTCCACAACTTTCCGCATCTACAACAACAACGAACATGTCCTCTACTCTAGTTGTGGACTCCAATGCTGAGGTGAAAAGTGGTGGCGAAGAAGCATGTGGGAGCCGTCTGTCGCTCGATGTTTGGACGCTAGAGCGAGACGTGGCCCTTGTCCTTACGCTGAACTATGTGGCGGAGTTTCGTCCGCTTCGTGGGTGGATGAGCAAGCTCCAAAACGCAATCACGCTTGAGGTGAGCAAGGTGCTCGGCATCAAGACCGTCGTCACCATAATGCAATTCCATAACGGCACCGATAATTTGATTCCATTGTGAACAATTGCATTTGAGGTCGCCGGGTTGACTAGCAAACCGCTCAACCAAACAACGTGGCATCTAGAGCTTAAACTAGAGCGTTAGCGGAAGCTGTGAACGCTTCACCTACGCATTATCTACCAACTAGAGGGGAAGCGCATACCATGGTATGACTTTGCAATGAAACTCTTCTGCGATGACAAGGTCACGGGTGAGAACGTTCTTGCAACACCAAGCATGTCCGACGAAAGTGAGGGTGTGGGAATGGATGGAGAGGGTGGTAGTGGTGGTGCAACTTTGAGTGGAGGTGGAAAACCTTGTTTAGATCACCGAGGAGCGATTGAAAAGTAGTTGGTAACAGCGGAACAAATTGTAAAGAATGCATCATCCATCAAGTGCCGAAGAGGATAGCTGGGAGGACCACCTTCCACATTTGACCAAGTCGTGCTCATAGTGAAGGATGACATGCATGTGCATGCTGATCTTAGGCGCAAGTTCCTTTTAAAACTCGCATCCAACCAAGTGGACTGTTCTATGTACATGTTTAAAAAAGCCAACTGTGTGAGGACATTGTGTACTCTGTTTTGGACATCGGCAATCCTTCAGTGCCTAAGATAGTTCTCGATAACATCAATGGAAGCAATGGGAGAGGTTTAGACGTTGTAGACAATAAACACGATATCATACTAGTTTCTAGCAAGGGAAAAAAAGGAACAAACAATGGGATGACAGAGATGCATTGCAACTAGTTACAATGAATAGTTTCAGTGAGGCTTTGTGGGCAAACGTTAGGATATAGACGTGTGTAGAGAGCCTTTAGGGGGAAAATGATTATTTACTATCAAATGACATATGATTTCAGTTTTCACTAACATCAGTGTCCTCGTCATGCCCACCCTCAATAATCTCGACCTCGTTATCTAGCCACATTTATTGTGCTATAACATCACGTCTACTCCTCATGGGTGCATCTCATGAGTGTGCCGGCCTCGTCCTTGGCGGGCTGCATTGTCCCATACCTTGCATAACGTCTTTTGCAACGTGTCCCATGGCATTATACGGTTGGATCCGGTAGATGATGTTGTGCATGAAAAAATAGGAGAGGGTGATGAATCCTTGGAATTCCACATTCTATGCGGACATGGCATGAAAAATGCCGAACCGTCCTTTCAACAATCCAAACGTATGCTCTATCATGCTTTGAGTCAAAACATGACGGCAGTTAAATAGCTTATACGAGTCTTGTGGTCGGAGGTGTTTCTCACCAAACTCTCTTAAGTGATAACGTTGGCCCTGGTAGGGTGCCATGAGTCCGTGGCCCTGTGAGAACCCTAAATTACAAGAAAGAATTTGTGAGTTGGAATAACAAGGCCACATTATAAGAACCCATGAACATGCATGACTCATGAGCCGAGCCTTCCTAACCGACAAACACAAACGTGAACAACATGTCGACGTTGCAACATGCCAAAATGTTTTGAGATGTCGCACTGTTGCGGTTGGAGTAGGCAAGCCGGCGGCGATGTCAGATTATGAGCAGAACGTGCGTTCTGTTGATTGCACCAACATAATCAGCAAACCAGGGTAGGTAGTCACACTTAACGTTCGTAATGGTAGGCGTTGATGCATCGGCATCCGGCTGAGAAGATGCGTGGAAGCTTCCTAGCGATATTGCTACTGACAAGGCGTCAGTGCCTGGTCAGACGGTGACGACAGTCACAAGTCGTGCACACAACGGCAAGGGTCTGGCTAGGGGACACAAGGCAAAGTGTCAGAATGCTTCAATAGCATTTGCAGAGATAAATGAAAAATGACAGATCCATGGCATAAGTACTTGCCGCGGCGCACGGCGGGTGTCGCACGCGGCAGTGCAAGGTCTGTCCTAAAACTGGCCCAAAACCACTGTTTTGGTCGTAACTCAGCGTAGACAAGTCAGAACGCTACGTCGTCTGAACCTACACATGCAGAATCTCAAGCCGGACGCTACGACTGGTCACATGCATGCATCCGGCAATTAACGGTAGACACACAATGCAAAGACATGCAAATTAGGCCCACGGCCAGTCCACCGATAAAATCCTATAAGCTGCAGAAAAACTGCCAAAGGTCTCAGACAGCATCCAGGACTCTGGGACGACCGTCAATCAGCTCCGAGCAGGTATTCCACCACAAGACGACGCCCCGGTGCCACCTGGGTCCACATCAGGGATCTGCATGAGTATGGACACGGCCGAGTGGTCACAGTAAACTGTACAGGTCGACAAGAACGTCACAAATCACAACACTCCCACATGACCCGATGGTATGCATGTCCATACACGTGTAGCACTGAAACGAGTACAACAACGAGTGCAAAAACAGTCGTGACACAGACACAGAAACACCCCGTACTCAACCACTCTCAGGCAAGGGGCGAAGCCCGACGGAACGAATGGCCACCAGAAACTTCCCGCGCGCCACTGCCTTCGTCAAGAAGCCAGCACGCTGCATGTCAGTGCCGATCCATATGACAATGATCACGTGTCGCTCCACCAGATCACGCACGAAGTGATGCTCAACCGCAATGTGCTTCGTGCGAGCATGAAAGACACCAGAGTTCTCCACAATGGCAAGAGCACTTTGGTTGTCACAGTGAAGCACAATGACGGGCACTGACTGACCCAGCTCAAGGAAGAGGCGTTGCAGCCACACTGCCTCAGCAGCCCCCACTCCCAGAGCAACATACTCTGCCTCCGTCAAGCTAAGTGCGATGCAGTCCTGCTTTCCATTCCGCCAGGACACAGCGGTACCACCAAGTAGAAACACGTAACCGGTGCGACTGCATCCATCTGGGCTCCAAGCCCAGTCGATGTCGGTGTAGTCGTCAAGAACCACCGAACACTCCTGGCGAAAGCAGAGTCCGAGGTACGGCGTGGAAACCACGTACCGCACCACTCGCACAGCCGCCTGAAGGGCTCTAGCACATGGAGCCTACAAAATCTGTGCAAGGAGGTTGACGGAAAAAGTGATGTCGGGGCGTGTGGTAGTGGCCAGGTACATCAGAGATCCGATGAGGCGGAGGTACAAGGTCACATCCACTGTCTCTCCCAGCTGTGTGGGATCGTCCACCTACAGGGCGTCCTGCCCATCAGGTGTGAGAGGAGTGGAGGCCGTTGGTACTACACCAAGGAGGTCACTGAAGTGCTCCTCCACAACGTGTGCGTATCAAGCCTGATACAACAGAAGCGTCCGGCGTCTGCGTTCTCGTACAATCTCCATGCCAACAAACACCGTTGCAGGACCAAGGTCCTTCATCCTATAGGCAGTCTGGAGGACCGCCTTGGCCTCCTTCACGGCCTCCATAGAGGGAGATGCAATCAGGAGGTCTTCCACATAGACCAGGATGGCAGTGAACCGCTCAGGCACCTATCGGATGAAAAGAGAGGGATCTGCCTCGCTCTGTACATATCTCGCACAAGTCAGAGTGCCTGTGATCTCCTGGTTCCAGCACCGAGGAGATTGTTTGAGTCCGTACAAGGACTTGCGCAAGCGCCAGACCTTGTCATCGTCCTCAAAGCCTGATGGCTGGGCCACGTAAATCTCCTCATCCAGAGAGCCATGGAGGAACGCATTGTTCACATCCATCTGGTGCAGTTCCCCGTCATGCTGAGCCACCACACCAAACAGAGCGCGAGCAGAGGTCATGCGGCCGACTAGGGCAAAGGTGTCACTGTAATCAACGCCCTCGATCTGAGAATACCCCTTGATGACCAAGCGAGCCTTGTGGCGTTCCAATGAGCCATCCGGCTTCACCTCCTTGCGAAAGATCCACTTGACCTGAATCACCTTCCTCCCAGGTGGAAGGTCGACTAGCTCGTAAACTCCGTGCTCTCGGATGACACGAAGCTAATCCTTGAAGGCGGCACGCCAGGTGTCGGTATCCTTTGTTGAGAGGGCGTCCCTCGATGTGCCCGGATCAGGCGCCAACAAGGGAGAGCTCTGAGTGGCGAGTGCACACGCCTCAGAATTGGGCCTGACGTCCGCAAGGTCACCTGCTGCATCACAAGCGGTACGAAACTCGCGAGTGACAAGATCGTGCCCTATAGGACACGCTGGATGTACCTCTGTGTGATCTGTACGGACACTCAGGCCGAGGGCCTTTGTGCCGGGATCGCCACTCGCAATGCTACGAGTGGAGCACCTGCGTGCGGAACCTGACACTCGCTGGGCTCCGGAGCCCATCCGTCGAAGACGACCACCAGGCTCACGCGAGTAGCCTGGACTCGAAGGGCTGACCGCAGGCTCGGAGACAGGCACGACCACATCCGGTGAGGACTGAGGCAAAGGGGCAAGTGATGTAGTGGGAGGAGAGGCTGGTGAACGGATGGGAGACGTAGGACTGGGAGTGGCAGCAGGACCGTCCACAAAGACAGGAGTATCGGTGGACAGAGGGTAAGCATCATGGGTGTCTGTGGGACGCGAGGGTGTAGGAGAGGAGACAGGCTGGACGGGAGAGGTCTTTGGGTCGACAGCGATGATTGCCTGGTCATCAAGAGCCAGAGACCGAGAAGTGGAGGGGGCTCGAACGGACACATCAGCCGAACAATAGGTGCTCGTAGGCTCAGACTCTCCCATCCGTCGAGAAACCTCACACGTAGGAACGTGTGTAACAAACATCGACACAATCGAGGTCAGATTGCGGTAGGTGAGAAACTCAAAGAAGAGCGCATCGCGGGACTCAACAATGCGACGATGGACGAGGTCCCAAAAATGTCAGGCCTTCGACCGTAGGGAGATACCAACGAAGGCACACAAGCGACCCCGCGGAGAGACCTTGCACCCCTGGTGATCCTCCGTGTACCACATAGAAGCCACTGAGCCCCAAACACGAGCAAGACGCAGATACAACATGGTCCGAAAGAGGACCATGCGGGAGGCGGTTCCAGACCCACGTCATGTAGGCGAATCCTTCAAAGGCGAAGGATTCCGGGAGACCGCACTCGGACCGCATAACACGAACCGCATCCTCCATGGTGCGGTTCCAGCGCTCAGACACACCGTTCTACTGAGGAGTGGTAGGAGCAGAGACCTGGTGAAAAATCCCGCGCTCGGCAAAGAAACTGACCATTTTGCCAAGAAACTCGCCGCCGCGATCCGAGCGGAAGGTATGCAGCAAGTGGTGAGACGGGCGCTCAGCCATCACTAGCCAGAGACAAACCGCGAGAGCGACATCACTCTTCTGGCGCAGGTTGTAGACCCACCGCATCCGGGTGAAGTCATCAGTCAGGATCAGGACATATTGGCTTTGATCGGATAAGGACTCGACAGGGAGAGGACCAAGAAGGTCCGAATGGACAAGCTCGAGGGGGCGAAGGGCTCGAGAACGGGAGTCAAGGTAGGTACAGTGATGCATCTTACCATGAGCGCAGAACAGACAATCGGTCTTGGGCGGCTTCTCGAAAGAGGCCGCATCAAGACCGAGGGCATGCTGTGTCCTAATGAGCTTCGACATAGTGTCGGAGCCCACATGACACAGACATCGATACAGCAGGCACTGGTGCTCAGCAGACAGGACACCAGTGACAAACACACGAGCAGGAGGAGAAGGGGAGCAAGGAGAAGAAGAGATCCGAGAAACACGATATAGATCATCCACAACAGAGGCACAAAGAACAACAGTGCGAGTATCAAGAGCAGTCACTGTCGCGGAGTCTGCAGTGTGCTCAACGGAGTGTCCAAACAAAATGCAGGCATGCACAGAGAGCAAGCTGAGCTCAAGGTCAGGCACAAAAAGCACGTCGGAGAGATGCAAGGGGCCAGACGGACCATCAAAGCGCACAACCCCAACACCCTCGACTAGCAAGGATTGACCACAGCCTGTGCGAACGGAACGAACAGACGCCACACGACCGAGGACAACAAAGTCACTACGATGACATGTCATGTGGTGAGTGGCACCGGAATCGATGATCCAAGTGCCAACTGAATCACGACTGGAAGACGTCACGGTGCAACGGGCAATGGAACACTCAGCTGCAGACGGGCGCTCGGCAACAGAGGAGGGAGAATGACGAAGGGCGCACAGGTGAGACTCAAAAATCCAATCTGCACTGTCAGGCCCATCATCATCACATGCTAGCTGTGCTCCCACACACGAGTCATCACGAGACACGAGAATAGACAAACAAACAGCCTATGAACCACCCGGCTATGACGGCGAACTCCGTGTGGCCCGTGGGGGTGACCTTGTCACCTCCTGCTCACGGCTGCACAGGGGCTACGTAGGCCAGTGCAGTGCCACGCAGCCCTACGCAGTGCTGTGTAGTTTCTGCACAGCAGAAACCGCACAGCAGCTGCAATGCTGCTGCTTCGCTTCTACAATGCTGTCATTGCGCTGATGCTGCCGATGCCGCCGCTACTGCGAGCTGCTGCCGCCGCTACGCGCTGTCAATGCTCGCAGCCGCCGCCGCAAGCCGCTGTTGCGAGCTTTTACTCCTTTTTTGTGTGTATAGGCTGGCAGCCAGAAACGAGTGTTGCTGCCAACCGGTGGTGTTGTTGCTGCTGCTCCTGCAGGAGCTAGTAAATGCCAGAGCTCACCTAATGTGGTGGTGGGGACTCCATGACAATGTCGTTGTTGAAAAACGGCTGCAACAAGTCTGAGGATGCGGCGGCGGCGGTGATTCTGACTACTGCTCCCGGTGCTACGTCTCTATGGCGCAACTCAGCGAGAGGAGTCTCGCTGCTCTGATAGCATGAGAAAATGCATGGAAGCTTCCTAACGATATTGCCGCTCACTAGGCGTCAGTGGCTGGTCAGACGGTGACGATAGTCACAAGTCGTGCACACAACGGCAAGGGTCTGGCTAGGGGACACAAGGCAAAGTGTCAGAATGCTTCAATAGCATTTGAAAAAAGAAATGACAAATGATAGGTCCATGGCATAAGTACTTGCCACGGCGCACGGCGGGTGTTGCACGCGGCAGTGCAAGGTCTGTCCTAAATCTGGCCCAAAACCATTATTCTGGCCGTAACTCAGCGTAGACAAGTCAGAACGCTACGCCGTCTGAACCTACACGTGCGAAATCTCAAGCCGGGCGCTACGACTGATCAGATGCATGCATCCAGCAACAAACGGTGGACACACAATGCAAAGACATGCAAATCAGGCCCACGGCCAGTCCACCGATAAAATCCTACAAGCTGCAGAAAAACTGCTGAAGGTCTTAGACAACATCAAGGACTCTGGGGCGACCGTTAATCAGCTCCGAGCATGTAGTCCACCACCAAACGACGCCGCGGTGCCACCTGGGTCCGCATCAGGGATCTGCACGAGCATGGACACGGTTGAGTGGTCAAAGTGAACTATACAGGTCGACAGGAATGTCACAAATCACAACACCGACATGTGAATGGCGTCAAATGTCTGACGACAAATGGCACGGACCACCTCCCGTAGTAAACATAAGATGCTCAGGTTGAACTCTTTCACTTAGCTCTTGAATACTTAGCCCAAAACAGGTGTAGTGAAGCCACATCAAGACCTTCTTGTCGATGGTGAGGCGCCATGTCTTGCAAACGTGGCCTCCTACACGGATTCCATTAATAACCGCACTTCACCTGTCCAGTCGGATCCTTGCCATGTTGTAAAGGTGCACAGGGTGGCCCGTCTCTAGTCCTTGTAGCCATTGTAATCGGCGTAGTGCCTCGATCATCATACAACATGTGTCCATGCGGCGGAGGATGCGTGATGGAATGTGAGCAAGTACAGACATGAGGATGGCATGAAGTACACAAGGAAGCTTTAAAACATGGTTCACAATGGCATTCTGGAATGCTGTCTCCTTGTCCATGGTGGTGTGTAATCAGTGGTGGTAGTATGTCTGTTGTGTGGAGTTGTTTGTAGGTGACCTCCACGACGAACCGCTCCTCACGTGCGGCGCTACTCGTCTGTGTGACTTGAAGGCAGGGTCGACTTCGCGCATCAACAGGCGAGACCCGTAGGAACTCTCGGGACTGGGTTCAAATCGTACCCATGTGGTCAAACGGGTCTCCCTGGTCTACCGCAAACCACTCTGGTCTGCCGCAGACCGGATTAGGCACGAACCAGGGACCCATTTGCGCCAAATATCCTACGATAGTCTTCGGCAGCGGTCGCTGGAATGTTTGTGGCAGTCCTTCCGGTATACACAACGAACGTGCCATGCGTGTCATGCCGGATTCCGGCGGGTTTGGACCACGACCATAGTTTTATAACTAGGATTTTGGAGGGTCTACAACTATTTTTGAACTATGTCATTGGGGTCCCCGCTATAGCATTTTAACTGACATCGACGGACGATGAGGCTAATCACCATCTTCTTCAGATTCTTGCACGCATAGTGTTTACATTTGGCATGGCAAAGTTTGCTCCGGCATCGCAGTCCTTGCGATGCCAACCCCCATGTCGACGTCACATATTGCGTCAACGGTTTCCGTGTCGTGAGAAGATTGCACGTCGTCCTGTGCCGGCAGAATTTGGCATAGGAAATGGTGGCGAACCGGAGATTGTTGAACTGGCTAGCCAATCATCAATAAGCACTGTCACGCAAAACCAGGTTATGGATGATTGGTTCAACTATCCTCTTTTGGAGAAAAAACTGATCGATAGCTTGAAACCATTCCGGTTCAGGGCCATGGTAGAAGGTGTTGTTTGCGCGAAGGATTTCATGGGTTTGCATGAGTTCATATGATTTCATGAGTTATCATGTCTAACCCTCTCTGATTTTTTCTCCCTTACTGGTCTTAAGAAGTCTAAGCGGAATATCACAAACATTGCTGTCCACGTTTCCAAGTCTTTGGACGTGAGCTTCCTTCGAGTTGGTGACGTGGGAAAAACATCAACCTGGGAGATGCGGTGTCATTCTTTGTCGCTTTACGCTTACTTCGATGAGGTCTTTGCCGATCGATTCTCTGCTTGCACTTTGGTGACCGTCCGTGCGACACCGTGAGCTGTCCCCGACTAGAATTTGTGTTTTTGTCCATAGGTTTAACTGTTTGAAATCATTTGGACGTTGGATGAATCCAGATCCGAAAAGTCATCGGTTGTATGTGCATTCAAAGAAGTCGTTGCCCGATTTGGCCGCCTTTCTTGATTGGCGGACTGCGAAAACGGTCAGCATGTGCTGTATTCAAGGGTCCTATTATGTCAGAGATATTGAATGTTTCGACGACGGATTCTGATTCTTTTCGGATCCTATCTCTGAAAGTATTTCTATTGCCGCAAGCAGATTGTGGCTCGTCTTTTTCGATCTCTCTTGAAGAACTTTTCCCGACTTATCGTACAAGATCTGACGTGCTGAGGAACATTCAACTGCATATATTTTGCATTCCCGGACGCTGTCTGTCAGGTATCTTTTACCCTCAACTGGTGAGAAGCTAAAAGTTTTAAAGTGGCCGATCGATAAATGGATATCCCGTAAGAAGCAGCTGACTTTTCAACAACTTTTGAGACGGATTCCGTCATTGCGAGCTCGAGATGTTTGGGACCTCAATATATCTGTGGAGTTCTTTCGTAGAGGACTTCGTTGTATATCATGTAAACGGTGAATGTGCAGTTCTCTTCTGACCAGGTGAAACGACTGAAACCATTACCATTATCCGTGGATTCTTCTTTTACTGCGATTCGCACGTCTTACATTGCCTGCATCAACTTTCAAAATCGAACTACAGCTGGCAAGCCATTCGTTACTATCTGGCAGCGGGAGTTTGGGGAGCCATCCAAACGCATATCGTGGGCCATTTTCTCATTGTGGACTTCTCGTGTACGGAGTCTTAGATCTTGTACTAAAATTATCGTCTTCCAGGGAAAGTTTTCGACTTGTATCGCCCTCGACACTGAGGAAAGTTTGTACTTCGACATCCGACTTTGCGGGAGGGTCACGTGGAAACATTCCTCACAGAGCGATGCGGCGGCTACCGAAATCGCTCGTTTATGAAAATTGCCGGTATTTTCTTGAAATGATGATGTGCCTTTTTTTAAACCGATCTTACATTGAAAGTAAAAGCTCCGCTAAGTAGCTTCGGTTTTTCAAGCCGTTGGTTGACAGCCTCCATGACAAGAATAAAAGCTTCTGTAGGATGAAGATTTGTCTAGAAGTTTGGCCCGCAAAGCTTCCCCTTGTGGTCGTGCGCTCTACTTCGCGCGGTCTTCCGTCTCCATTCACAGCGAATGAAGAGGTTAAACCGCATGTGGAAATATCCAACCACGTTTATTAGATAGCGAGATTTTGCTTATGACGAATAGGACATATCGAGTAATGTTTTTCACTGGTCATCGGAATTCCGGGAGGATTCTTTCAGACCGCATTTCAATTTCGGAATTTTGAACAAGACGCAAGGGCCAAAGATTCGCGCTTTACAGCAAGGCTTGCAAAGGCCTTCTTAACATTATTCCAGAGCCTGTACTCACTGTATGTGGACTCTTCTTGTCCGCACAGCACGCAACACGTCAACCCTCCCAACAATCGTTTATTCGTTGTCATCTATCCTGACATTTACAACGGTCAAGCGTACAAAGAACGATTCTTCATTGGTCAATAGAAATGATGAGTGACTGGCGACTTGTTGTGGAGAGCATCGCTTGTTGACTCGGTAGAAGCAAAACCAGTTGCGAGTCAGCTCTTCATTAGCCATCCGGACTCTATTGTTGAGGAGACTTGGAAGCCCTCTGACGAATACCTAGTACAGCTTGTCGAGGAACGGCGTATTACATGCACTTCCATTGGATTTTTTTGTGGTCCCATTTCATTCAACAAATAGAATGTACAACAGGGTGAAATTCTGCCAACGTCGTGTATTTGACCCCTCTATTTACACCTGGTGTGTCTAAAGGGCTTTATCACCGCCTCGTTTATCCCCACCGTAGCTACATTCCGGATATTGGAATCCGCCGTCGAGGATATTGGCTGTCCGCTTGTGTGGCTAGCATGTTGCAGCCAATATCCTAAACAAATACCGGCTTCAGGTACGTACCAGCTTATGTCGGCTACGTGGCCCTACAGCCGTGTGTTCTCAGCCATGAAGCGAAACTCGAACAAATCCCAAGTCCTGATCCTAACGTGCTACCCATCTTGTCGTGCTGAGGTGCAATGCCAGCATTGCAGGAGCGGTTGATTTGTCTATTTGAAATTAATTCTTTTTCTCTCCTGCATTAATGCGGTATCTTGTCGGATTGGATTGCGAACAGGACACTTTGTTTTCCCGGCTTCCTGTTCCGGGAGCCCCTGTCAAGTCATCAACGGCATAGGCGGCGAGCCGTTGGTTTTCCGTGCATGGCTGTCTTTGGTGCGCCGCCACAAATTCATCTTTCACTGTAGAGAAAATTCGAGTATGGATCGAAACCCTCGTCTGCGGGACTTCTCGGCCTTCTGGCCGTCGATGTCCCGTCCCTGAACACTGGAACTTCTGAGGTCAATTCCGGAAGGTTTGGGCGGTGGGCGGATGGTGTCGGTTTGCTACTCTCTTACCGCTTTCCTGCTCGTGTCTGCGGTGCCTATCCGAGGCTCTGGGCAGCAGTCTGGGCTCTGGCCCTCACAGCCTCCTTCCGTCCTCCCATCCCTCCAACCGTTCCAGCTCCCCCCTCCCTCCATCCCTGATTCCTTCCCTCCCTCGCTCGCTCAACCCCACTTTCAGCGATCCTGAAGCTGCCGCATTCTGTTCAGCACAGTGCCTCGCCGGCTCCACGGCGTCCGTGGTTGCCGGCTTCATGCCGCTCGTGCTTGCTGCGACGCAGCTGGGCATCCATCCTGGTTTGGCGCCAATGGGCGTTCGATTTTTCCCTCCGCGTGCGGCTGCCGCGCACGGCTGGAGCCTGCTGGTAGGGTGGAGCAGGTCAACCGAGTAGGTGACAACAGCAAACGCTAGCGAAGGCTAGGCACAGTGGCAGCGTAGCATGCCACTTTTCCTAGCCTGCCACTTCCTATCGCGCTGCTTCTCTGCTAGAGCAGCGAAGCAGACGACTGATGGCGCACACGTTGCATACAGAAGCATACAGCAGGACCCGGCATCACACCATTTCTGGCCAAGATCAAGAAAGAAACATTTTTTTCCCTCGTCCACCAGGGCTCGGCCACCGCGGACTCCACAGGGGTCACCGCCGTCTTCGCGTGATCCCACGCGTGATTCTGGCACGGGTCAAATCCGACTGGGAACCTGGGCGGCCCGGCCCAGACTGACTGGATTCGAACTGGCTGTGCGTCAGGGCCTGCGCCAACTCAAAGAGCCGGTTCCGATTGCGCATATATCCCAGCCTACCCCAATTCTTGCGCACGTGACTCACTGCGAATTCTACACCCCAACGCCTCACCATTTCTCAGGAGCTCGTCCCGTCTGCGGGGGCGGAGCACAACGTGCGCCCGCCCTTGCTTCAGCGCTGCCCCCATCCAAAGCGCAGGGGAGAGCGAAGTGAGCTGAGTCCCTTTCCGCAAGCGGAGCGCTCAAAAGCACAGGAGAGCTGCACCGCAGACCGAACGAGGTCGGCTGCACCCGACCCCCTAGACACCTTCCAACCGTCGAAGCCACCGACCAGACCGTGCTGCTAGGAGCAGCCCCCCCCCCC
>SZWC01000806.1:301700-318922 GCA_023375785.1 Penium margaritaceum
AGCAGCAACAGCAGCAACAAACAGCTGCAGCAGCAACAACAACAGTAGCAGCTACAGCAGCAGCAGTAGCAGCAGCTGTAGCAGCAGCGGCAGCCCCAACATTCGCCGCTGCTGATGTCAGCACCCCTCTGCTGACGTCACTGCTGATGTCATCAACTATAAAAAGAGGATGAGAAGAAGGGGAAAAGGGGAAAGGGGGAAGGCCAGAGGAGTGGGTAGACTCCCCACTCCCCCAACCTCCTGCTGAAATCAGCAACACAAAGACATCAACAACAAAAAAAAACACAGACACCAAGGCATGGCTGGTAGTCCCGGCGAGGAGGGGTCCTCTTCTGATGGGGGGACCCCTACCCCTCCTTTCTTGTAGCGATTGCTGCAGCAGCAGCAGCAGCACCCGCCGCCGCTGTAGCAGCAGCAGCCGCCGCCGTCGCAGAAGTTGCAGCTGCCGCCGCCGCCGCAGCAGGAGCAATCGCCGCCGCCACGGCAACAGCAGCTGCCGCCGCCGCACCAGCAGCAACAGCCGCCGCCGCTGCAACAGCAGCAGCCACCGCCCATACAGTAGCAGCCACCGCCGCTGCAGCAGCAGCAGCCGCCGCCTCTATAGCAGCAGCCGCCACTGCTACAGCAGCAGCAGCCGCCGCCCATACAGCAGCAGCCACCGCCTCTGCAGCAGCAGCAACCGCCACCCCTACAGCAGCAGCAGCAGCAGCAGCAGCAGCAGCCCACTGGTAACGTTGGCGGCACCCCTGACCCACTTGCTGCTCTTCAGCAACAACTCGCCGCCTTGACACAGCAGCTTGTGGCGCTACAGCCAATCGCCTCCCAAACTGCCACCAGCGCGCTGCCGTAGTTCATCCCTCCAGGGCACGCTAGCCCCACTGTGTCCGCCGCCACGTACCACTTAGCACAGCAGCAGACTCAGCGCCAACGGCAGACAGTGACCTCCGTCCTTGGCCCCACTCTGGGTGCCGGCCGTAGGCAGAAGGACTTTGAGACGCCGCCACCGCCGCTTCAGGTCGACGAGCAGTTCCGGAGCTGGGAGCTCAGCTTCCGGATCTGGGCGCAGGGTGAGGGTCTGTGGGCCTACTACACCCTCCCTTACGACTCCACCCAGGCCGACCAGCTATATGACGCTGGTCGCGCCGTCCGCGCCCTTGTACCAGTCGCCCCTCCAGCTTCCCGCCTTGCCCTGGAGCCCTTCCTCGGCGACTTCACCGCTGGCGCCATCCCAGACCCGGTCGCCGCCTGGCACGTCCTCACCAGACCCCATCGCCTGTCCAGCGACGCTGAGATCAACCGTCTGCTCCGGGAGTTCAACTCCCTACACATGGGGGAGGCCGAGACGGTCACTGCCTACTGGCAGTGAGCGGAGGAAATCCTTTGTCGACTCGGCAAGTCGGCTCCACCCCTTCTGTTCGCGCTCCTCACCATCAAGCGCGGCGCCACCAGCGCATACGCGGACGTCTTCGTCCACTACCCTCAGGACGTCCTCACCACCATGGAGGCCCAGGGCACTCTCATGCCCTGGGCATACGAGCTCTTCCTCCGCATTGAGGAAGCTCGCCAGGAGTCCCAGCTCCATCGCGCAGAGGCCCTTGCATTCCCCGCCATCGCCGCCCCTGCCGTTGCCTCGGTGGCCGTTGCCTCCCCCGTCGCAGCTACCCCATGGCCCTCAGGGAAGAAGAAGAAAAGCCGGAACAATAAGGGCAAGGGTCCATCGCAACAGCAGCAGCAGCAGTCATCGACCGGTCCCAGCGGTAGTAGCTCGGTCTGCCACAACTGTGGCCAGCCTGGGCACGGGTGGTACACGTGCCCTCTCCCGACGGACAAGGCCCGCGTCATCGCCACCATGCGACGCCAGTGGGAGCGCCGCCTCGCCTCTGCCGTCGTCGGTGCTGCTGGTCCTACCACTCTGACCTCGTCTAGCACCTCTGCTACTCCGACGACTCCGCCTGTCCTGCAGCCACCCGCGCCGCAGCAGTCCTACCCGCAGCAGTACTACCCTCAGCCGTCGGCATCTCCGCTTCCTTCGCCGGCTCATTCACCCTACTACCCGGGCTCCGGCGCCGTCACTCCGCATTCTGTCTACACTCCTGGGCCGTCATCCCGAGAGCGTCAGCTGGAGCAGTTCATCGCACTCCAGCTTGGCCTCCCTCACCCTCCTCCCCAGGGAAGTGCGAGTTGCGTCACCTCCTGCCCTCCGGCCCATCCCTGCATGACTGAGACTGAGCTACGGTCGTGTCCCGTTTCCTCGTGTGTCTCGTCGTCTCCCGTGATCTCATCCACCCCACTCCTTGACGACATTGCATGGCTTGACGACTGGCAGTCTCGTTTCGCTCCTCCGTTCACCGTGTCCGCGTCCCTCGCTTGCTGCCATGTGACCGTGACTGATCTGGCGACCCCTGTCCAGGACCCTGCTGCGACCTGGATCATCGACTCTGGGGCCACGCATCACATGACGGCCTCTCGTGAGGCCTTCAGTATGCTCGGTCCCGTCAGCGATGTCTCCGGGGTCCGGACGGGCTCCGGACAGGTGTTGCCTGTCCGTGGGGTAGGCGTCGTTTGTTTCCGTGGTCCGGCCGGTGACGTTTTTTTGACCGATGTTCTCTTCGTCCCTGGTCTCGAGCTCAGCCTCCTGTCCGTGACTGCCCTTGACCGCATGAGCATGGACGTTGTGCACTCACGTGGTGTCGGCATTGTGTCGTTGCGTTCGTCGGGTCTTGTCGTACTGCACGCCACCGCCTGTGGCAACTTGTGGCACGTTCCCCGCCTCTCTTCCTCCCCTCCCGTCTCCTCCCCGTCGGCTGCGACCGGTCATGTGTTCGTTACCAGCACGCTTTCTCCTCCGCACACCCGCCTCTTGCACCGCCGCCTTTGCCACGTCCACTCTGCCGCAGTAGAGAGCATGCTCCGCACCCAGCCAGCCAAGGGCCTTGATCCTGAGACCTTCCCTTTCCCATGCCCCACTGAGTGCATTGACTGCGCTCAGGGGAAGATGCACCGGTCCACATACCCCCTCTCTTCCTCACGGGCGTCCGCCCCCCTTGACCTTGTCCACTCGGACGTCATGGGCCCTCTCCCCATCGAGTCCGTCGGTGAACATGGCCGCTACGTCCTCACTCTGACGGACGACTACTCTCGCTACCGTTGGGTCTTCTGCCTTCGGCAGAAGAGCGATGTCGCCCGAACCATTCAGGACTGGCTTGTCCTCGCGGAGCGCGAGTGTGGCCGCCCCCTTCGTCGCTTTCGCTCCGATCGCGGTGGCGAGTACCTGCGTGAGGCCACGACCTTTCTCGCCTCCCGTGGTATCCGCCATGAGACGTCTGCGCCCTACACACCCGCCTAGAACGGCGTCTCCGAGTGGTGGAACCGTACCATGGCCGACGCCGTCCGCACCATGCGAGTCGAGTCCGGTCTCTCCGATGGCTTCTAATTTGAGGCCATGGCCTACATGACCTGGGTCTAGAACAGGGTTCCCCACGGTCCCCTTCCCCGCCAGTCCACGCCCTATCAGCACTGGTGCGGTCGGCGTGCTGACCTCCGCCCGGCTCGCGTCAAGGGCTGCGTAGCCGTTGTGTGGCTGCCTGCCCCACAGCAGGGTGGCAAGCTCGCCCCCCGCGGACGCCCCTGCACCTTTCTCGGCGTGTCTCGTCAGTCCAAGGCCTGGCGCTTCTGGGACCATCCCGACACTGCATCGTCGAGTCCCGCGATGCCCTCTTTTTCGAGGACCTATTTCCCCGCGACCTCATCCGCTCTGGCTCGTCCGTGTCCCTCCCGTCGCGTGGGGGAGTGGTGAGTCCGTCCTCCGTCCTGTCGCTTCCGGGTGACACATCACTCCGTCCCTCTGAGCCGGTAGCCCCGGTCGCGGCCGCTGGCCCCTCCGAGCCAGCTGACCCAGTAGCGTCTACTGGCCCCTCCGGACCGGCAGTCCCAGTCGCGTCCGCCGGCCCCTCCGGGCCGGCAACCCCAGTCGCGTCCGCTGGCCCCTCCGAGCCAGCTGACCCAGTAGCGTCTACTGGCCCCTCCGGACCGGCAGTCCCAGTCGCGTCCGCCGGCCCCTCCGGGCCGGCAACCCCAGTCGCGTCCGCTGGCCACTCTGGGCCGGCAGCCCCAGTCCTGTCCGCTGGCCACTCTGAGCCAGCTGCCCCAGTGGCGTCTACTGGCCTCTCCGGGCCGGCAGTCCCAGTCGCGTCCGCTGACCCATCTGGGCCGGCAGCCCCAGTCCTGTCCGCTGGCCACTCTGAGCCAGCTGCCCCAGTGGCGTCTACTGGCCTCTCCGGGCCGGCAGTCCCAGTCGCGTCCGCTGACCCATCTGGGCCGGCAGCCCCAGTCGCTTCCGATGGCCCCTCCGGGCCGACGGCTCAAGTCGCGTCCGCTCGCCCCTCCGGGCCGGCAGCCCTTGTCGCGTCCGCTGGTCCCTCCGGGCTGGTAGCTCCAGTCGCTTCCGATGCCCCCCCCCGGGCCGACGGCTCCAGTCGCGTCCGCTGGCCCCTCTGGACCAGCAGCCCCAGTCGCATCCGCTCGCCCCTCCGAGCCAGCAGTCCCAGTCGCGTCCACTCGCCCCTATGGGCCGGCAGCCCCAGCTGTGTCCGCTGGCCCCTCTGGCCCAGCAGCGCCTGTGGCGTCTACTGGCTCCTCCGGACCAGTAGCACCGCCCGCCTCCGTCGGCCCGTCGGACTCAGCACCATCTTCTGCCCGAAAGCACTACACACGCGGCCCAGGCGGCAGTCTCTGACCTCGGCCGACAGTGAGCGCGCAGACCGTTGCTCCCTGTTTCGTGGCGCCTCGACCCCCTGTGGCTCCACGTGTCTCCTCCACTCCCACGGTCGTGAGTGGGGACCCTGGCACAAAGGCTCTCGGCCTGACCACTTCTGCATTGGGGTACGCCATGCTTCATCACGAGCATCGGCATGCTGTTGTGGCCGCACTCGCACGCATCCCACCTGGGGCTCGTGATGCACATGCCCTCTCAGTCAGGTCCACAGCGCGCCCAGAGGACCCTTCCACCCTACGCGAGGCTCGAGCCTCCCCTGAGGCCGCACATTGGGATGCTGCCTGTGCCGAGGAGCTCGCCGCTATCCAACAGCACCACGTGTATGACCTCGTCGACCTCCCTCCAGGTCGGAAGGCCATTGGTGCCAAGTGGGTCTTTCGGCGTAAGTGGAAGCCTGACGGATCCTTGGACAAGTACAAGGCCCGTCTCACAGCAAAGGGGTTTGCTCAGGTCCCTGGGATCGATTACGACCAGATCTTCGCCCCANGCCCCAGTTGGCCGGTTCTCCACTAGCCGGGCATTGTTCAGCCTGGTTGCCCAGCACGGGTGGGAGCTGCATCAGATGGACGTGAGCAACGCATTCCTCCATGGCTCACTGGAGGGTGAGGAGCTCTACATGACGCAGCCCCCAGGCTTCGACGATGGCACTGGGAGAGTTTGGCAGCTGCGGAAGGCCCTCTATGGCCTGAAGCAGTCGCCTCGGTGCTGGAACCAGGAGATCAGCAGTACGCTTCTCCGTGGCGGCCTCCAGCGCAGTACCGCTGACCCCGCACTGTTCATCAGCCCGCGAGGTCAGACCTTCGCCGCGGTTCTGGTCTACGTCGACGATCTCCTCATTGCGTCGCCAAACGCGACAGCCATCCAGCACGTCAAGGACCTACTGCACGCCGCCTACCAGATGAAGGATCTCGGGTCTGCCCGTGTCTTCCTGGGCATGGAGCTTGAGCATGATCGCTCTCAGGGCGTCCTGCATGTCCACCAGGCTGCATATGTGCAGACCCTGTCCACTCGCTTCGCCGAGGACTTGCCCCTCGTGCCCAGCGCATCCTCACCCATGTCACCCGATGGCCAGGTGAAGTTGAAGAGTCATGACCCAGCTGTTGTGGGGGAGCCAGTTGATGTGACCACGTATCTGCGGGTCATCGGGTCACTGATGTTCCTGGCGACGACGACGCGTCCAGACATCGCGTTCGCCGTTAAACTCCTGGCCCAGTTCTCTCAGGAGCCGCGTCACCTCCACTTTGAGGCCGCGATCCGAGTACTGCGCTATGTCGTCTCGACCCCTCGGCGAGGCCTCATGTTCCGCCGTCAGCCGTCCATCGTTGCAGTGGGTTACACCGATAGCGACAGGGCCGGCAGTCCAGACGGTAAGAGTCGCACTGGTTGGATCTTTCTGGTCAGGGGTACAGCTGTGTCCTGGCGCAGTGGCAAGCAGGGGTGCATTGCACGCAGCACTGTTGAGGCTGAGTACGTGGCCCTTGGCTCAGGCGCGTGTAAGAGTGTGTGGTTGCGTCGTCTGTTGTCCGAGTTGCCTCAGTCTGTCGCATCCATCACCTTGCATTGTGACAATGAGAGTGCCATGGCCATTGCAGACAATGACGGTGTGCATCACACTCGCACAAAGCACATCAATATTGAGTATCACTATGTGCGTTCGTTGTTGCATGACGACAGCATCAGCATCGTGTGGGTTGAGACAGCACGGCAGCTGGCTGACTTCCTGACCAAGGCACTGAAGAGGGACTTGTTTAAGAAGGCTGTGAGTTCAGTCGGCGTGCATCCCTAACTTGCTTTCTTTGTCTCTGCCTGCACTTCTGCATGTCCTGGGGGAGTCTGTGTGTTGACCGTGTCTCTACCCGCCCATGTGCACTACGCCTGTCAGTCATGGGGGAGTGTTGGTTTTTGCGCTCATTGTGCTCTGTTGTGTCCTTCAGGCTTGTGTACATCAGTGTGCAGATGACTGACGGCGAGGCTTGACGCTGATGGAGTGTCGTCCGGTGGAGCCGACGCACGCTGAGGTCGTCTCGCAATTCGCTGGAGCCCCCTCTCTCCGGCGACGTGTTCAGCTCCATCGGCAGGCCTCCTCGGCGGTCGCACTGCCGGCAGTCACTGCCACCGCAGTTGCTGTCTGCATGCGTCCAGCGCATACTGTCGTGCCTGCGTCATCATGCGCTGCCTAGGGTCCCAGTTGCATGTTGCATGGCCCTGTTTGGCAGCATAAACCATCGTGGGCACTACCTGGGTTCAGGCTGCCATAACTCCTCGCTACTATTTTTCTAGCAGATTCTGACCACACGGCTGCGTTCGCAGCGTCGGTATTATGGTATGGTCTAGTTTTCAGGCAAAACGGACGACGCCCGGGTTTTGGGCTGTCGGCTGCCTGGTAGGCCTCACCGAGAAAACCTGCCAGCCTGAAATTGGCTATTTTCTGATTGGCTGATGAACTGAGTAACAAGCTCTACAGAGCTGGGGGGGGGCTAGAACTTGGAGGGGTCCCCCATTGCTGTTCATTCTTCATTCCTAATCAGTTACTATCAGTTTTCAGCTGCTTTCTGGCGCTAACTCTGGCGCGCGCGTTTCTGAGTAACAAANTGCGCCGGTAAGAGCAGTAGCAGCAGTAGACGTGGCAGTCGCGGCAGCTGCAGTGCCAAGCAGCAGGAGCAGTGGCGGCAGAGCTGCCGCTCACAACAACAGCTGCAACGGCGGTAGCAGTAGCAGCAACGGTCAGACTAGCATTCGCAACAGCCGCACATAGTAGCAGCAACAGAAGCCACTACACGAGCGGCGGTAGCAGTAGCAGCGTGCAGCAGCAAACAACAGCGGTGGTAGCAGCAAGCGGCAGTCGCGGCAGCAACAAGCAACAACAGCAGCTACTGCGTAGTTTAGCAGCATTAGCAGCAGCAGAAGCAGGAGTGGCAGCATCAAGCAGCACGAGCAGCTAGTGCGCACAGTAGCAGCAGCAGAAGCAGCAGCGGCGGAAGCAGCAACAGCAGTAGAAACCGTAGCCGCTGCACCCGCCGCTGCAGCTGCTGCTGCAGGAGGGCCTCGCAGCCCTCCTCTTAGGGCCTCCGCCCCCTCGGAGGGACCCCCTCGACCCCCATCAGGGGGGGCTCTCCGAGGGGGCCTGTCGGCCCCATTTGCCCCCTTCCCCTCTACACAAGGGGGCCCTCGGAGGGCCCCGTCGAGCCCCTCCGAGGGGCCCCTCGGAGGGGCCCGTCGGCCCCGTCGGCCGACCGACGGAGGGGCCGACGGACGGAAGGAGGGGCGGACCCCCCCCCCCCCTTCTCCCCACTCACTCGCTCACGCTCGCTTTTTTTAGCGAGCGAGCAAGGAGCAAGGGGGGGCGGCCTGAAATCGTCCCCCCCCCCTTTTATTCCCCCATCCTGACCTGCCCCCTTTCCAGGGAGCACTCCAGAACCGGGTGACGGACGCACCCGGGGTGACTAGAGAAGGAAAGAAAGAACATATAAAACAAGCAATAGAGAAAAATAAAGGGGGGGAGGATTGGGGACGAGACAAGGGGAGAGCGAGAAAAAAAAAGATAGTGGAGGATGAGGGCAAAAGAAGAAAAAAGAGGGGGATTGAGGGCACGAGAAAAAAATTTGTGCGGAGCCATAGAATAGCCCGGCATCAAACCGACAGCGGATTGAGTTGTTGGCGGCAATCTTCGTTTCGAGACGCATCGTGGACCGTCGTCTCCCTGGGGCCCGTGGATTGGTGTGCGCAGTTCACTCCGGAGGATCGACGGTGGATTGGAGTTTGTCCATCTCCGAGGACTAGGTCGTCTACCACTTGGAGCAGCAGCCACACTTGCACCCGCCACCTCTTCCGCTCTATTAGTGGCAGAGGCATAAGTAGCCGCAGTTGATCAGACTCCATTCTCCAAGCTTGCTGTGATAGTGCAACACGTCCAGTCTGGTCACGTTTGCCGACTCTGACACCGTGACCTCCAGGAGTGACAATACCTACTAGTCTCATCCTCTCCCACGGCTTGGTGTTTACCACCGGGAGTAGGTGCTTTCGGCACCTATCTATTGTCCAGTGCACGAGATGAGTGCGCAGACATTTGAGCAGGCGCCCTGCGCGTTCGCCTGCTATTACTGTGGTGATGGACGTCATGGTTGGCGTCGCTGCTGGACGCGCCCTCGCGGCTTGCATCTACCTTAGCTTCAACTTTGTCCGAGCATGCGTCCTCCATAGCATACGGATCTGCCGGCGTTAGTAGATCCACTAGCTGGACCTCTGGCGAGCATATTTGCCGAGATCCACAGCCTACGGCAGACGGTGCAGTGGCTTTGTGACCTTGTTGTCACTGAGCGTGCTTTTGCTACAAGTTTGTCGACGGCCTCTTCGACCACATCTCCTTCGTCCTCTCTTTCTTCCTCATTTGATGGTGTCCCTTCGGCTACGCCTGTCGGTCTGTCCCAAGCTGCCACCATCCTCTCGATCCTCCACTCTCCTGCGACCACGATGCCACCTCGCGATGACATGTCTTCCTGTAGTCATTCCGGTCATGTGTCCCCGTGACGTCGGCGACAGCACTCCGCACGCCGTGCTCGCGCCGGTTTGGATACATCCTCCACCTCCTCGGCTTCCGTTCTTGTACCTGTCGAGGGGGAGTGTGGTCACCGCGCATTGCCTGTTCTCACAGTAGCGACAGGATCTGCACTAGCGTCAGGCCGTGGTGCCGAAGAGTCTGCTTAGGCAGACTCAGATGATACGGTGACAGCACATGGCGTTTAGTCTGATCTCGACATGGCGTTCATGGTGCCGACTTGCCTGTATTCATCCGGGCTGGATCCAGACCTTCCACAACAGCAGGTGATATCAGGAGGAGCACAAACACGGCGTCCCTGGATGGTACCACTCACGGCTCCGACCGGTTGGGGCCCGGCGGTGCCACATGAGTCCCGTACAGATTGAGATGCGTCTACCAGACTTTTGGGGGAGAGTGTGCAGCAGATTCACACCAGCCCGACGGATGTTAGAGTACTTGGGACGTGCATGTCATCAAGGTCGACATCTATGCTGGGGAAGGAGCCGGACGTTATGTAGCAACAGGTTGCATCAGGAGGAGTGCAGGTGCCACGTGCCCGGCCGGTGCCACTCACAACTCCGACCGCCCTGGCGTTGGCACAGGAGTATCATGCGGATCAAGATGCCCCATACGGATTTCCGGGGGCGTTGGCGCACGAGACTCACTCCAGCCCGACAGCGGTCGTAGTGCATGAGCAGAGTCGGCCGGGTGGTCTTTTAGAGGTTGAGGCATTCTTAAAAGCAGCAGTTCTGAGAGATGTCCTTGGGACATGTGCTGTAGTACACACAGCAGGCTCCACCGTGTCATCTGCGCTACCTGAGGACCAGCTTGAGCGTGAGGAGTCGCCCATGTTTCTGGATTCTACAGGTTCCCATACACACAACGGCGTAGCGACACACATGACGCAGTCAGATGGTGGTCTTCAGTCCATTATAGCAAAGGTGGCAGCGACCAGCCTTCCCGGCGAAACGGTGCGTGAGCACCTGCTGCGCTTGCTGGTCACCTTGATGGGCATTGTCTAGCCGGAGTCTTGCACACCCGTGTCCACTACGTCGGGAGTCGAGGACAGTGGAGCAGATCCGTACACGTAGATGGAGTCACCTCTTCAG
Source organism: Penium margaritaceum (assembly GCA_023375785.1). Lineage (NCBI taxonomy): Eukaryota > Viridiplantae > Streptophyta > Zygnematophyceae > Desmidiales > Peniaceae > Penium > Penium margaritaceum. The sequence continues at coordinate 312,121 of SZWC01000806.1, forward strand.
CAAGAGGTGATACCTGCCCTCTCGTGTTCACCTATTGGTGACCCTGCTGATCACATCGACGCTAAGAGTGGTAGTACCTGCACGGACGACATTTCGACATGCTCTACGGACTCTGACGACTCCTTCTCCTTCTCTCTTGGCATACGACCGCTCATTCCTCCTCGCATGACACGAGCTATGGTGTGGATGCGACACCTGCAGCTGCATCCGATGTTCCAACGTCTCAACACATTGCGAGTTCAGTTTGACCCCTAGGAGGATGTAATAGCACCACTTCTATCGTCTTTAGCAGCAGAGAGGCAGATGGAGCTGTACTCACGAGTTCTGCAGTCTGCATGTGCAACATCCAGTGAGGAAGAGTTTATCCTACGCGACGCAGACATGGGCCACCTTCAGATGTCCGAGGCAGATTACGCTGACCTGCAAGAGCGTGTAGTGATGCTGTAGCGGGAGTTGATGGCAGTGCGTGAGCGATTCTCAGAGGAGGGGAGCATCACTACTACTGGCACGAGCTTTACGCCACCACCATCTGGCACATCCACAATCGGGGAGGATCTTGTACCAGCTCCGAGTATGACATCAGCACAGACACTACCACATGAGAGTTGAGCGTGCCTTCGGTTTTTTCCATCGTCGTTCCCGTCAACTCCGTCATTGCTCTTCCTTCTGCTGCTGCCATCACGCACCCTCATCCACCCGACTTAGCTACTCCATCGTCACCTTTTTCCATGAGTGGTGACCCGGTTCGTCGCTCCAGCCCTAATCCTCTGGTTGTTCACCCTTGTGCCTCAGGATGCGCTATCCCGCATCGGAGGCCAGCTCCGCCATATCATCCACGCTCGCGTGCTGCTCGCCCATTCCTTCTCCTTTGACATACACAGATGAATTGCGGTAGAGCGGAGACAGGAGAGACTGTGAGTTGGGACCCTTGGCAGTCACGCGAGGACTGGTACACCAAATGTGATGCATTTGCGACGTGAGGAGTCATAGCCGGAGACACCACTTCGTCTTTGAGGCTAGGAGCCGACTTGTACATGACAAGGGGAGCTATCTCTGCATGATGGAGAGACCACATCATTCATCGCCCAGGGTCTGTTCAGTTACAGCATTAGCATCTCCATCGAGGACATCGCTGCCAAGTTCATCTGCCCAGTGGGAGTGTTATGTGGACCTCGACCAGACGCGACGTTATGGGAGATGATGGCAAGGGGTCCATACTCTGCTATGAGCATACTACAGCAGCACTCTGTCGGTCGAGACCCAGACACTTAGTCGGTTGTACCAGTGTCACGAGGAGGCCATGGGGTCGTGTGTCTTGGTGTGTGGCCATACTACGTGTGGCATGTGCATGCCAGCTGGTTTGCTCATAGTGGTCGAGACCCGGACGCGTGGTGACATACACCCGTATCATGAGGAGACCCTCTATGATCCTATGTGTTGATTGATGATGCTATTGTGGTCGGCACACAGACACATGTTGGTTTGCCCATAGTGGTCGAGACCCGGACACGTGGTGAGGTACACTCGTGTTACTAGGAGATCCCCTATGATCTTGTGTGTTGATTGATGGTGCTTTCGTGGTCGGCACACAGACACCTGTTGGATTGCTCCTAGTGGTCGCGACCCGGGCATTGATACCACCAGTGTCACAAGGAGACCCTCTTGCAGCCTGACATGTGTATGGTGTGCATTACATTGGCTTGTGTGCATGTGCATGACCCTTCTCATGGTCTAGACCCGGACACTTGGTATGATGTGCCAGTGTCATGAGGAGACCTTAGATGGACAACAGTTGTGTCTGTGTGTGTGGTTTACTGATGCACATTGTGGTTTGGCATACGTTTTTATTCCGTGCCTTCGTTCATTTGTTTTGGCATGGACGGCTATATCAGCCAGGGGGAGTGTTGGTTTGTGTGGCTTCCACCCGTCACGACTGACGCCGATGCATTACCCATATACCCACATTGGCGGTATATGGTAGAGACGTCGTGACGACACGACGGGCCTTAAGTCTGTACCGAGACTTCTCCAGCACCTACGACAGTACCGGCGAGACGTAATCGATGCGTTCTGACAGCCATGTGGGCTTGTCGGGAGCTAGGAGAGTTTTCTCAGTAGGTTGAGACTCGCGTACCCGGTAGACAGTACTGGTGCGACGAGGAGACCTAGTGGCTGTATTTTTTCTTTCGATGTTCCGAAAGCCGTGCGTGATGTGTGGACGCTGATTTCAAGATTTTTTAGCACTGCTCGTATTTTCTCTGTGGTCGAGACCCGGGCACTCGGAGAGTTGTTCCGGTGCCTCGAGGAGACCACCGTTGATTGTTATCGTGGTGTACGCAATGTGTTCTCCCCATTGACTCGTTTGGGTTCAGCGGGGGTGATGGGGCCCGATGCGGCTAGCTGCCGGTGCCCCTACATAAGCCCGCTAGCGGCTCATTTGTACTCTGTCCTTGTTCTTTTATATTCAACGTTCCAGACTTAGCCAAATTCTTGTTGTCTTGCATCAAACTCACACACAGAGCTCATGTTCGTTTTTGCATGGGCCTGCATGCCCTAAATTATTTCCAATTCGGTTCGTGGCACATGTCGCGAATTAGCAAGGAAAACGGGGTGGTCAGATGTTTATTCTTCCGCATGGTGGGGGGCTTGTTGTTTTTCTTCCGGATGGTGGGGGAATGGTGTATTTTCTTTTGCATGGTGGGGATATCACGGGGACACACACTTGAAGTGTGTAGGGTATCTTGCTATTTCACCATTTTTTCTATGGTATGCTACATTGACATCAATTTTCTCCACCCATGGTACTTTATACATGAGACATTAAGACATAAAAGAACATCTCTTGCAGCGTTGTAATTGTAGTCTTTGAAGCAGTGAAGAGTCCAGCCAGTGACACATGTAGGGATGAGAATACTATGCTTTTCTCTAGCAACTTGCAGACAATGTCCTAATGGGCGGCAAGTAAGTGTAAAAGTGTAATTGCTCACCCTCGCCTCAGCCACTTCCAATTTTGATCATCCTCTTCAAGACCGCTCCTCCTCTTCCTCCTGTTATGACCACGTGTGCCTGTGAAAGAGATCATCATCATCCATCTTACCATGATCTTCTTCGCCTTCTTCTTCCTCATTCCCTATATTGCCAAGTTTGCTCCACCATCCTCCGCCGCTCCCTAGCTCCGATCCTCCTCATACATTGCGAGGTCATCAACCGCCAAGTGGTGAAATAATGCATTCTTGCTTATGGCCTGTGATACTATCATTGTCTCACATAACTTCATGAGTTCTTTTGGTTTAGGAGGTGACTCACAATATTTTGGTGTCATCGCCTGCAAAGGATGGAAAAGAGGCTTATTAGGAGGGTTATATTTGGTATGTGATTTTGACATTCATCACTTGTGTTTAATCTTGGTGAAGGGGACAATAGATTTTCACTTGTTGTGACATCTCTGAATCTTGGAGAACTTGCTGATCTTGTATCATTGTGCAATCCATCAATTCACAAAAATTGAACATCTACAGTGTTATGAGACTATGATGGGTAAGGCGACTGTATCTTAGGCATGCATGCTCATGTACAAAATAGTACACATGACCACAAATGCATAAGAAATTATCAACATACCTATGCATGAACATGTATGCCATACCAATACCAGATTATACCCTAAATTCACACCCCTTTTCATGAAGGTGTTTTTTTTATTACTCTATTTTGAACAATTGGGGCCATATTAGGTGCCATTTTGGAATGGTGGTGAAATAGACAACATAATGCTAATTCGAGTGGAGCACGTTAGAACCTTCGCCGTGGCTGTTCTTTCTACCTTAAAACTTTGTGCTCTGGTGTACGAGCACGTTGACCACGACGGACAATGACCTCACACAAAGTGTTGGCAATTGACCAACCAAACCGGTGTACTTCTGAGATATCTATAGTTGAACCTCCATATGGGGTCTTTTCCCCATCCTTTGAACCCAAATTGCAGCTAGTTTTCAACCATCGTGGAGCGGGCAACAAGGTGCCTTTTTGTAGAATTTTTATTTTTTTGTTATGCTGCAAAATTAAGCAGCAATATGGGTTTTTACATAAACTTTCATGTATGTGGTTATTGTAGTTTATTTTAGAGTGCTTCTTTGAAAGACAATTTTATTGCTGGATTGATTGGTCATGAGTAAATGTAAGAGGGGAAGTGGAAAGAATGTCACGTTTGGTACATGTGGAAAGTTTTGTGTGGTCTTTTGGGTGTTCCGTGATTTTGCACTCGGCGGTTGTGCTCCGAATATGGCTGATGTTCCTCGGCTTGTCGAGGAACATCACGAACATGGCTTGTCAGTTACCAGAACGATTGCTATATCGATCCACTCTCATCTCTTTCGAAAAATAATGAGGGTGAGTCTGAAATGAATGATATCATATGCTCCAGATTGGTTGTAATTGACATCAGGAAAATGAATAAAGAGCCTAACAAATTTAAATAACATCATGGGTAGTTTTTGGACCACGAAATCAATAATGAGTACGGTATAAGCGAGCTAATCCTCACATATGTGGACAAATATATACACGCATCAATGTGAGTTAATATTCATGTGTGCTTTGATGTAAATGTTTGTGAATAAAAAGAACATTCTTCAACAAATGAAGATAGTCCACTTTTCGTGCGGTGAGACCTAAGAAAACATATGATCTGTGATGAAGGTATCATATTTCTGATTTTGCAGGTGTTATAATGGCCTGCTGTTGATTGAGAAAGTGGACAGATAGAGAATATCATAACTGTGGACCTTTCTCTTATTTGTTATATAATGGTTGGTATTTTTTATGAGACTGATAATAGTAAATATATAATAAAATCATAGGTTTGAAGGCTGTTAAAATTAAATATGTCGAACTTATTAGAACTGTATGATATCATGTTGAGCACTATGACCAAGAGAGTCAAGTTCAAATGGTGAAGGATCTGAGGACCTTTGGAGCTAGTGTGGGCGAAACAACTTGCTATAGTTTTGAGCCCAACTTCTCTAACCTTTCATGTTTAGGCACTACCACTACTACCGGTGTCCTGCGTCACTGCCATGAGGCGTGAGTCATGACCTCATGGCTCGTTGTCTGTAGAGGCATCCGCATAGACGCAATCCTTGAATCAAGATTTTGAAAGGAAAAACCACATGTTTTAGGTTTGCTAGTCCAAAACACTAATTGCCTGTATTTCTATGTCTTGCGTGAACATTTCAAACTGATGGCGAAGGATTGGAAAAAAAAAACAAACAAGAGGCGGGTGTTGTACGCAAAGCGTGCATAGGGTCACATAGTAATGGCGTAGAATTATCATTCATTCGGAATGGAATTGAAGATCGAAATCTCATAAATTTAAAAGGTGAGAATTTAGAAGAACCGCATCAATTCCTTGTAAAATGAAAAAGAATACAAAGATCTTCTATGTAGTTCAGAGAAGTTTACTATGTACGTTCCGTGTTAGTTTTTGTCAATAGTAGAGATATAAAAACATGGGTTTTTTTCTTTTCTAGGATAAAATTCAGATTCATTAATATATTTTCGTGTAATATTGGGTAATGATGAATGCTTTCTAGGAAGAAAGGAAAATGTGGGATTTCTAGATGAAAATTTCATATAATGAAATCTTGATTGAGTAAATTTATACTATTTAATAAGGTTTCTGTATTTATTCTGCGTTAATCTCTAGCAAATTGTTTTTCTCCTGACGTTTTGTTTCCGGGATCAGTTGTTTGGCTAGTCTAGCCAAACAACTGACTCGACTGGCCAAGCTTCCCGTCTAGTTTGTTACACAAAGCGTGCTAACCGTTATTTGGCTGACTCACTTTGCTTGTCCGATTCCGTCCTGTCCGGTTGCTTCTTTCGCGAAAAACCCGTGTTTGGATGCGGACAAGTAGCCTTTTCTGTCCGATGCCTCGCAAGGCTCAAAGTCCGAGGAGTGACGCAGAGAGCGGAAACAATATTAAATTTTGGAAAACGCGCTACGTGATTGTCGGTGCAGAGATAAATGCGGAAAAACTAATTTATTTGACCAGCGAAGCGATTGTAATAGGGTTACTATGTAACCCAAAAATGCAAGGAGCAGACCCGGCTTTGTCGACTACTCGATGCCGATTTGGGCTTCTCATGCTTGAGTGTCGCCGGTGGAATCCGTTGGTGGTGCGGGGGAGGGGGGTGCGAGAGCGGCCATCACCGAGTATCACTCGTCCCTTGGGTTCACTCATTTGACCTTACAACATCGGTCGCAACACTGATAGCAGCGGCAGCATAAGCAGGAGAAGCAACAGCAACAACGGCAGTTGCGGCGGAGGCGACGGCGGGATCCATGTCTGCGTGCATCGTGTGTGTGTGTGTGTGTGTGTGTGTGTGTGTGTGTGTGTGTGTGTGTGTGCGTACGTTTGTGCCTGCATGCCCGCATGCATTCGTGCGTGCGTGCATATGTGAGTACGTGCGTGCATGCTTGCGTGCATGCGAACGGTGTGGCAGGAGGAGGCGGGGCGGAGGGAGGTGGAGGGAGGCGAAGGCAGGTGGAGGGAGGCAGAGGGAGGTGGAAGGAGGCGGAAGCAGGTGGAGGGAGGTGGAGGGGAGGCGGAGGGTAGAGTGGAAAAGGAGGGAGGCAAAGGGAGGCGGGGGTTGGTGGAGAGGAGGAGGATGCAGGTGGAGGGGAGGTGGGGGGTGAAGTGGAGGAGGGAGGCGGAGGGTGGAGCGGAAGAGAAGGGAGTTGGAGGGAGACGGATGGAGGTGGAGGGAAGGAGGGAGGAGGCGGAGGGTGGAGCGGAAGAGAAAA
>SZWC01000807.1:61662-91939 GCA_023375785.1 Penium margaritaceum
CTGACAGGGGCGAATGGGGCTTATTGTTCCGATGGAGGGGTACATGGGGCTTATTGTTCCGACGGAGGGGTAAATGAGGCTTATTGTTCCGACGGAGGGATGTACGAGGGTCATGGGTAACAAAACAAGGGGGAATCGGCATTTTCGCTGAACGAGATAACCTGTATATCCAGCCACACACATGAAAGAATTCCATGTCGTTGTACATCATAGAACTCCATAAGAGAAAAAATCTTTCCACCTCCTGATGAAACAGTAATGCATCCAAACCCTTCCCATAAATGTCCACACAACCTAAGAGCTTTTCTATGTGGTCCAATCATTAGATGTTGTCTCTATTGATACTAATACTTGATGACTTTCAAAGTGCATTGGTCAGAAGTTTGACTCTTCCATGTTATTCTTTTCCCTCTTTATCAGACCCGCTTTTGTGGGGAGCAATCAGACTCGCAAAACAACAAAACATCAAGCTCACGTGGGACGTTCCACAAAGTTTCGGACAAACTTGTCCGAGGCGATGACCTAATCAGACGCCATCATATATGTCGACAATGTAGACATTGGGGTATAGCGAGCGCCTACTTTCAGAAGCTACCTTTTAACGATGTGTCGGTCCGCGATGACCATATGATTGATCCGCCAGGAAATTGCGTCACCGCCAAGCTCCGACCTGACGTGAATGTCTCACCTCGTAGGCCGCCCTGACGGTGAGCTTTCGTGAGGCGATCTTCCTCTGCAACCAGTTTTTCTGCATTATCTTCAAAGCATATGTGATCCGCCTTATGACCTTAACAACGCGTAATAAAACAGAACCTTCTTAGTCAACACCTCAATTCAAGCGAAGCCAATAATCCATAAACAAACAACTGTGGAAAAACAAAAACGCGCACGACCAGAGTCGCCGGGCGTCAAAATGTTAAGTTCAGGTTGGCTTACAACTTCGACCAACTTAGCCAGGTTTGAGCTTTCGATGGGTCAAGAATCAGATAGGCTCGACTGTTAGTGATCTATCAGCGACCCATCACCTCCCATAAGGAAAGAACCGAAAACAGGATTATTTGGCAAAGTTATCCCAAAGTTCCTCAACATTCTACAAGAAATTCGCCTCCCAAAACCGGATAGGCTGCCTTGGGGGGAGGGGTGGGTGCAACCCTTCCTGGTGGATGCACTCTCCCCCTCCCCTGACGTGCTGACCCTTCATGGTGGTGGTTTGTTCTTTACAAGACAATCATGAGATTTTTGGGTGTTGACGTTCTGAGCCGATCTCTTGGAGATCCAATGCCGCATTTGCCTAAATCCTTGCTATACCTAATAATGAGAAATCCCATGTTCCTTTCAGTATTGTATGTGAGAAAAATGTAGATACTGTTCCTTTCAAAGCGTGGAATTGCGCTTGAGGTAGGCCGGCCGAAGTTTGAGAAGGAGACACGCACATGTAGTGGGAAAGAGACGCTATGAATCACAAAAAAAAATTGATTATGCTGAGGTTGGGTGAGAGAGAACGACCCGGTAGGAGTTAGCTCACCTGTGGCTTAGCGCTCAGCGGGTTCCCTCACAGGCAAGGGGAGATACTACGAGGGTGACGTGAGGTTGCCCTGTGAAAAAGAAAGCTTCAGGAGTAAAAATGGTAACAATACGTCTCCACAACCAAATCAAAGCCAATCCCCACATCCACGTGCATGAATTCGTGTTTTGGCATGAAACGGTAGCAAAACATTTGCATAGTTTTGATGAACACAGACAATTTGTGCAAGTGCACCGTGCTACATCTCAGTTGAGTGAGACGTGTCTCCCCTGGTCACTCATGGGATATGCCCTTGCAACATGCTTCCACTAGTTCGACCACAACAACATGTTTCTTTGTAACAGAGGATGTAGTTTACATTTTGAATGTGCTCTTGACAATCGCACGTGTGGATGAGGTGATAGCAAAGGAAGGCTAGTGGTCATTGTGTTCTTGTGACGGACATAACACTCATCCCTACGCACATAAAACGTAAGCATAGTCACTCACGATCACGAAGCAAACACAAAACTAGATGAGAAAGTGCGTAGAAGCTTCCTAACAACACAGCCGCTGACCGGGCGTCAGTGCCTGATCAGACGGTGACGACAATCACAGGTCGTACACACAACGGCAAGGGTTTGGCTAGGAGACATAAGGCACAGTGTCAGAATGATTCAATATAGCATATGCAGAGAGGAATGACAAATGACAGGTCCATGGCATAAATACCTGCCGCGGCGCACGGCGGGTGGCGCACGCGGCAGTCCAAAAGCTGTCCTAAAACCGGCCCAAAACAACTGTTTTGGCTGTAACTATGTGTACACATGTCCGAATGCTAAGTCGTCTAAACCTAGACGCGCAGAATCAAAAGACGGACGCTACGACTGGTCACATGCATGCATCCATCAATAGACAGAGGACATACAGTTTTAAAACATGCAAATAGTCCTCATGGCCAATCCGCCGAAAGACGCCTGCAAGACGTAGAAAACACAGCAAAGAGTCCCGGTGGCATCTGGGGCTCTGGAACAGTGATCGGTCAGCTCCAAGCTGGTAGTCCGCCGCCTGTTGTCATGCCGGTGTCACCAGGGCCGCCTGCCTCAGGGATCTGCACGAGTATGGACACCGCCGAGTGGTCACAGTAAACTGTACAGGAACGGCACAAAGCACAACACTCCCCCATGACCCGATGGTACGCATGTCCATACGCGTGCAGCACTGGTACAATCACAATAGTGGGTGACATAGACAGATGAGACGCAGACGCACATCCCACACTCAACCACTCTCACGCACGGGGCGAGGCCCAACAGAACGAATGGCCACCAGGAACTTTCCGCGGGCAAGTGCCTCCGTAAAGAAATCAGCACGATGCAAGTCAGTGCCAACCCACATGATGGAGATCACGCGTCGCTCCACCAGATCACGAACGAAGTGATGCTCAACCGCAATGTGCTTTGTGTGAGCATGATAAACACCAGAGTTCTCCGCAATGGCGAGAGCACTCTGGTTGTCGCAACGTAGCACAATGGCGGGTACTGACTGCCCAAGCTCAAGAAACAAGCGCTGCAGCCATACTGCCTCAGCAGCCTTTGCGCCCAAAGCCACATACTCTGCCTTCGACAAGTTACGTGCGATGCAGCCCTGCTTCCCGCTTCGCCAAGACAAAGCGGTACCACCGAGCAGAAACACGTAGCCAGTACGACTGCGCCCATCAGGGCTCCAAGCCCAGTCACTGTCAGTGTAGCCGTCAAGGACCACCGAACACTGCCGACGAAAGCAGAGTCCAAGATACGGCGTGGATACCACGTATCGTACCATTCGCACAGCCGCATGAAGAGCTCTCGCACGTGGAGCCTGCGAGAACTGAGGGAGGAGGTTGACGCCGAACGCGATGTCAGGACGCGTGGTAGTGGCCAGGTACATCAGAGATTCGATGAGACGGAGGTACAAGGTCACGTCCACTGTCTCCCCCAGCTGTGTAGGGTCATCCACCTTCAGGGCATCCTGCCCATCAGGTGTGAGGGGTGTGGAAGCGGTGCGCACTGCACTAAGGAGATCGCTTAAACGCTCCTCCACGACTTGTGCTTATCGGGCCTGATGCAGCAACAGTGTCCGATGTCTGCGATCTCGCACGATCTCCATACCAAGAAACACCGATGCAGGACCGAGGTCCTTCATCCTGTAGGCAGTCTGCAGGACAGCCTTGGCCTCCTTCACGGCCTCCAAGGACGGAGACGCAATCAGGAGGTCATGAACATAGATCAGGATGGCGGTGAACCGCTCGGGTGTCGGTAGGATGAAGAGCGAGGGGTCTGCCTCGCTTCGTACGTATCCTACGCGAGTCAAGGTGCCAGTGATCTCCCGGTTCCAACACCGTGGAGAATGCTTGAGGCCGTACAAGGACTTGCGCAAGCGCCAGACCTTGTCACCGTCCTCAAAGCCTGGTGAGTGAGCCACGTAGATCTCCTCATCCAGAGAGCCATGGAGGAACGCGCTGTTCACATCCATCTGGTACAGTTCCCAGTCATGCTGAGCCACTGCATCGAACAGAGCTCGAGCTGAGGTCATGCGGCCGACAGGGGCAAAGGTGTCAGTGTAATCAACTCCCTCAATCTGAGAGTACCCCTTGACAACCAAGCGGGCCTTGTAGCGTTCCAGTGAGCCATCCAGATTCACCTTCTTGCGAAAGACCCACTTGACCTGAATCGCCTTCCTCCCAGGGGGAAGGTCAACCAGCTCGTAGACTCTGTGCTTTCGAATAGCGCGAAGCTCATCCTTGCAAGCAGCTCGCCAGGCATCAGCATCCTGCGATGAGAAAGCCTCCCTCAATGTGCCCGGGTCAGGCGCCATAGAGGGAGAACTCTGCGTGGCAAGTGCACACGCTTGAGTGTCAGGCCTGACGGCTACGAGATCAGATGCTGCGTCACAGGCGATATGGAACTCGCGAGTGACCAGGTCCTACCCTATGGGGCACGCTGGGTGTACCTCTGAAAGCTCAATGCGGACACTCAGGCCTAAGGCCTTTGTGCCTAGATCACTGCTCGCGATGCTGCGAGAGGAACGCCTGGGTTCGAGAACCGACGCTCGCTCAGATCCGGAATCCAGTGGTCGAAGGCAATCACCGGGCTCATGGGAGTAACCGGAGGTCGAGGGGCGCACCTCAGGCTCAGGAATAGGTACAACCACAAGGACAGGTACGATCACAGCTGGTGAGGGCTGAGACGAGGCAGCCGGAGATGCAGTGTGAGGAGATGCGTGTATGGGGGATACAGAGCTGGGTGTGACAGTAGGCAAGGCTGGCCCGGACACTGAGATAGGAGTGTTCGCCGACGTAGGGACATGAGTGGGCTGGACTGGGTCAGACGCCGGAGCAGGGGTGCCAGTAGACACAGGTGATGGTGCAGGAGGAGGCGTGAGAGCAGTGGTACTTGTGGGGTGTGAAACAGGCTGAACAGGCGGGATCTCTGGACCAACGGCAATGATAGCCGGATCATCAAGTGCTGGAGATGGAGAGGGGACTCGAGCGGACACAACAGCCTGACGAGGCATGGTCGCTGGCGAAGAAGTCTCCCCCATCCACCGAGGACCCTCACAGGAAGGGACATGAGCTGCAGAGAGGGCTGTGATCGAAGTCAGATCACGGTATGTGAGTGACTCAAAAAACAGCGCGTCACGGGACTCAATGACACGACGGCGAGTGGGGTCCCAAAAGCGCCAGGCCTTCGACCGCGGGGAGATGCCGATGAAGGCACACAAGCGACCCCGAGGGGAGACCTTGGACCCCTGCTGGTCCTCGGTGTACCACACGGAGGCCAGGGAACCCCAGACGCGNAATGGTCGCTGGCGGAGAAGTCTCCCCCATCCGCCGAGGACCCTCACAGGAAGGGACATGAGCTGCAGAGAGGGCTGTGATCGAAGTCAGATCACGGTATGTGAGTGACTCAAAAAACAGCGCGTCACGGGACTCAATGACACGACGGCGAGTGGGGTCCCAAAAGCGCCAGGCCTTCGACCGCGGGGAGATGCCGATGAAGGCACACAAGCGACCCCGAGGGGAGACCTTGGACCCTTGCTGGTCCTCGGTGTACCACACGGAGGCCAGGGAATCCCAGACGCGAGCGAGACGAAGATCAGCACGGTGTCCAAACCAGAGCTCGTACGGTGTAACATGATCCGGAAGTAGACCACGCGGGAGGCGGTTCCAGACCCAAGTCATGTAGGCAAAGCCCTCGAAGGCGAAGGACTCCGGGAGACTGCACTCAGATTGCATGGCGCGAACCGCATCCTCCATGGTGCGGTTCCAGCGCTCAGATACACCGTTCTGCTGTGGGGTAGCGGGAGCGGAGACCTGGTAAAAAATGTCGTGCTCAGCAAAGAAGGAGTCCATCTCACCGAGGAACTTGCCGCCGCGATCCGAGCGAAAAGTATGTAGCATGTGGCGAGACTGACGCTCAGCCATCATGAGCCAGAGCCAAACCGCAAGGGCGGCGGTGCTCTTCTGACGCAGACTGTAGACCCACCGCATCCGGGTGAATTCCGGATCAGTCAACGTCAGAACATACCGGTCCCTCTCAGACAGGGACTCGACTGGGAGAGGACGGAGCAGGTCCGAGTGGACCAACTCGAGAGGCCTCAGTGCTCGGGAATACGAATCAGGGTAAGTGCATCGGTGCATCTTCCCCTAAGCGCAAAAAAGACAGTCGGTCTTGGGTGGCTTCTCAAAAGAAGCCACGTCAAGACCGAGAGCAGGCTGTGTCCAAATGAGCTTCGATACAGTGTCGAAGCCCACGTGACACACACAACGGCAAAGCAACCGCTGGTGTTCCGGGGATAGAACACCAGTGAAAAAAGCGCGACCAGAGGAGGAAGGAGCGCAAGGGGAGGAGGGCCGAGCAATGGGATGCAAATCATCTATAACTGAAGCACGCAGGAGAATGCTACGGGTGTCAAGAGCAGTCACAGTCACTAAATCAGCGGTATGCTCAACGGAGAGACCCATCAGAGTGCAGGCACACACAAACATTAGACTGAGCTCAAGATCAGGCACAAACAGCACGTCACAGAGATACACGGGGCCAGACGGACCATCAAAGCATACAACCCCAACACCGTGGACGTGCAAGGACTGACCAGAGCCTGTAGAAACAGAACGGACAGTCGTGACAGGACCAAGTACCACAAAGTCACTACGACGACATGTCATGTGATGGGTGGCACCGGAATCGATGATCCAAGTGCCACCGGAGTCACGACTGGTGGACGTCACTATACAACGAGCAATGGAACACTCGGCATCAGAGGGATGCTGAGCCGTCAGTGGGAAGGAACGACGTACATCACGAAGGTGAGACTCATGAATCCAGTCAGTGCATTCAGGCCCATGATCATCACATGCGGACTGTGCTCCCCCACACGTGTCATCACGAGTCACGAGGACGGACGAACAAGCAGTATGTGACCGACTCAACGATGACAACACACTCACACCTCCCTGAAAGCGAAGCGCCAGAAGATGACAAAGCTTGGCGATGGTGCGGTCGCGTGGGTCTGGATCATTGCTGCTCGCTGGTGAGGACGCAGGAACAGCTGCAATCGTGGTCGCATCGCGTCCAGAGGAGTGTGCGGGCAACGTGCCGGATGCGGTGCGAGAAGCATGGGCGGCATGAAGCCCACGAGTGATGCACACCCAGTAAAGCGGCTGCTGGCACTCGGTGTAGCGATGGGTGCCTCTACAGTTATAGCCGTGCATGGAACGACCACTGCTACCACTAGATGACGGCTGCTGCTGACCCGATCCGCGCCTCCTATTCTTCTTCTTCCCCTGGGCAGCTGCTGCAATGCCCTGCATCTGCGTGGGTGTAGACGGGGTTGAAGAGGAGGAGGAAGATGCGGTAGTGATGGAGGTGGATGAGGGTGACTGCAGGAGGGAAGATGGTGGTGATGCGATGAGTGCTGCAGCGAGGGAAGTCTCCTGATGTGCTACTACTGCCTCGCGTGCCGATGTCACCTGGAGGAAAAAGTGATGCGCCTAGGGGAGCAGGTGCAGAGTGGCTGAGAAAGGCTCGAGGGCATCGTTGCTGTACCGTGTGAAGATGTCGGTGTACTCCAGGCGGACTCCAAGCATGATCGTCCGAAGCGCCCACAGTTGTGTGACCCCTGAGGTCCCCAGACGTGTGTAGATACGCATGGCGCGTTGCCAGTAGTCCGCCGCAGGCTCCGTTGGCCCCTGATGGAGCGAGTTGAAAGCACGAATGTGTGACACACGCGTGGCGTGCATCTCTGCGGCCAGTAGGGACAACGCCAGATCCCAGCCTCCACGAGGATCGGCTCCGGTGCCTGTGCCAGCCTCGCCAAGGAAAGGGCGGAAGTCGACGACAGTCTCGCGTGGCATGGCATAGAGAAGTCCGCATATGGCGCGGGCTGCTATTAGCGCCTGTGCTGGATCTGTAGACTGGTATGGGCTGTGGTAGGAAGGCCACACTCCCTCGGAAGTGACCCACACCTGAAACAAGATCTCCTAGCAGTCAAAGCCATCCTCGCTGATGTACCGTGGAGGTGGTGCCTCAAAGTCCTTTGGCTACTGCTCCGTGGGGAGAGCAACCGCGGGCTGAGGAGGGCGAGAGACGGGAAAAACTCCTGGGAGAGGGTGATCACCGGGGAAGTCAGGTGACGATCGTATCGGGGACACGGGTGGAGATCGGGTACCCGTCTGCAACTGACGGAGGCGCTCCTGTAAAAGACAAATCTCCTGCTCTTGGGAGTCATCCTCGAAGCCTGGCATGAATGGCTCATCATTAAGGAGGTCAGCAGGTGGTGGAGAAACCACAATAGGAGGTGAAGCAGGCGGAGCACCTGTCACGGGCACCTAGGCCGAGTGCTGGGTAGAGGCCGCAACGCCGGCAGCTCCCTCAGAAATTCGCGAAGGAGCCGTGGACTGAGCACGCAGAAGCTCAGTCAGCGTGCGGATCGCGTCAGTCTGCTCTCGCTGTAGACGACGCAGCTCATCCTACTGGCTACGCAGGTCCGCAATGGCCTGCGAGCGAGGGCTCAATACCCCTAAAGAAGAGGAGGAGGGATCACCTGGTCCCTTGTCCTTGTCGTCGGGCGAACTCATGTTGCCGCTCACTATGGGACGACAGGTCAAGTTTTTTGGATTTCAAAACCATGTGTGTTTCTTGAGTTGAAACGCTGGCAACGTTTGACTTTCCGGGTGAAAACTTTGCTGAGTGTAATGCTGACGTCAGCAAGTGGTTGCTTACGTCAGCACGACCTGATGACGTCAGCAATCAGCAATGATGACGTCAGCTCGTCCCCTCCTTTTTCTTTTTTTTCCGGTTCTATGCGAGTGTGGAGCCGCTTTGCGGTGGCGCGTGGCAGCTCCGCGGAAGCTGCGCATAAGCTTCCGCCCAGCTGCTGCTGCAGTTGTGCTGTCAGCTGCAGCAGCAGCTGCATAGCTGCGTGTGCAGCGGTGGCAGCAGCGGCTGCGCTGCTGCTGCTGCTGTTGCACGCTACAGCTGCTGCACGCTGCTGCTGCTGCCACTGCTGCGCTACTGCTTCTGCTACTGCCGCTGCTGCTCTACTGTGGCCGCCGCGACTGCCACTGCCGCGCGTTGCTACTACTGCCACTGCTACGCTGCTGCTTCTACTACTGCCGCTGCTGCTCTGCTGTGGCCGCCGTGACTACTGCTGCTGCTGCTGTGCTTCTGCTGTGCTGCTACCGCCGCTGCCGCTGCTGCACTGCTACTGCCAACGCTGTTGCTGCATTGCTACTACCGCCGCTGCTGCCACGCTGCTACTGCGGCCGCTGCTGTTGCGCTGCTCCTGCCGCCGCCTCTGCTGCTGCTGCTCTGCTGCTGCGGTTGTGGGAGGGCGGCTGCACGCACTACAGCCGCCACGCACCTCTGCGTGGCGGTACACGTCGCTGCTGTTGCCTCTGTAGCTACGATCTCACGTGGTGGGTGGAGTGCGTTGATGGCGACCGGCCGTCTCCAACGGACCCCAGGAACTCTGCTACAATGATGACTCTCACTGCTGGTGCTCTATTGCGTCTTTGCTGCACAGCTCAGTGAGAACTGTCTCACTGCTCTGATACCATGAGAAAGTGCGTTGAAGCTTCCTAGCAACATAGCCGCTGACCGGGCGTCAATGCCTGATCAGACGGTGACGACAGTCACAGGTCGTACACACAACGGTAAGGGTTTGGCTAGGAGACACAAGGCACAGTGTCAGAATGCTTCAATATAGCATATGCAGAGAGGAATGACAAATGACAGGTCCATGGCATATATACCTGCCGCGGCGCATGGCGGGTGTCGCACGCGGCAGTCCAAAAGCTGTCCTAAAACCGGCCCAAAACAACTGTTTTGGCCGTAGCTTTGCGCACACATGTCCGAATGCTAAGCCGTCTGCACCTAGACGTGCAGAATCAAAAGACGGACGCTATGACTGGTCACATGCATGCATCCATTGACAGACAGAGGCCATACAATGTGAAAACATGCAAATAGGCCTCATGGGCAGTCCGCCAAAAGACGCCTGCAAGACGTAGAAAACACAGCAAAGAGTCCCGGTGGCATCTGGGGCTCTGGAACAGTGGTCGGTCAGCTCCAAGCTGGTAGTCCGCCGCCTGTCGTCACGCCGGTGTCACCAGGGCCGCCTGCCGCAAGGATCTGCACGAGTATGGACACGGCCGAGTGGTCACAGTAAACTGTACAGGAACGACACAAAGCACAACAGTCACAAAGGTCTACACAAGAAAAAGAGACAGGAAGCATCACACTCGTGCATCACCAACACATAAAAAATGAATAGCGTTCACAACATCCTTGAAGAAGTTGTTCTTATCGGCCTTCCTGAGGAAGCCAACTCTCTCTTGTTGAGTATCAACCCTTATAATCTGGACATCACCTACTACAATACTCTAAAAAAAAATCATGGTCCATATTTATATGCATTGTGATGCATGCCATTATGCTCAGTGATCGCCTTAGTTTTTTGGTCGTCGCATCATGGTCTTGATGCATGTCACCAAGCAGCCATGTAGACGCAATTCTATCCTAGACGCAGGCAAACGGCTATCCGCTCGATATCCGTGCTAGTGATTGTATGGATTGAATGTCTAGGAGAGTGGAGAATGTGATTGCATGTCCACGTCGTGTAGCTCATGTTTTTGAAGGCAGACAAGGAGTAAAGGCCACGCCTTGACAACATACTATGTATGCCGTCACAAAGTGTGCAGTTACAACATTCTGATACACCGTTTTTTTGGGGTGTGTATGATGATGAGATCTCCAAACACACCACACACAACTTAAGGAGACGGTGGGTCCCATACACTCATTACAACTATCACTAGAAAAAGCACAAAGAGGACGATGTCCTCTTTGTGCCTTTGATCACTTTCTTGGCGGAGGGCAGACACCCACTGGTAGAATGAAGTCTCTTCCATGAAACAGATTACATGGCAGCCAATTCATGAGACAACAACCCCATTTCCATGCACCCAATTGAGAAGATGACATGTATGAGACCTATAGGAAAAGGAGGGTGAGCGATACATATTTCTTCAGTGAAAACAAGGCAATCAAAGGAACGATGCAAGAGAACAGCAGAGGAGTAAAGGCCCGTGACAGGTTACATAGAAAACATACTTGAGATGACATTTGTGGGTGCATGTCCAAGGCGACGATGGAGGGAACAGACATGCTTAGACAAGAGTGAGGGAGCAACATAGGCAAGCGCGGAGTCAACAAGAGGAGTAGAGGAAGAAAGCAAGGAAACACGGCTGTGCTTTTCAAATTAGACACCACAACGAACAACAACACAGATGGATAGACAAGGACAATGCTAATTCTACATCTTGCAGA
Organism: Penium margaritaceum; assembly: GCA_023375785.1. Taxonomy (NCBI): domain Eukaryota; kingdom Viridiplantae; phylum Streptophyta; class Zygnematophyceae; order Desmidiales; family Peniaceae; genus Penium; species Penium margaritaceum. The sequence goes on from SZWC01000807.1 coordinate 73,039, forward strand.
ACAAATCCATGCCTTTATCTTCTAGGAAATTCACTGACAATGGATGAGATACTGAATAGGAAAGCAAAGTGTTTTAGATAGGAATAGGGTGCCAATGGGGCCAATGAAGCAAAAGACACCCTCAATGGGAAATAACTGAATGGAGCCAGTGTGGATGTAATGAACCGAGCAACAGGATCCACTAGGACAAAGGTGGAATAAAAGGATGTCATGTGATGTGTCAGGCTGCTACTACATCTTACATCTAGGCTCGAGTAGCCACCGGACGCATGGACAAGAGGCAACACAATACATGTGGTGACAGTCTTGGCAGTGGGAACGGAGGCAGCAACATAAAGGCATGCAACAAAAGAATGAGAGAGTACCGCTGAACGATCAACCTACACGACATCAACAGGGAAATTCTCCATCAACGTCCAAAAGGGCTTATCCACCAGGGAAAACAATACCTCTAACCAAGGCTATTACACCATGACCTCCCTGGTCACGTAGACAGAGAAGGTGGCTGTGATATTCATGATACTGATGGTCAACATCCACCCATGTCCATGAAGTCGCACTCAAGGTGGTGGAGGTAGGAAGGGAAAAGAATGTGGAGGCTTAAGGGTACCACTGCAATAGAACATAGGCCAACTACGTGGGACCCAAGTAGTTGGGTGTTCCGTATTGTGCTAGCAAGCCCGAAGGGTAGAAAGGTGGAGGATCTAAGGTTGAAACGTGGGTGCACCTTCGGCACAGCGAAGCCATCATCAGGATGCAGGTGGGTGCATGTATGGTGCAACTATACAATAGAGATGAAGTAACGAGGTAAAACTTGGCATGTGAATAGTGTACAAATGGGGGATAGTCAAGATGCAACTAGTCCACAACAAAGCAATGAGCTAGTCCGAGGGACAATGCACAATGATTCAAATAACTTTCATGCCTATGGAGCCTGTTGCTTTGGTAAAATACCTTTTCAACCTGGGTGTGTGGCAAATGTGTTGGTTCCATTATACATACATGTACAATGTTTTACTTGCAGGAGTTTCTATATGACGAAGCTTGTACCATTCAGCTACCTCATCCGTGTCCAAGATCAAAACAATTGTATTGAAGAAATCTACCACCAACATTATAAAGAATCAAGACTCGCTTATGTGATACACAAGAACAAGGGAAACTCCTTTTCTTCTTCAACATAGTGCGTGCCACACTTCATGAAAACATTATGTACATGGATTTTATTCCAAATTAATCAATAGACATGTCAACAACAAAGAAGGTCATGGGTAAGGTTGGAACTAGGGTGAGTTCATGGTCAATTGAGATGAAATGTTTGGTGGAAACTAGTAAGTGATTGTTGAAACATATCCATTCATGGATGACTGGATGCTTTTGTGTGTAAATGTGATCCATGAGTGGCCAATGTAGGAACCTTAGGGGTATCAATAGTTGATTTGGTGGATGAAGTATGATCACATGATTGAGGAAGGAATGTTATCATTACAATAGAAATCATTGTTTCATTGATGAACACAAAGCCTCGAAGGCCAGAGGGAGGATTGTCTTTGTTTGTCATTCATGCATTGATGGTAGTCGATGTATGTTCGTGATCACAACTTGTGCAATGGGGGTTGGAACAACACAATTATAGCCTGCATTCGTAAGTTATATGCAAAAGGTAATTTTCATTAAGAACTTTACTTTAGAAACTTTATTTCATTTGTGCATTAGCCTTAAAGTCATGTTGAATTTAGATGCAAAACTGCGACTAATGGGTGACAAACGATTTTCCAATTCGCATGTAGGAATACTTTTCCTCAAACCAATTCACACCGATGTTGTCTTAACCATAGTTTTAAATACTTTCCACCCCCATTGGTGTGTTTTCACCATAGCATGAGTATCTTCATCTCCCTCCCATCATTTTGGGTACCCATCATAAGCAAGATGTCTTCATTGTGATTCGCAGACTAGATATCAACTCCCATCACGGAAGAAAAGGTAATAGAAGTAATTGCAATGTTTTGTTCCGTCCTTTCAATATATGACTTGTGAGCCTTGTGCTCGGGTACTTTCATCCTTACGTTTGTACTCCACCACTAGTCAGTTTATAGATTTTGACACCAAAAAGTCAAGGGGATCATGGAAAAATTCTCCTGTAGTAGGTGTTTTGTTTGATTGGCTTTGGATAACTTCAACCACCTTATACATTGGTTCATCAAGGTATCACGATAACATTGTGACTTTTTTCATGAGCTTCTCAATATACCTCAAATTCTTGATTGGACTTCTCAAATCTGCCGGTGAACCTACGACATCATTCTTGTCACGCCTGTCAAACGCCTAAGGTCCCAACCATATCTTGTGCTTTTTTTGGTGTTTTTGTACACGTCCTTGATTCCTTTTATGATTTTCATGAAGATGTTTGAGCTTTGATGTCAAAACAACTCCTCCCTGTTGTATGGAGTTGTAGTGATTTGTACGAAGTTGTATGCAGTTGTATAGAGTTGTATAGAGTTGTAAAGAGTTGTACAGAGTTTTGCGGAGTTGTACTGAGTTGTACGGAGTGGTAAGGAGTAGTACGGAGTTGTGCGGACTTGTATGGCGTTGTACAGAGTCGTACGGAGTCTTAGGGAGTTGTAGGGAATCGTAAGGGGTTGTACGGAGTTGTACTGATTTGTACGGAGTTGGACAGAGTTGTACGGAGTTGTTCGGAGTTGTACGGAATTGTACGGATTTGAAGCACATTGTAGAAATGTTGTACGGAGTTGTGTGGAGTTGTGCGGAGTTGTATTGAGTTGTACGAAGTTGTAGGGAGCTGTACGGAGTTGTGCGGAGTTGCACGAAGTTGTATGGAGTTGTGCAGAGTTTTAGCAATTTGTACACAGCTGTACAGAGTTGTACAAAGTTGTACGGGATTTCAATGAGTAACATGGAGTTGTACACAGTTGTACAGAGTTGTACAGAATTGTACGGTGTTGTATGGAGTTGTATGGAGCTGTATCAAGTTGTACGGATGTATAGCATTTTGTACAGAGTTGTAGGGAGTTCTACAGAGTTGTACGGAGTTGGCAGGAGTTGTACTGAGCTATATGGAGTTGAATGGAGTTGTACAAAGCTTTACAACATTGTAGCGAGATGTAGAAAGCTTTATGGAGCTGTACGGAGTTCTACAAAGTTGCATGGACTTAGACAGAGTTTTACGCAGTTGTACAGAGTTGTACGGAGTTGTGCAGAGTTGTACGGATGTATGCAGAGTATCATAGAGTTGTACAAAGTAGTACGGAGTTAAACAGAGTTGTACGGAGTTCTACATAGTTGTACAAAGTTGTACAAAGTTGTACAAAGTTGTACGGAGTTGTACGGAGCTGTACGGAGTTGCACGCAGTTTTAGTGAATTGTGCATAGTTGGACGGAGTTGTACGGAGCTGTACGGAGATGTGTGGAGTTTTCAGAGTTTTACGGATTTGTACGGAGTTTTACGGAATTGTACGGAGTTGTGCGAAGTAGTACGGAGTTGTAGGGAATTGTACGGAGTTGTACACAGTTTTACGGAATTGTACGGAGTTGTACGGAGTTGTACAGAGTTGTACGGAGTCGTAAGGAGGTGTAGGGAGTTATTGGGGGTTGTACGGAGGTATATAGAGTTGTACGGCGTTGGACAGAGTTGTACAAAGCTGTACGGAGTTGTACTGAGTTTTTCGGATTTGTAGCAAAGTATAGAAACATTATACGGAGTTGTATGGAGATGTCCAGAGTTGTATGAAGTTGTACAGAGTTGTTGGGAGATCTACCGTAGTGTACAGAGTTGTACAGAGTTGTACGTAGCTATACACAGTTCTACGGAGTTGTATGGAGTTATAGCATCTTGTACAGATTTTTGTGGAGTTGCAGGAGTTGTACGTACCTGTATGGATTTGTACGGAGTTATAGCAATTTGTAAGGACTTGCATGGAGTTGGAAGGAGTTGTACAGAGTTGTACGGAGTCGTCCGGACTCGTAGGGAGTTATAGGGAGTTGTAGGGAGTTGTACAGAGTTACATAGAGTTAAACGGAGTTATACAGAGTTGTGCGGAGTTGTGCAGAGTTGTACGGAGTTGTATGAATTTGTAGCATGTTGCTACAACTTTGTAAGGAGTAGTATGGAGTTGTACGGAGTTCTATGGAGATGTATGGAGTTGTATGGAGCTATACAGAGTTGTACGGAGCTGCACAAAACTGTACGGATTGGTACGAAGGTGAAGCAATTTATTCAGAGTTGTATGGAGTTGTACAGAGCTGTACGAAGTTGTACATAGTTGTATGGAGTTGTATCGGGTTGTAGCAAGATGTAGCAAGTTGTACAAACTTTGACAGATCTGTACGGAGTTGTACGGAGTTGGACGGAGTTGTACAGAGTTGTACAGAGTTATACGGAGTTGTATAGTATTGTAAGGAGTTGTACGGAGTTGTACGGAGTTGTAGAGAGTTCTACAAATTTGTACAGAGTTGTACGGGGTTGTAGGGAGTTTTATGCAGTCGTATGGAGTAGTACAGAGTCGTACGGAGTTGTACGGAGTTTGACATAGTCATACGGAATTTTACAGAGTTGTACAAAGCTGTATAGAGTTGTACAATGTTATTGTGATTTGTATGGAGATTTACAGAGTTGTACGGAGTTGCATGGAGTTTTACAGAGTTTTACGGAGTTGTATGGTGTTGTACGGTGTTGTAAGAAGTAGTATGGAGTTGTACGAAGTTGTCCGGATTTGTACGGAGTCGTACGGAGTCGTAAGGAGATGTAGGGAATTGTAGGAGGTTGTACGGAGTTGTACGAAGTTGACAGAGTTATGCGGAGTTTTACGGAATTGTATGGAGTTGTACGGATTTGTAACAAGTTGTAGAAAAGTTGTACGGAGCTGTATGGAGTTGTGCGGAGTAGAATGGAGTTGTACATAGTTGTAGGGAGCTATACGGAGGTGTATAGAGTTGTACGAAGTTATACAGAGTTGTACACAGTTGTGCAGGGTTCTAGAAATTTGTACAGAGCTGTGCGGAGTTGTACGGAGTTGTACGGAGCTGTATAAAGTTCAACGGATGTATAGAGATTTGTACGGAGTTGTACAAATTTGTATGGGATTGTATGGAGTTGTACGGAGTTATACGGAGTTGTACATAGTTGTACGGAGCTATACAGAGTTGTACGGAGGTGTACGGAGTTGTAGCGAGTAGTAGCAAGTTTTACAGTGTTGTACGGAGTTGTGCAGAGCTGTATAGAGTTGTACAAAGTTGTACGCAGTTGTATGGAATTCGACAGAGTCGTACGGAGTTGGGCACTAGCTACGTCCTAGTTTTGCCCTAGTTACGCACTAGTTGTATCCTAGTTGTATCCTAGTTGTATCCTAGTTATCCTAACTATGCCCTACTTGCGCCAAAGTTGTGCCATATTTACGCCCTAGTTGCGCCGTACTTGTGTCCTAGTTGCGCCCTAGATGCACCTCAGTTGGACACTAGCTACGCTCTAGTTGTGCCCTAGTCGTGCCCTAGTTGTATCCTATTTGCATCCTTCTTGCGTCCTACTTGCGCCCTAGTTGCGCCCTATTTGCATCTTAGTTGTGCCCTACTTGCACCCTACTTACACCCTCCTTGTGCCCTAGTTGTACCCTATTTGCGCCCTACTTGCGCCATACTTATGCCCTACTTGCATCCTACTTACACCCTGATTATGCCCTAGTTACATCCTAGTTACGCCTTACTTACGCCCTACTTACACCCTACTTATGCCCTAGTTATGCCCTAGTTACGCCCTAGTTACGTCCTGCTTGCGTCCTTGGGCCCTAGTTGCATCCTAGTTACGCCCTAGTTGCGCCCTAGTTGCACCTTATTTGTGCCTTAGTTACACCCTAGTCACGCCCTAGTTGCGCCCTAGTTGTGCGCCTCAGTTGGGCACTACCTACGCCCTATTACGCAATAGTTGCGCCCTAGTTGCGCCCTAGTTGCGCCCTAGTTGCGTCCTAGTTACCCCCTTCTTGCGCCCTAGTTCAACCCTAGTTGTGCCTTAGTTGTACTCTAGTTGTACCCTACTTGTCCCTACTTGCGTCCTAGTTGTGTCCTACTTATGTCCTACTTGCACCCTACTTGCGTCCTAGTTGTACCATAGTTGTGTCCTAGTCATGCCCTACTTGCACCCTACTTGCACTCTACTTGCATCCTAGTTATGCCCTAGTTGCACCCTAGTTGTACTCTACTTGCGCCCTACTTGTACCCTACTGGCACCCTAGTTGCTGTTGATTCTCTTGTATATGCTTTCTCTTGTGGTCGTGAGTGCGCAGGGCACGCTGGTCCAGGAAGTGGGGGCGACACATCGTGAGCAGACGGCATCCTTGCGGATCAGCTTGTTGCCCTGGGATTCGTGCTCTTGTGTGCTCGCCTCCACCCTGGCAGTGTAGTCTATAGTCCCTCTGCCTTGCATATTCACATGCAGGAATTCAGCTTCGCAGCAATGCCGTTATATGCTTGTGACACCTAGATTAGTGCACACTCTTGAAACTGGTTAGGAAAAATGTAGGTTTGCTTCCTAGGATGTTTGTTCACATGCCCAGGGGTTATCCGAGTTCGGAAACCCCACGTTCGGGGGGCGTGCGAGGAATTTGTCCTCGCACCTCGCAGTTCGCTGGCGAGCTTCGCTCGCCGGCCGATGGATGAGGATCGACTAGCGATCCTCACCCGTAAGAGAGTAGTCCTCTCTTACTCGGACACTTGTACTTTTTTCATGGCTCCGGAACTAGTTTTGACCCCAACTCCCTCCACACTTCACCATTTGCCATGAAACGAAGTGCAATCTGGTCGTAGGAGTTCTCTCATGGTATCAGAGCAGGCTCGCTGGCCTCAAACAGACTAGAGATAGGGGTAGCAAGCAAAATGAGGGGCGGCCAGATTAGGGTACGTGGCCACCCACGTGCCGTCGGCGCCACAGGCAGCCCCGCGGTCAGTGTAGGGGCGTCGAACACGCCCAGAGGGGACCGTGCAAGCCGCGCCACAGGTGCTGAGGAGAAGGAGCCTCCCACTGTCCGTGTGGTGGTCATGGGGCGGCGGAGCCGACCCCCTAGGCACCCCAAGGGCTCCCCTAACAGTGGGGTACCGAGCAGGTGGGGTGGGAACGGGCTGGGAAGGGTCTGGGGGCTGGATGCAGGTTCCCCAACAGGTCCTAAGGCGGTTTCCAAGAGCGTAAGGCTCTCATCCAAAAACTGGGCCCAAAGTGGGCCCGGCGGATTGCTGCCGAAATCTTCTTGAACGGCAGGAGCAGGCTCTAGTCGCATCCGGCCTCCCCGGCAGTGAGAATGTCCAACGCCGGGGGTAGCATAGCAGGTGGGAGGGCCGATGGTGCCCAAGACGGTGATCCATCGGCCGTGACCCTCACGGCGGCCGCCGTCGCACAACTGGGTTTGGGATCCAAGGACCTATCACCGCCACAGTTGGGCACCAGGGACTTCCTAGCCTGGAAGGACCTGTTCCTGGACTGGTCCGCTGAGCATGGCCTGGAGAGCTACTATCTCCAACCGGCTCCAGACACTGCTGATGCGCAAGTACTCCTTCGTGCGTTCAATGCACTGCGCCGCGCGCTCCCTGATTCGCAGTCATACGCCCTGCGCGAGTACCGTTTTGGGGGAAAGGGAGCAGACCCGGCCGACTCTCGCACGGGAGACCCTCGGCCACATGATGCCTGGAGGCATCTCACGACCCGCCAGGAAGAACAAGGCATGACGCTAGTCGTGACCCTGCGAGACAAGCTACGCAATCTCTTCCCCAAACCTGGAGCACCGGTAGCAGATTATTGGGACGAGGCTATGGACATCCGTCAACGTCTACTTGGACTTGGCGCGGCATGTTCCATCCTTGAGTGGCTGGATGTGGTGCTTCTTCTGCACCTGGGCGAGCAGTACAGAGACTTCCGTCGGGACGTCTTCTGCCGTCACCTCGTGGCAGAGATTGAGGGCATCGACCTGTCCGTCATCTTTGCTCAACTCCGCAACTACGAAGATATTCTCAAAGGAGAAGCCCGTGACACCGTAGGTGCTCCGACAGCTTATGTGCACCAAGGCACCTCAGCTGGCCCAGAACCGTCCATCCACTTCACACACACCCAGACCGGGACCAACAGTATAGGAGAGAGGAGCAACGCTGGGAGCGGTGGTAGGGGCAGAGGGCGTGGACGCGGAGATCAAAGATGCAGTTTTTGCAATCAGACCGGGCACTTTTGGCGTCGCTGTCCCGCACTGCAGCGCCAAATGATGGACATGCAGCAGCAGCAGCAGCGTCAGTGGCAGCAGCCGCAGCAACAGCAGCAGCAGTGCCAGTGGCCCCAGCAGCAGCAGCAGCGCCAGTGGCCCCAGCAGCAGCAGTCACATCATTTGATTACCGGTTGGAATGGGTCGCAGAGCACGGGACCAGGTGCCCCAGCACCACCCGTGGTGCCTTTTGGTGCGGCAACGTTTGGGGCACAGATGCAGCAGACATTGCCCTCGCCCTCAGCACCTCCACCACCAACCTACCAGGCCCCATACTACGTCCCGCCCTTCTCGAACACTCCCGTGCCCGTACCTGAGTGAGCTATGCGCGTGTACACCGAGACGGCTCAGGCCCAACAGCCAATTGCTCCACCACCCGGGCTCAGCTGGACAGCCCCGCTGGAGCCTCAGCTCCCTGAGACAGACACCATGGCTCCACCACACGTTGCATCACAGCACTCAGGTCAGCGGTTAGGTCAAACCCATGTCACTACGGGCCATGCCCTACCCATGCATGAGTGGTTGTTTGACACTGCTGCGTCACATCATATGTCCCCGCATCGTCAGCTGTTTGTTACACTGCACGCATCGCTTGGTGTGGATGGTGTGAGAACTGGGTCAGGGGAGATCTTGCATGTTGAGGGCATGGGCACAGTTGCGTTGCAAGCGCCGGGGGGTGTGCTATGGTTGACTGGCATGCTGTATGTTCCTCGTTTGAAAGTCAATCTCTTATCTGGTGGACAGTTGGACAAACAAGCCAACATGTCCACTGTGATGCAGAAGCAGCGATGCATGCTTTATGATGCTGCTGGTGAGCTGCTGGCTGATGGACCCCTTCACGTTGACATGCTGTACCGGCTCACCCTCTTTTCCCTCTTTCACACCCAGTCACAGCGGCCACAAGTTCACACTGTAACTGGCACAGACTCAAGGCACACTGAGCTCATTCACCGCAGACTGGCGCACATACATACTGACGCTGTAACAGACATGTTGAAGCATGCAACTGCACACGGCATCCACCCGACTGACTGTGCTCATGGTCTCAAGGATGGTGCATGCCTAGAGTGCCATGAAGGTAAGGCACACAGACAAACATTCCCCAAGTCCTCTAGCGAGAGGACATCACCTCTTGCCCTGGTTCATGCAGACCTAACGGGACCTATGCCTGTTCCCTCTCTTCAATATGGGTCCCAGTATGTTTTGACTCTCACAGACGATTACAGTCGCTTCAGCTGGGCTTTTCTGCTGAAAACCAAAGCAGATGCCCAAAGGGCTATCACGGAGTGGATAGCTTTAGCAGAACGGCAGACAGGGTGTAAACTGTTAGTACTACGAACAGATAGGGGAGGAGAGTTCCTTGGAGCCCTGACTAACGAACTCAAGGTTAAAGGTATTGAACACCAGACCACCGCACCCTACACGCCACAACAGAATGGCATTGCAGAAAGGTGGCACCGAACACTGGGTGATGCACTCCGAACGTTGCTGACGGAATCTGGTTTACCGTTCAGCTTTTGGGAGGAGGCAGTCAAGTATGTCACTTGGGTTTGGAACCGTGTTTCACAAGGCCCACTGCCCAAGGCGGTGACACCTTGGGAACGCTGGTTTAAGGAGAAGGCTGACCTTCGACCGGCGCGGGTATGGGGAACAATGGCGTGTGTTTGGTTTCCTCAACCTCAACATGATAACAAACTCAGCCCTCGTGGACGATGGTGTGTGTTTGTTGGAGTCTCACATGCCTCGAAGGCATGGAGGTTTTGGGACCCCATGAACCATGCGTTTGTCGAGAGTCGAGACGCGTCCTTTCTGGAGCATATGTCGTATAAGGAGTTCCGGACACTGCGACAAGCGCCATCCATACCACGCCCCAAGCACTACCCGGAGTACGTGAGTGTGCCTGTCTTTGTCCCTAGCCGAGCAGAGCGGCCTGCCCAGTCAGTGCCACAGGGCCGTGGTGTAGGCACAGTCTCACCTGTACCTACAGATCTACTCACACCCACAGACCTTGTGAGCACTGACTCAGGTACCCCTTCCTCCCCACCTGGCCTGGACCCCGTAGGTAGGAACACGGACACAGAAGCAACACCGCCTGCTGAGCCTGTGCGAAGGTCACAGCGCACCATGCCTCGGGTTGATTACAGACAGTTCTATCACACAGTTGGGGTGACAGATGGGGAAACCACATTGACCGAACCCTTGACGCTGACAGAGGCAAGGGGGCGTGCTGATGCGCCTGAGTGGGAGAAGGCTATGGTGGCAGAGCTAAACGCTCTCTTGGACCATGGTGTCTACGAACTGATGCCACTGCCACCGGACAGGAAAGCAATTGATGTCAAGTGGGTGTTCAAACTCAAGCGCAATCTGGCCGGCATGATTGAAAAACACAAGGCCAGACTAGTGGCTAAGGGGTTTCATCAAATCCCGGGTCAGGACTTCACCGACACCTATGCGCCTGTCGGGAAGTATGGGACAGGCCGTGCGTTGTTGGCAGTCGCGGCANCCTTGACGCTGACAGAGGCAAGGGGGCGTGCTGATGCGCCTGAGTGGGAGAAGGCTATGGTGGCAGAGCTAAACGCTCTCTTGGACCATGGTGTCTACGAACTGATGCCACTGCCACCGGGCAGGAAAGCAATTGATGTCAAGTGGGTGTTCAAACTCAAGCGCAATCTGGCCGGCATGATTGAAAAACACAAGGCCAGACTAGTGGCTAAGGGGTTTCATCAAATCCCGGGTCAGGACTTCACCGACACCTATGCGCCTGTCGGGAAGTATGGAACAGGCCGTGCGTTGTTGGCAGTCGCGGCACATGAGGACTGGGACATCCATCAAATGGATGTCAAAAACGCGTTTCTTAATGGCCCACTGGAAGAGGAATTGTACGTCAAACAACCGGAAGGCTTCGAGGATGGCACTGACAGGGTATGGCTACTGTTGAAAGCTCTTTACGGTCTCAAACAAGCTCCAAGGTGTTGGAACAAGGAAATACGGCGCACATTGGATCTGGGAGGCTTCACCCAGAGTCTCTGCGACCCTCCCCTCTTCTATCGATGGGAGAGTGGTGTGCCGGTTACCCTGCTTGTCTATGTGGATGACCTGTTGATCTTGTCCCCTTCACCCTCACTCATTGCACAGACCAAAGCATTGCTCACAGCACACTACCATATGACAGATTTGGGTGAAGCACAGAACTTCCTTGGCATGACCATTGTCAGAGACAGATCAGCACGAACACTGACGCTGCATCAAGGTCGATTCATTACACATCTCACCGCACGATTTCACCACTTAGTGCAGCACCTGTCCCCACAGCAGTCACCCATGAGCCCAGATGTCTACGCGCACCTGCTTGACGCACGGACAACAGACTACGGACCAATCACGGATCCCACTCTGTACCGACAGATCACAGGCAGCTTGTCATACTTGGCCTCCACTACCCGACCGGACATCTCTTGTGCAGTCAATGTGCTTGCCCAGTTCAGCCAGCAACCATGCAGTACGCATCACAAGGCATTGCTGAAATTGCTGCGTTATGTGTTGGACACGGCTGAGGTTGGACTGGTGTTTGCCCCGACTGTGGACCCGATGCTTGATGGCTTTTGTGACAGTGATTATGCTCGTGATCGTGCAGCCCGCAGTCGTGGTGGATATGTGTTTCGGGTGTGGGGCATAGCTGTGTCGTGGCGTAGTGCAAAGCAGTCGTGCGTGGCACGGAGCATCGCTGAAGCAGAGTACATGGCACTGGGTGAAGCGGCATGTGAAGGGATCTGGCTTGCACGCTTGTTGGAGGAATTGGGATTGTCTTTGCCGGCTGTACCGCTGCATTGTGATAACTCTGCCGCACGTCGCATTGCTGCAAATGATGGGGTGTTGCATCCACGCACAAAGCACATCAACGCCGAATATCACTTTGTGCGCGAAGCTGTTGATGCTGAAACCATACAAGTCTGTGCCGTAAGTGGGGAGGCACAGTTGGCTGACTTCCTCACCAAAGCTCTATCCTCCTCATCCCTTCTGCTCCAACTGCATCAAATTGGCTGCAAGCTTGCCACACTCACGGCCAAGGGGGCGTGTTAATTCTCTTGTATATACTTTCTCTTGTGGTCGTGAGTGCGCAGGGCACGCTGGTCCACGAAGTGGGGGCGACACATCGTGAGCAGACGACATCCTGGCGGATCAGCTTGTTGCCCTGGGATTCGTGCTCTTGTGTGCTCGCCTCCACCCTGGCAGTGTAGCCTATAGTCCCTCTGCCTTGGATATTCACATGCAGGAATTTAGCTTCGCAGCAATGCCGTTGTATGCTTGTGACACCTAGATTATTCCACACTCTTGAAACTGGTTAGGAAAATTGTAGGTTTGCTTTGTAGGATGTTTGTTCACATGCCCAGGGGTTATCCGAGTTCGGAAACCCCACGTTCGAGGGGCGTGCGAGGACTTTGTCCTCGCACCTTGCAGTTCGCCGGCGAGCTTCGCTCGCCGGCCGATGGGTGAGGATCGACTAGCGATCCTCACCCGTAAGAGAGTAGTCCTCTCTTACTCGGACACTTGTACTTTTTTCATGGCTCCGAAACTAGTTTTGACCCCAACTCCCTCCACAGTTCACCATTTTCCATGAAACAAAGTGCAATCTGGTCGTAGGAGTTCTCTCAGTTGCGCCCTAGTTGTGCCCTAGTTGCGCCCTACTTGCACCCTACTTGCACCCTAGTTACACCCTAGTTGCGCCCTAGTTGTGCCCTAGTTGCGCACTAGTTGCACCCTACATGCGCCCTAGTTGCGCCTTACTTGTGCCCTACTTACGTCCTAGTCGTGCCCTAGTTGCACCCTACATGCATCTTAATGCGTGTCCCAGTTGCGTCCTAGTTGTATCCTACTTGTGGCCTACTTGCACCCTACTTGCATCCTACTTCCGCACTAGTTGTGCCCTACTTGCGCCATAGTTGCATTCTAGTTACGCCCTTGTTGCGCCCTAGTTGCGCCTCAGTTGGGCACTAGGTACACCCCTAGTTGTGCCCTAGTTGCGTCCTAGTTGCGTCCTACTTACGCCCTACTTGCGCCCTTGTTGTGCCCTAGTTGTGCCCTAGTTACGCCATAATTACTCCCTAGTTGCACCCTAGTTACGGCCTAGTTGCGCCTCATTTGGGCACCAGCTACGTCCTAGTTGTACCCTAGTTGCACCCTAGTTGCGCCTTAGTTGCACCGTACTTGTACCCTACGTGTGCCATAGATGCGCCCTAGTTGTGTCTTAGTTGCGTCCTAGTTGCACCTTAGCTGGGCACTAGATACACCCTAGTTGCACCCTAGTTGCGTTCTAGTTGTGCCCTAGTTATGCCCTAGTTGCGTCCTAGTTGTGCCCTACTTGCGTCCTACTTGCGCCCTAATTTCGCCCCAGTTGCGCCTAGTTGTGCCATACTTGCGCCCTACCAGCGTCATACTTACGCCCTTGTTTTACCCTAGTTGTGCCCTATTTGCGTCCTACTTGCGCCCTACTTGCACCCTACTTGCATCCTAGGTGCACCCTAGTTGCGTCCTACTTGCACCCTACTTGCGCCCTACTTGCGTCCTAGTTACACCCTATTTGTGCCCTAGCTGTGCCCTAGTTGTGCCGTACTTGCGCCCTAGTTACACCCTACTTGCGTCCTAGTTGCACCCTATTTGCGCCCTACTTGCACCCTACTTGCGCCCTACTTGCACCCTACTTGCGTCCTAGTTGTTCCCTACTTGTGCCCTAGTTGCACCTTACTTGCACCCTAGTTGTGCCATTGTTGTGCCTCGGCTGGGCATTAGCTATGTCCTAGTTTCATCCTAGTTGCGCCCTAGTTGCGCCCTAGTTATGTCCTACTTGCGCCCTACTTGCGCCCTAGTTGCGTCATACTTGCGCCCTAGTTGCGCCGTACTTGCGCCCTAGTTATGCCATAGTTGCACCTTAGTTGGGCACTAGCTACGCCCTAGTTGTACCCTAGTTGCGCCCTAGTTGTACCCTAGTTGCGTCCTACTTACGCCCTACTTGCACCCTGCTTGCGCCCTAGTTGCGCCCTACGTGTGACCTACTTGTGCCCTACTTGCACCCTAGTTGCACCCTAGTTGTGCCCTAGTTGCACCCTAGTTGCGCCCTACGTATGCCCTAGTTGCGCCGTACTTGCGCCCTAGATGCGCCCTAGGTCCTCCTCAGTTGGGCACTAGCTACGCCCTAGTTGCACCCTTGTTGCGCCCTCGTTGCGTCCTAGTTGCGTCCTACTCACGCCCTGCTTGCGCCCTACTTGTGTCCAACTTGCGTCCTAGTTGTGCCGTATTTGCGCCTTTTTTTGCCCTAGTTGTGCCCTAGTTGCGCCCTAGTTGCGCCTCTGTTGGGCACTAGCTATGCCCAAGTTGCGCCCTAGATACGCCCTAGTTGCGCCCTAGTTGTGCTCTAGTTGCGCCCTAGTTGCACCCTATTTGCGCCCTAGTTGCGCCCTAGTTTTGCCCTAGTTACGCCCTAGTTGCAACATCGTTGTACCCTAGTTGTGCCCTACCCTCACTCTAGTTGTACCCTGGTTGCACCCTACTTACGCCCTACTTGCGTCCGACTTGCACCCTAGTTGCGCCCTAGTAACGTCCTACTTCGGCGCTGCTTGCACCCAACACTCACCCTACTTGCGCCCTAGTTACGCCGTAGTAGCTTCCTAGTTGCGCCCTACTTGTGCCCTACTTGCACCCTACTTGCGCCCTAGTTACACCCTAGTTGTGCCCTAGTTGCGCCCTACGTGCGCCATACTTGCGCCCTAGTTGCACCCTACTTTCTTCCTACTTGCGTCCTAGTTGCGCCCTTCTTACGTCCTGCTTGCGCCACACTTGTGCCCTAATTGTGCTTTGTTTGTGCCCTAGTTATGCCCTACTTGCGCACTACTTGCGCCCTGCTTGCGCACTGTGTACTTCCTAGTTGCGCCCTACTTCCGCCCTCGCTATGCCCTAGTTGCGTCCTAGTTACGCCCTAGATGCACCTCTGTTGGACACTAGCCATGCCCTAGTTGCACCCTAGTTATGCCCTAGTTGCGTCCAAGTTGTACCCTACTTGTGTCCTACGTGCGTCCTACTTGCGTACTAGTTTTGTCCTAGTTACGTCCTAGTTGCACGCTGGTTGCGCCCTAGTTGCGCCCTAGTTGCACCTCGGTTGGGCACTAGCTATGCCCTAGTTGCGCCCTAATTGCACCCTAGTTGCGTCCTGCTTGCACCCTTCTTGCGCCCTACTTGAACCTAGTTGCGCCCTGGCTGCACCCTGGTTGCACCCTAGTTGCGCTTTAGTTGGCACTAGCCACGTCATAGTTGCACCCTTGTTGCGCCCTAGTTGCGCCCTAGTTGTGCCCTAGTTGTGTCCTAGTTGCGCCCTACTTGTACCCTACTTGCACCCTAGTTGCGCCCTAGTTGCACCATAGTTGCGCCATACTTACGCCCTACTTGCGCTCTAGTTGCGCCCTAGTTGCGCCCTAGTTGTACCCTCATTGCACCCTACTTGTTCCCTATTTGTGCCCTAGTTGCGCCCTAGTTGCACCCTAGTTGCGTCCTAGTTGCGCCCTACTTGCGCCCTACTTGCGCCCTAGTTGCACCCTAGTTGCGCCCTAGTTGCGCCCTTTTTACACCCTTGTTGCATCCTAGTTGCATCCCAGTTTTGCACTAGTTGCACCTCCGTTAGGTACTAGCTATGCCCTAGCTGCGCCCTAGTTGTGTCCTAGTTGCACCCTTGTTGCATCCTAGTTGTGCCCTACTTGCGCCCTAGTTGCGCCCTAGTTGCACCCTGGTTGTGCCCTAGTTACGCCCTAGTTGCGTCCTAGTTGCGCCCTAGTTGCGCCTCAGTTGGTCATTAGCTATGCCTAAGTTACACCCTAGTTGCACCCTAGTTGTACCCTAGTTGCGCCCTAGTTGCATCATCGATGCGCCCTGCTTGCATCCTACTTGCGCCCTAGTTGCACCCTAGTTGCACCCTAGTTGCACACTACTTGCTCCCTACTTGCACCCTACTTGCGCCCTAGTTGCGCCCTAATTGTGCCCTAGTTGTGCCCTACTTACGACCTACTTGCACCCTACTTGCGCCCTAGTTGTGCACTAGTTGCGTCCTAATTGTGTCCTAGTTTGGCCCTACTTGTGGCCTACTTGCGCTCTAGTTGCATACTAAATGCGGCCTAGTTGTACCCTAGTTGTCCCTAGTTACGTCCTAGATATGCCCTATTTGCGCCCTACTTGTGCGCTACTTGTGCCCTCATTGCGCCCTAGTTGCGCCCTAGTTGCGTTCTAGTTGTGCCTCAGTTGGGCATTGGCTATGTCCTAGTTTTGCCCTAGTTGCGACCTAGTTGCGCCCTAGTTGCATCCTACTTGTACCCTACTTCCGCCCTAGTTGCATCCTACTTGCACCCTAGTTACGCCCGACTTGCGCCCTAGTTGCGTTCTAGTTGCGCCTTAGTTGAACACCAGCTACGCCTGAATTGCACCCTAGTTGTACCTTAGATACGCCCTAGTTGCACCCTACTTCCGCCCTACTTGCGTCCTAGTTACGCCCTAGTTACACCCTTGTTGCGCCCTAGTTGCCTCCTATTTGTGCCCTACTTGTGCCCTACTTGCGTCCTAGGTGCCTCCTAGTTGCGCCCTAGTTGCACCCTACTTGTACCCTACTTGTGCCATAGTTGTGTCCTAGTTGAACCCTAGTTGCGCCGTACTTGTGCCCTACTTGTGACCTAGTTGCATCCTAGTTGCGCCCTAGTTCCGCCCTAATTGCGCCCTAGTTGCGCCCTAGTTATGTCCTACTTGTGCCCTACTTATGCCCTACTTGCGTCCTAGTTGCACCCTACTTGCGACCTACTTGCATCCTACTGTTGGAATGATGCTCCTCACCATGGCAGGAGTGACTCCAAATAGGAACACCAAAAAGACAAGCCTTAGTAGCTTAGTGGTTAATGGTGTCCACCTCTAGAGGGAGGGGCCCGGGTTCAAGTCCCACAAGATGAAATTTTGCCCTGCCTCAAGGGAGGTGGAAAACAGATGCTAGGAAGCTAGCTCAACCTCTAGAGTTCCTCTTTAAGTTTCTAGAATGCCAGGTGAGGGTTCAGGAAGGTGGCACACCTTCTAGAAGGGGTGACTTGTCTTACAAGACATCTAGAGGTGTTTTGGTCTTTTGGACACCTTCCCTCCTACTAGAAGCAAGCTGATGAATCTAGGAAGGGGCAGAAGCTTCTAGAGGAGGGAAGGGATGCCTTCCTAGGTGGAAAAAGGACAGCCTACCAAGGAGCACACTAGAAGCCATAGAATCTACTAGGAAGCTCCAAATCTGGCATGCTTTGGTCTTCTGGAAAGCTTAGATTAGTGGCTATAAAATGCCACTGCTTGTGGGCCTTGATCAAGTGTGCATTCCCAATCAATTCAGGCCAAAACTGCTGCCTCAATCTCTGACCAGTTTTTTGCCATCCTTGGAACCAGTTGCCTCCACAGTTTCAGTCTCTCCAAAAACAGTTGGTGGTGTGAACCAGCTACTGCTAGGGACCCTCCAGGGTGCACACTCACCCTCAGGCCAACAAAGGGTTATGGATCCACGCCTCTAAGGGGTTCAAAGCCAGCTTGATTTCATGCTTCCAGCAGCAAGACATGGCAACCAGCGAGCAAGAGAGCAGCCGAGCTTTCCTTAAGTTTGATGGGACAGGCTTTGCCTTGTGGAGGTGGCAGTTTGAGGTCTTCCTCGATGACAAGGGAGTGCTTGAGCTCGAAAAAGGTGATGAGACTGCTCCGCCGGAGACTGCAACGGCTGAGATGAAGGAGGCATACAAGAAGCGCAACAAAAAGGCATTGGCGCTCCTTGTGTCCGCGTTATGCCCACCACAACTTGGGCACATCCAAGGATGCACCCTGGCCGTAGACGCATGGTCAAAACTCTACTCCATCTACCAGTCAAGCAACCTTGCCAATCATGTCTTCATCTTCAAACGGCTCGTCACCCTCTGTTCCAACGAAGGCGACAACATCATGGAAATCATGCAGCAGATTGAGTCGCTCGCAGCGGAGTGCGTGGCCACGGGTGGGGCGGTCGAATCTCAGTTGCAAGCTATGATCCTCCCTCTGGCCTTGCCAGACAGTTGGAGTCCCATGAACACAGTCCTTGGTGGCTGGCCTTCCAACGAGCTGAAGTACCCCAAGGTTGCTGAGTACGTACGCAATGAGTGGATGCGACGTGGCGGTCAAGAGAGTGCAGTGGCATCAAGTTCAGCTTACACGGTTCATCCTCAAAGTGGAGGCCGAGGCGACAAGTGGAAGGGTGCCAAACAGGGCACCAAGAAGGGTGACAAGAAGGGGGAGTGCTTCAACTGTGGCAAGGAGGGCCACTACGCGCACAACTGTCCCAAGAAGAAAACAGATCGGTCGTAGCGGGGCGGGAAGAAAGATGAGCACGCCCTTATGGCGTACAACTCCACCAACTTGAAGGATCCGGGAGTTGCCGTCATCGACTCCGGATCAGGCCGCCACACGCAATGCAACAGGGCGGCATTTGTCACCTACGGCGCCTCGGAGAGACGCATGACGGTGGCCAATGGAAAAACAGAGGTGGCCGCCGGTGAGGGTAACGTCCGCATTGAGTCAATTGTGGATGGAAAACCTGTCACGAGCACAATCTACGATGTGCTGCATATGCC
>SZWC01000807.1:92011-107873 GCA_023375785.1 Penium margaritaceum
GTGAAGGAGATGGCTAAGAGGGAAGTGGTGCGGGGTCTCCAAATCAGCGGCCTTGATGGAACCAAGGAGACCGTGTGTGAGCCATGCATCATTGGCAAATCAACTCGGCAGCCGTTTCTCGCCAAGGGGACGCGTGCATCGGCAAAACTGGCTGTGGTACACACAGCTGTTTGTGGACTTCTTGAGAGCTCCATCGACGAAGCTCGCTACTTCCTCACCTTCATCGATGACCACAGCCGGAAACTCTACCTCTACCCAATGAAGCGGAAGAGTGAGGTCTTTTCGTGCATGCAGAAGTTTGTTGCAGATGTGGAGCGGCAAACAGAGTTGAAGGTGAAGGCGTTCCGGAGTGACAACAGCGGTGAACATGTGGGATGCCTTGGGTGGATGAAGAGCAAGGGGATTGAGTGGAAGAAAACAACTCCATACTCCCCACAACAGAATGGCATTGCAGAGAGAGCGAATTGCACAATCCTTAACATGGTGCGATCCATGTTGAGCGACGCCGGTCTTACACAACGGTATTGGGCGGAGGCGGCAAGGACAGCAACGTACATCATGAATCTCATGCCGACCAAGCCGCTGAAGGACAAGGAGAGGAAGGCGTGGAGGACGCCACAAGAGGTGTGGAGCGGGAGGAAGCCGGCGGTGGGTCACCTCCGCACGTTTGGTTGTGTTGCACATGCAATGGCGCAGGCACGTGAGGGACGGAGCAAGCTGGACCCGCGTACTCGCCGGTGTATTTTCCTTGGATATGAGAGCGGAACCAAGGCGTACCGGCTCTTTGACCCAAGGAGGCAGCAGATTGTGCGGAGTCGCGACGTCACGTTCGACGAGAAAAGCCGTTGAACAGACAAGGAGGCAGGTCTCTCCAAGAGGGGGGAGTGGATGCCACTCCTTGAGGGGGAGACGCCGGAGGACGTGAATGAGGGTGACATCCTCGCATCACCACCAACCGTGGAGCATCGCCTGAGGGATGGGCGAGCGGCCGACTTTATTCCGGCCAGTTCGGATGAGGAATCCGAAGCACCAGAGATGGACGTGGAGGCGGGGAGTCGACTGATGTCTCCAAGGTCTCCGAGAGAGGGGGAGCAGGCGCTTGGAGAGGATGGCGCCAAAAGGGGACAGCAATAACAACAACCACCTCAAGAGCCCCGCACGAGTAATCGTGTGCGAAGAAGGACAAAAAGGTATGATGCCGACAATGGCATTTGGACCGGGTTTGCACAAGCCTTCTTCATGCAAGAGGAGCCTCAATCTGTAAAGGAGGCACTGCAGCGGAAGGATGGGGCTGAGTGGGAGGGAGCAATGAAATCTGAGCTTGCCTCCCATGAGGAGAACGGCACTTGGGAGCTGGTTGAACGGCCGGAGGGCGAGAAAATCATCGGCTCCAAGTGGATCTTCCGGAAGAAGCTCACAAAGGAGGGGAAGGTGGAGCGGTACAAGGCGCGGCTGGTGGCGAAAGGATATGCCCAGAGAAAAGGGGAGCACTACGACGAGACCTTTGCACCAGTTGCCAAGTTTGCCTCCATCCGTGCTATCCTCTCGGTGGCAACGGCACGCGACTACGAAATCCACCAAATGGACGTGAAAACCGCGTTCCTCAATGGCGACCTGGACAAGGAAGTNGAGAAAATCATCGGCTCCAAGTGGATCTTCCGGAAGAAGCTCACAAAGGAGGGGAAGGTGGAGCGGTACAAGGCGCGGCTGGTGGCGAAAGGATATGCCCAGAGAAAAGGGGAGCACTACGATGAGACCTTTGCACCAGTTGCCAAGTTTGCCTCCATCCGTGCTATCCTCTCGGTGGCAACGGCACGCGACTACGAAATCCACCAAATGGACGTGAAAACCACATTCCTCAATGGCGACCTGGACAAGGAAGTCTACATGGAGGTGCCAGAGGGGATGGATGTGCCGCAAGGAAAGGTGTGCCGGCTTTGCAGGGCACTCTATGGAATGAAGCAAGCTCCGATCATGTGGTACCTCAAGATGGATAGTTTCATGGGTGAGCTTGGCTTCAAGCGCTGCAAGGCCGATCACAGTGTGTACGTGCGTAATCAGCCAGGACTCCACCAAGTTTTCGTCCTCTACGTGGATGACCTCATCCTTGTGTCTTCGGATGAGGGGGAGCTCAAGAGCCTAAAGCAACAGCTTGGCGATCGGTTCAAGATGAAAGACCTGGGCGAGCTTGAGTACTACCTCGGCATCGCCATCAAGAGGGACCGCAAAGCACGCATGCTGGAGATAGGTCAAGAAAAACATGTGCAGGAGGTGCTCCGCTGCTACAACATGGAGGAGTGCAATCCCATTGGCACACCTATGACAACGACATGTGAGCTGAGCTTGAGCATGGGCCCGAACATGGAGGACGAGAAGGCAGAGATGGCTGGAGTACCGTACCAGTCCGTAGTTTGCAGCATAATGTATGCCATGGTGGCGACGTGGCCTGACCTTGCCTTTGCTGAAGGACAAGTGCGCCGCTATGTTGCTGATCCGGGGCCGCTACATTGGCAAGCGGTGAAGAGAATCCTCCGCTACTTGAAGGCAACGACACATTCGCGACTTGTGTTTGGAGGGAGAGCGCGGACTGACTCCCTTGAGTTGGTTGGCTACTCTGATGCTGACTGGGCAGGTGACGTTGATGACCGCAAGTCAACATCAGGCTATGTTTTTGTGCTTGGTGGTGCAGTGGTGTCTTGGGGAAGCCGGAAGCAGAACAGTGTGGCTCTATCTAGCACTGAGGCAGAGTATATTGCGCTCGCGAGAGCCGCAAAGGAGGCACTATGGCTGCGGCGATTGCTCAAGGAGATTGGGGTGCCGCAAAAGAAGCCAAGTGCACTCAATGTTGACAACATGAGTGCCATCAGCCTGATGAAGAAACCTGTGCTACACCGGAGGACCAAGCACATAGAGATCCGGCATCACTTTGCAGGAGACCTTGTTGCAAAGGGTGATGTGGTGCTTGTGCACTGCGGCACAAAGCACATTCTTGCTGATGCCATGACAAAGGCGCAACCCAAGGACAGGCATGATGCTACTTGTATGGAGCTTGGGCTTTCCCAAGCTTCTTGAGTTGCAGGCCCAGCATGGACAACTGCCATGGGTGAAGCGCAAGGGGGAGATTGTTGGAATGATGCTCCTCACCATGGCAGGAGTGACTCCAAATAGGAATACCAAAAAGACAAGCCTTAGTAGCTTAGTGGTTAATGGTGTCCACCTCTAGAGGCAGGGGCCCGGGTTCAAGTCCCACAAGATGAAATTCTGACCTGCCTCAAGGGAGGTGGAAAATAGATGCTAGGAAGCTAGCTCAATCTCTAGAGTTCCTTTTCAAGTTTCTCGAAGGCCAGGTGAGGGTCCAGGAAGGTGGTACACCTTCTAGAAGGGGTGACTTGTCCTACAAGGCATCTAGAGGTGTCTTGGCCTTCTGGACACCTTCCCTCCTACTAGAAGCAAGCTGAGGAATCTAGGAAGGGGCAAAAGCTTCTAGAGGAGGGAAGGGATGCCTTCCCAGGTGGGAAAAGGACAGCCTACCAAGGAGCACTCTGGAAGCCATAGAATCTGCTAGGAAGCTCCAAATCTGGCATGCTTTGGTGTTATGGAAAGCTTAGACCAGTGGCTGTAAAATGCTACTGCTTGTGGGCCTTGATCAAGTGTACATTCCCAGTCAATTCAGGCCAAAACTGCTGCCTCAATATCTGACCAGTTTTCTTCCATCCTTGGAACCAGTTGCCTCCATAGTTTCAGTCTCTCCAAAAACAGTTGGTGGTGTGAACCAGCCACTGCTAGGGACCCTCCAGGGTGCACACTGAACCTCAGGCCAACATCTACTTGCGCCATAGTTGCACCCTAGTTACGCCTTAGTTTGGCCCTACTTGTGCACTACTTGCGCCAAACTTGCGGCCTAGCTGTGTCCTAGCTGCGTCCTAGTTGCGCCCTGTTTGCGTCCAAGTTATGCCCTACTTGCATCCTACTTGTTTATACTTGCGCCCTAGTTACGCCGTAGTTGCGCCGTAGTTGCGCCCTAGTTGCGCCCTGGTTGGGCCTCAGTTGACCACTAGCTACGCCCTAGTTGCGCCCTAGTTGCACCCTAGTTGTTCCCTAGTTGCACCCTACTTGTGCCCTACTTACGCCCTAGTTGCGTCCTACTTGCACCCTAGTTGCACCCGACTTGCGCCCTAGTTGCGCCCTAGTCACGCCTCAGTTGGACACTAGCTACGTCCTAGATGCGCCTTAGTTGCATCCTAGTTGTGTCCTAGTTGCACCCTAGTTGCACCCTACTTCTGCCCTTCTTGCGTCCTAGTTATGCCCTAGTTGCGCCCTTGTTGCACTCTACTTGCGACCTACTTGTGCCCTACTTGCGCCCTAGTTGCACCCTAGTTGTGCCCTAGTTGGGCCCCACTTGAGCCCTATTTACGCACTACTTACGCCCTAGTTACGCCCTAGTTGTGCCCTAGTTGCGTCCTAGTTGTGCCCTAGTTGTGCCCTACTTGCGCCCTAGTTGCGTCCTACTTGCGCCCTTGTTGCATCCTAGTTGCGCCTTAGTTGCGCATTAGTTGCGCCCTAGTTGGGCCCTAGTTGGGCCCTACTTGCGCCCTATTTGCATCCTAGTTGCGCCCTTGTTCTGCCCTAGTTGCGCCCTAGTTGCGCCCTAGTGGTGCCCTAGTTGCATCATCGATGCGCCCTGCTTGTACCCTACTTGTGCCCTAGTTGCACCCTAGTTGCACCCTAGTTGCACCCTACTTGCTCCCTACTTGCACCCTACTTGCGCCCTAGTTGCACCCTAATTGTGCCCTAGTTGCGCCCTACTTACGACCTACTTGCGCCCTACTTGCGCCCTAGTTGTGCCGTAGTTGCGTCCTAGTTGTGTCCTAGTTTGGCCCTTCTTGCTGCCTACTTGCGCTCTAGTTGTACCCTAGTTGCGGCCTAGTTGTAACCTAGTTGTGCCCTAGTTACGCCCTAGTTATGCCCTACTTGCGCCCTACTTGTGCCCTACTTGCACCCTCGTTGCGCCCTAGTTTTGCCCTAGTTGCGCTCTAGTTTTGCCTCAGTTGAGCACTAGCTACGCCCTAGTTTTTCCCTAGTTACGTCCTAGTTGTGCCCTAGTTGGATCCTACTTGTACCCTACTTCTGCCCTAGTTGCATCCTACTTGCACCATAGTTACACGCGACTTGCGCCCGAGTTGCGCCCTAGTTGTGCCTCAGTTGGACACCAGCTACGCCTTGGTTGCGCACTAGTTGCACCCTAGGTACGCCCTAGTTGCACCCTACTTGTGCCCTATATTCGTCCTAGTTGCACCCTAGTTGTACCCTTGTTGCGCCCTAGTTGCGTCCTATTTGTGCCCAACTTGTGTCCTAGTTGCATCGTAGGTGCCTCGTAGTTGCGCCCTAGTTGCACACTACTTGTACCCTACTTGTGCCAAAGTTGTGTCCTAGTTGCACCCTAGTTGTGCCGTACTTGTGCCCTACTTGTGCCCTAGTTGCATCCTAGTTGCGCCCTAGTTCCACCCTAGTTGCGCCCTAGTTGCGCCCTAGTTGCGCCCTAGTTATGCCCTACTTGCGTCCTACTTGCGCCCTACTTGTGCCCTAGTTGCACCCTACTTGCGACCTACTTGCACCCTACTTGCGCCATAGTTGCACCCTAGTTACGCCCTAGTTTGGCCCTATTTGTGCAATACTTGCGCCATACTTGCGCCCTAGCTGCGACCTAGTTGCGTCCAAGTTGCGCCCTGTTTGTATCCAAGTTATGCCTTACTTGCATCCTACTTGCGTCATACTTGCACCCTAGTAATGCCCTAGTTGCGTCCTAGTTGCGCCCTGGTTGCGCCTCAGTTGGGCACTAGCTACGCCCTAGTTGCGCCCTAGTTGGGCCTTAGTTGTTCCCTGGTTGCACCCTACGTGTGCCCTACTTACGCCCTAGTTGCGTTCTACTTGCACCCTAGTTGCACCCAACTTGCGCCCTAGTTGCGCCCTAGTTACGCATCTATTGGGCACTAGCTACATCCTAGATGCGCCCTAGTTGCGTCCTAGTTGTGCCCTAGTTGCGCACTAGTTGCACCTTACTTCCGCCCTACTTGCGTCCTAATTACGCCCTAGTTGCACCCTAGTTGCACCCTATTTGCGACCTACTTGTGCCCTACTTGCGCCCTAGTTGCGCCCTAGTTGTGCACAAGTTGGGCGCTACTTGCGCCCTATTTGAGCCCTATTTGTACCCTAGTTGCACCCTAGTTGTGCCCTAGTTGCGCTCTAGTTGTGCCCTAGTTGGGCCCTACCTGCACCCTATTTGCGCCTTACTTTCACCTTTGTTGCGTCCTAGTTGCGCCCTAGTTGGGCCCTAGTTGGGCCCTACTTGCGTCCTATTTGCATCCTAGTTGCGTCCTAGTTTCGCCCTTGTTGTGCCCTAGTTGGGCCCTAGTTGCGCCCTATTTGCGCCCTACTTGCGCCCTAGTCACGCCCTAGTTGTGCCCTAGTTGCGCCCTAGTTGTGGCCTAGTTGGGCCCTACTTGTGCCCTATTTGCGCCCTACTTGTGCCCTTGTTGCGTCCTTGTTGCGCTCTAGTTGCGCACTAGTTGCGCCCTAGTTGGGCCCTAGTTGGGGGCTACTTGCACCCTATTTGCATCCTAGTTGCGTCCTTGTTACGTCTCAGTTGCGCCCTAGTTGTGCCCTAGTTGGGCCCTACTTGCGCCCTATTTGTGCCCTACTTGCGCCCTAGTTGTGCCCTTGTTGTGCCCCTGTTGCGCCCTAGTTGGGTCCTACTTGCGCCCAATTTGCGCCCTACTTGCGCCCTAGTTGTGAACTACTTGCACCCTAGTTGCACCCTAGTTGTGCCCTAGTTGTGCCCAACTTGCACCCTATTTGGGTCCTACTTGCGCCCTTGTTGCGTCCTAGTTGAACCCTAGTTGCGCACTGGTTGCGTTCTAGTTATGCCCTACTTGTGCCCTACGTGCATCCAAGTGCGCCCTAGTTACGCCGTAGTTGCGCCATAGTTACGCCCTAGTTGTGCCCTAGTTGCGCCCTAGTTGTGCCTCAGTTGGGCACTAGCTACACCCTAGTTGCGCCCTAGTTGTGCCCTAGTTGTTCCCTAGTTTCACCCTAATTGTGCCCTACTTACACCCTACTTGCGACCTACTTGCACCCTAGTTGCACTTGACTTGCGCCTTAGTTGCGCCCTAGTTGCGCCTCAGTTGGGCACTAGCTACGCCCTAGTTGCGCCCTAGTTGCGTCGTAGTGGCGTCCTAGTTGCACTCTACTTGCGCCCTACTTGCGTCCTATTTGAGTCCTGGTTGCGCCCTAGTTGCGCCCCTACTTGCGTCCTATTTGTGCCTTAGTTGCACCTTAGTTGCGCCCTAGTTGCACCCTGATTGTGCCCTACTTGTGCCCTACTTGCGCCCTATTTTCCCCCTAGTTGCACCCTAGTTGCGTCCTAATTGTGCCCCACTTGCGCCCTAGTTGCGCCGAAGTTGTGCCTTAGTTGCGCCCTACTTGCGCCCCACTTGCGCCCTTGTTGTAGCCTAGTTGCACCCTACTTGTGCCCTACTTGCGCCCTACTTGGGCCCTAGTTGCACCCTAGTTGCGTCCTACTTGTGCCCTACTTGCGCCCTACTTGCGCCCTACTTGCGCCCTAGTTGTACCCTAGTTACACCCTAGTTACGTTCTACTTGTGCCCTACTTGCGTCCTACTTGCACCGTAGTTATGTCCTAGTTGCATCCTAGTTGCGCCCTACTTGTGCCCTAGTTGCGCCCTACTTGCGTAATACTTGCGCCCTAGTTGTGCCCTAGTTGCGTCCTAGTTGCACCATACTTGCGTCCTACTTGCACCATACTTGTGCCCTAGTTGCGCCCTATTTGCGCTCAAGTTGCGCCCTAGTTGCGCCCTACTTGCGCCCTACTTGCGCCCTACTTGCTCCCTAGTTGTGCCCTACTTCCGCCCTAGTTACGCCCTAGTTGCACCCTAGTTGCGCCCTAGATGAGCCTCTGTTGGACACTAGCCACGCCCTAGTTGCACCTAAGTTACGTCCTGGTTGCTTCCTAGTTGCACCCTACTTGTGTCCTATGTGTACCCTACTTGCGTCCTAGTTGTGCCCTAGTTACACCCTAGTTGCACCCTAGTTGCACCCTAGTTGCGCCCTGGTTGTGCCCTGTTGGATACTAGCTACGCCCTACTTGTGCCCTAGTTGCGTCCTAGTTGCGCCCTACTTGCACCCTTCTTGGGCCCTACTTGCGCCTAGTTACACCCTAGTTGCGCCCTTGTTACACCCTAGTTGTGCCCTTGTTACACCCTAGTTGCGCCTCAGTTGGCACTAGCCTCATCCTAGTTGCACCCTAGTTGCATCCTAGTTAAGTCCCAGTTGTGCTCTAGTTGTGCCCTAGTTGCACCATACTTGCGCCCTACTTGCTCCCTAGTTGCACCCTAGTTGCACCCTAGTTGCACCCTACTTACGCCCTGCTTGCGCCCTACTTGCGTCCTAGCTACGCCATAGTTGCACCCTACTTGTACCCTATTTTCATCCTAGTTGCACCCTAGTTGTGCCCTAGTCACGCCCTAGTTGCGCCCTACTTGCGTCCTATTTCCGCCCTACTTGCGTCCTAGTTATGCCCTAGTTGCGTCCTATTTGCGCCTCACTTGCGTCCTACTTGCACCATACTTGCCCCCTAGTTGTGCCCTACTTGCACCCTTGTTGCGTCCTAGTTGCGCCCCAGTTGCACACTAGTTGCACCTCAGTTAGGTACTAGCTACGCCCTAGTTGCGCCCTAATTGTGCCCTAGTTGCACCCTTGTTACGGAATACTTGTTACTGACCATGACTAAATCATAATACGAGTCCCAAATGGTAAGAGGGAGGAATAATGCGTAGTGACACGGTGTGGCTACCATGCACAATGAGTAACCAAAGAAGGCATAACTCATTGACCATGACCAGAGATTTTCACTATATGTGGTCAACGGTGACAACTCATAATACGAGTCTCAGATGGTCAGAGGGGGAAACAATGGTTTGGGAATACAAGTTATCAAATCGCAAGTACAAAGACCTTCAATAAGTAGTGGCACTATGTGGCTACTATGCACAATGACCAACCAAATTAGGCATATGTCACTGACCATGACCAAAGAATTTCACTATGTGTGGTCAACATTAACAACTCATAATACAAGTCACAAATGGTCAAAGGGGGAAACAATGGTTTGGGAATACTAGTTTTCAAATAGCAAGTGCAAAGACCTTCAATAAGTAGTGGGATGGTGTGGCTACCTCACACAATGACAAACCAAAGTAGGCATATGTCACAGACCATGACCAAAGAATTTCACTATGGGTGGTCAACGTTGACAATCCATAAAACAAGTCACAAATGGTCAGAGGGGGAAACAATGGTTTGGGAATACTAGTTATTGACTATCAAGTACAAAGACCTTCAATACGGAGTGGCATAGTGTGGCTACCATGCACAATGACCAGCCAAAGTAGGCATATGTCACTGACCATGACCAAATGATTTCACTATGGGTGGTCCACGATGCCAACTCATAGTACGAATCACATTTGGGGAAAGGGGGGAACACTAGTTTGAGAATACTAGTTTTTGACTGGCAAGTACAAAGAACTTTAGTAAGTAGTGGCACAATGTGTCTAGCATGCACAATGACCAACCAAAGTAGGCATATGTCACTGACCCAGACCAACGAATTTCACTATGTGTGGTCAACGTTGACAATTCTTTACATGAGTCACAACTGGTCAAAGGGGGGAAGTAATGGTTTGGCAATACTAGTTATTGACTAGAAAGTAGAAAGAATTTCAATAATTAGCGGTACGGTGTGGCTACCATGCACAATGACCTACAAAAGTAGGCATATGTCACTGACCATGACCGAAGAATTTCACTATGTGTGGTCAACGTTGACAATTCATAACATAAGTCGCAAATGGTCAGAGGGGGAAGTAATGGTTTGGGAATACTAGTCATCAACTAGCAAGTACAAAGACGTTCAATAAGTGTTTAAACGGTGTGGCTAGCATGCACAATGAGCAACCAAAGTAGGCAGATGTCATTGACCATGACCAAAGAATTTCACTATGTGTGTTCAACACCGACAACTCACAATACAAGTCACAAATGGTGAGATGGGAAACCAGTGGATTGTATACACTATTTATTGACTAGCAAGTACAAAGACCTTCAATAAGCAATGGCACGGCGTGGCTACCATGGACAATGACGAAGCAAAGTATTCATATGTCACTGACCACGACCAAAGGATTTCACTATGTGTGGTTAATGCTAGCTACTCATAATACGAGTTACAAATAGTCCGAGGGGGAAACAATGGTTTGGGAATATTTCTTGTCCATTAGAAAGTACAAAGACCTTTAAAAAGCAGTGGCACGGTGCGGCTACCATGCACAATGACCAACCAAAGTAGGCATATGTCATTGGTCATGACCAAAGGATTTCACTGTGTGTGGTCAACATTCACAATTCATAACATGAGCCACAAATGGTCAGAGGGGGTAAAAATGGTGTGAGAATTCAAGTTATTGACTAGCAAGTAAAAGGATCTTCAATAAGTAGTGGAACGGTGTGGCTACTGTGCACAATGACCAACCAAAGTAGGCAAAACTCACTGACCGTGACCACAGAATTTCACTATGTATGGTCAACATTGACAACTCATGATACAAGTCATAGATGGTTAGAGGGGGAAACATTGGGTTTTGAATATTGTTTATTTAGTAGCAAGTAAAAAAACCTTAAACAAGTAGTGGCACGGTGTGGCTACCATGCACAATGACCAACCAAAGTAGGCATATGTCACTGACCATGAGAAAAGAATTTCACTATGTGTGGCCAACGTTGACAGCTCATAACATGAGTCACAACTGGTCAGAGGGGGGAACAATGGTTTGGGAGTACTAGTTATTGACTGGCAAGTACAAAGACCTTGAATAAGGAGTGGCACGGTGTGGCTACCATGCACAATGTCGAACCAAAGTAGGCATATGTCACTGAACATGACCAACAAATCTCACTATGTGTGGTCAACATTGACAACTCAAGATATGATTCACAAATGGTTGGAAGGGAAACGATGGGTTTGGAATAATAGTTATTGACTAGCAAGTACAAATACCTTCAATAAGTAGTGGCACGGTGTGGGTATCCTGAAAAATGACCAACCAAAGTAGGCATATGTCACTGTCCATGACGAAACAATTTCACTATGCGTCGTCAACGTTGACAACTCACAATACGATTCAGAAATGGTCAGAGGGTGAAACAATGGTTTGGGAATACAAGTTACTGACTAGAAAGCACAAAGACCTTTAATAAGTAGTGGTACAGTGTGGCTACCATGCACAATGACCAACTAAAGTAGGCAAATGTCACTGACAATGACCCAATGATTTCACTATGTGTGGTCAACGTTGACAACTCCTAATACAAGTCACGAATGGTAAGAGGGGGAAACAATGGTCTGGGAATATTAGGTATCAACTAACAAGTACAAAGACCTTCAATAACTATTGGTACGGTGTGGCTACCATGTACAATGACCAACCAAAGCAGGCATATGTCACTGACCATGACCAAAGAATTTTTGGATGTGTGTTCATCGCTGACTTCTCATAACACGAGTCACAAATGGTCAGAGGGGGAAACAATGGTTGGGCAATACTAGGTATCAAATAGCAAGTACAAAGACATTCAATAAGTAGTTGCATGGTGTGGCTACCATGCACAATGATTAACAGGTTAGGCAGATGTTACTGACCATGACCAAAGAATTTCACTATGTGTTGTCAACGTTTACAACTCGTAATATGAGTAAAAAATGGTCCGAGGGGGAAAGAATGGTTTGAGAATACTAGTTATTGACAAGCACGCACATATACCCTCAAAAAGTAATGGCAAGGTGTGGCTACCATGCAAAATGACCAACCAAAGTAGGCATACATCACTGACCATGACAAAAGAAATTCACTATGTGTGGTCAACGTTGACAAGTCATTATACGAGTCACAAAACGTCAGAGGGGGAAACAATGGTTTGGGAATACTAGTTATTGACTAGCAAGTACAAAGACCTGCAATCAATAGTGGCACGGTGTGCCTATAACTCACAATGACCAAGCAAGATAGGCACATGTCACTGACCATGAACAAAGAATCTCACTATATGTGGTCAACGTTGACAACTCATGACACAAGTCACGAATGGTCAGAGAGGGGGGGGCAATGGTTTAGGAATAACAGATATGAAATAGGAAGTACAAAGACCTTCAATAAGTAGTGGCACGGAGTGACTACCATGCACAATGACCAACCAAAGTAGGCATATGTTACTGATTATGACCAAAGTAGTTCACTATGTGTGGTCAACGTTGACGACTCATAATGTAAGTCTCAAATGGTCAACGGGGAAAACAATGGTTTGGTAATACTAGTTATCAACTAGCAAGTACAAAGACCTTTAATAAGTAGTGGCACGTTGTAGCTACCATGCACAATGAACAACCAAAGCAGTAACATGTCACTGTCCATGACAAAAGAATTTCACCATGTGTGGTCTATGTTGACAACTCAAAAAACAAGTCACAAAATGGACAGAGGGGGAAATAATGGTTTGGAAATACTACGTATTGACTAGCAAGTGATAAGACCTTCACTCAGTTGCGGCATAGTGTGGCTACCATGCATAATGACCAACCAAAGTAGGCATATGTCACTGACCATGCCCAAATAATCTAACTATGCGTGGTCAACGTTAACAAGTCATTATACATGTCAGAAATGGTCAGAGGGGGAAACATTGGTTTGGGAATACTAGTCATTGACTAGCAAGTACAGAGACCTTCAATATGTACTGGCACACTGTGGCTAGCATATGCAATGACCAATCAGTGTAGGCATATGTCACTGACCATGACTAAAGAATTTCACTATGTGTGGTCAGCATGGACAACTCACAATACGAGTCACAAATAGTATGAGGGGGAAACAATGGTATAAGACTACTAGTTATCAACTAGCAAGTACAGATACCTTCAATCAGTAGTGGCACGGAGTGGCTGCCATGCACAATGACCAACCAAAGTAGGCATATGTCACTGACCATGAACAAACAATTTGACTATGTGTGGT
The DNA here is from genome assembly GCA_023375785.1 of Penium margaritaceum. Taxonomy (NCBI): domain Eukaryota; kingdom Viridiplantae; phylum Streptophyta; class Zygnematophyceae; order Desmidiales; family Peniaceae; genus Penium; species Penium margaritaceum. The sequence goes on from SZWC01000807.1 coordinate 105,153, forward strand.
CAACGTTGACAGCTCATAAAATGAGTCACCAATGGTCAGAGGGGAAAACAATGGGTTGAGAGTATTTGTTATCGAATAGAAAGTACAAATATGTTAAAAAAGCATTGGTATGGTGTGGGTACCCTGTACAATCACCAACCAAAGTAGGCATATGTCACTGGCCATGACCAAAGGACTTCGCTATGTTTTGTCAACGTTGACAACTCATAAAACGAGTCAAAAATGGTCAGAGGGGGCCAACATTGTTTTGGGACTGTTACATATTGACTAGCAAGTACAAATACCTTCAATAAGTAGTGGCACGGTGTGGTTACCATGCACAATGACAACCAAAGTAGGCCCATGTCACTGACCATGACCAAAGAATTTCACTATGTGTGGTCAACGTTGACAACCCATAACACGAGTCACAAATGGTCAGAGGGGGAAACAATGGTTTAGGAATAGGAGGTATCAACTAGCAAGTGCAAAGACCTTCAATAAGTAGTGGCAAGGTGAAGCTACCGTGCACAATGACCAACCAAAGTAGGCATTTGTCACTGACCATGACCAAAGAATTTCACTATGTGTGGTCAACGTTGACAACTCCTTATGTGAGTCATAATTGGTCAGAGGGGGAAGAAATGGTCTGGCGGTACTAGTTATTTACTAGCAAGTACAAAGAAGTTCAATAAGTAGTGGTATGGTGTGGCTACCATGCACAATGACCAACCAAAGTAGGCATATGTCACCGACAATGACCAAAGAATTTCACTATGTGTGGTCAATGTTGAGAATTCAAAAGAATGTCATAAATGGTCAGAGGGGGAAACAATGGTTTGGGAATACTAGTTATCAACTAGAAAGTACGATGACGTTTAAAAGGTATTGACATGGTGTGGCTACCATGCACAATGACCAACCAAAGTAGGCATATGTCATTGACCATGACCAAAGAATTTCACTATGTGTGTTCAGCATTGACAGTTCACAGTACAAGTCACAAATGGTTAGAGGGGAAAACAGTGGACTACAAATACTATTCATCGACTAGCAAGTGCAAAGACCTTTAATAAATAGTTGCACGGCGTGGCTATCATGGAAAATGACCAAGCAAAGTATGCGTATGTCACTGACCAGGCCCAAAGCATTTCACTATGTGTGGTTAACGCTGACAACTCATAATACGACTCACAAATGGTCAGAGGGGGGGAACATTGTTTTGGGAATATTATGTATTTACTAGCAAGTACAAAAAACTTCAATAAGTAGTGGTACAATGTGCTTACCATGCACAATGACCAACCAAAGTAGGCATATGTCACTGACCATGACCAAATGATTTCACTATGTGTGGTAAACATTGACAACGTATAATACGAGTCACAAATTGTCAAAGGGGGAAACAATGGTTTGGGAATACTAGTCATCAACTAGCCTGAACAAAGACCTTCAATGATTAGTGGCATGGTGTGGCTACCATGCACAATGACCAACGAAAGCAGGCATATGTCTTCGGCTATGACCAAATACTTCACTATGTGTGGGCAATGTTGACAACTCATAATATAAGTCACACATGGTCAAAGGGGGAAACATTGTTTTGGGAATATTGTTTATCAACTAGCAAGTGTAAATAACTTCAATACGTACCAGCACGGTGTGGCTGCCATGAAAAATAAACAACCAAAACAGTCATGTGTCACTGACCATGACCAAAGAATTTCACTATGTGTGGTGAATGTTGACAACTCATGATACGAGTCACAAATGGTTATAGGGGAAACCAATGACTTGGGAATACTAGTTATTGACTAGCAAGTATAAAGACTTTAAATACGCAGTGGCCCAGTGCGGCTACCATGCATGATAACCAACCAAGATAGGCATATGTCACTGACCATGACCAAAGAATTTCACTATGTGTGGTCAACATTGACAAGTCATAGTATGCGTCACAAATGGTTGGAGGGGAGAAACATGGGTTCGGGGATACTAGCTATAGACTAGCAAGTACAAAGGACTTACATAAGTATTGGCACAGAGTGGCTACCATGCACAATGACCAACCAAAGTAGACATGTGTCACTGACAATGACCAAAGAATTTCACTCTGTGGTCAACGTTGACAACTCATAATACGAGTCACAAGTGGTCAGAGGGGAGAACAATGGTTTGGGAATACTAGTTATAAACTGGAAAGTATAAAGACCTTCAATAAGTAGAGGAAAGGTGTGGAAACCATGCACAATGACCAAACAAAACAGTCTTGTGTTACTGACCATGGCCAAAGAATTTCACTATATGTGGTCAATGTTGACAACTTATGATACGAGTCACAAATGGTCAGTGGGGGACACATTTGGTTGAGATTGTTACATGTTGACTAGCAAGTACAAAGAACTTCAATAAGTAGTGACACAGTATGGTCACCACGCACAATGACCAACCAAAGTATGCCTATGTCACTGACCATGACTAAAGACTTTCACTATGTGGTCAATGTCGACAACTCATAATACGAGTCACAAATGGTCTGCGGGGCAAACAATGGACTTGGAATACTATTTATCAACTAGCAAGTACAAAGACCATCAACAAGTAGTGGCAAGGTATGGCTACCATGCACAGTGACCAACCAAAGTAGGCATATGTCACTGACCATGACCAACTAATTCTACTGTGTGGTCAACGTTGACAACTCTTTAATCGAGTCACAACTGGTCAAAAGATGGGGGGGGG
>SZWC01000807.1:108396-118940 GCA_023375785.1 Penium margaritaceum
GACAATGGTTTGGAAATACTAGTTATCAAATAGCAAGTGCAAAGAACTTCAATAAGTATTGGCACGGTGTGGCTACCATGCACAATGACCAACCAAAGTAGGCACATGTCACTGACCATGACCAAAGAATTTTTGGATGCGTGTTCATCGCTGACTTCTCATAACACGAGTCACAAATGGTCAGAGGGGGAAAGAAATGTTTGGCCATACTAGGTATCAAATAGCAAGTACAAAGACATTCAATAAGTAGTTCCATGGTATGGCTACCATGCACAATGATTAAATAGGTTAGGCAGATGTTACTGACCATGACCAAAGAATTTCACTATGTGTTGTCAACGTTTGCAACTCGTAACATGAGTCGAAAATGGTCCGAGGGGGAAAGAATGGTTTGGGAATACTAGTCATTGACAAGCAAGTACAAATACCCTCAATAAGTAATGGCAAGGTGTGGCTACCATATAAAATGACCAACCAAAGTAGGCTACCATACATCACTGACCATGACAAAAGAAATTCACTATGTGTGGTCAACGTTGACAAGTCATTATACGAGTCACAAAACGTCAGAGGGGGAAACAATGGTTCGGGAATACTAGTTATCGACTAGCAAGTACAAAGACCTGCAATCAATAGTGGCACGGTGTGCCTATAATGCACAATGACCAAGCAAGATAGGCATATGTCACTGACCATGAACAAAGAATCTCACTATATGTGTTCAACGTTGACAACTCATAACACAACTCACAAATGGTCAGAGGGGGGGGGGCAATGGTTTAGGAATAACAGATATGAAATAGAAAGTACAAAGGCCTTCAATAAGTAGTGGCACGGAGTGACTACCATGCACAATGACCAACCAAAGCAGGCATATGTTGCTGATTATGACCAAAGTAGTTCAATATGTGTGGTCAACGTTGACGACTCATAATGTAAGTCTCAAATGGTCAACGGGGAAAACAATGGTTTGGGAATACTAGTTATCAACTAGCAAGTACAAAGACCTTTAGTGAGTAGTGGCACGTTGTAGCTACCATGCACAATGACCAACCAAAGTAATAACATGTCACTGTCCATGACAAAAGAGTTTCACCATGTGTGGTCTATGTTGACAACTCAAAATACGAGTCACAAAATGGACAGAGGGGGAAATAATGGTTTGGAAATACTACGTATTGGCTAGCAAGTGATAAGACCTTCACTCAGTCGCGGCATAGTGTGGCTACCATTCATAATGACCAACCAAAGTAGGCATATGTCACTGACCATGCCCAAAAAATCTAACTATGCTTGGTCAACGTTGACAACTCATTATACATGTCAGAAATGGTCAGAGGGGGAAACATTGGTTTGGGAATACTAGTCATTGACTAGCAAGTACAGAGACCTTCAATATGTAGTGGCACACTGTGGCTACCATACGCAATGACCAATCAGTGTAGGCATATGTCACTGACCATGACTAAAGAATTTCACTATGTGTGGTCAGCATGGACAACTCACAATATGAGTCACAAATAGTATGAGGGGGAAACAATGGTATAAGACTACTAGTTATCAACTAGCAAGTACAGATACCGTCAATCAGTAGTGGCACGGAGTGGCTGCCATGCACAATGACCAACCAAAGCAGGCATATGTCACTGACCATGAACAAAGAATTTGACTATGTGTGGTCAAAGTTGACAGCTCATGAAACGAGTCACCAATGGTCAGAGGGGAAAACAATGGTTTGGGAATATTTGTTATCGACTAGAAAGTACAAATATGTTAAAGAAGCAGTGGTATGGTGTGGGTACCCTGTACAATCACCAACCAAAGTAGGCATATGTCACTGGCCATGACCAAAGGACTTCGCTATGTTTTGTCAACGTTGACAACTCATAAAACGAGTCAAAAATGGTCAGAGGGTGCCAACATTGTTTTGGGAATGTTACATATTGACTAGCAAGTACAAATACCTTCAATAAGTAGTGGCACGGTGTGGTTACCATGCACAATGACAACCAAAGTAGGCCCATGTCACTGACCATGACCAAAGAATTTCACTTTATGTGGTCAACGCTAACAACTCATAACACGAATCACAAAATGGCAGAGGGGGGAACAATGCTTTGTGAATACTAGTTATTGACTGGCAAGTACAAAGACCTTTAATGAGTAGTTTCACAATGTGGCTGGCATGTACAATGGCCAACCAAAGTATGCATATGTCACTGACTATGAAAATGAGTTTCACTATGTGTGGTCAACATTGACAACCCATAACACGAGTCACAAATGGTCAGAGGGGGAAACAATGGTTTAGGAATAGGAGGTATCAACTAGCAAGTGCAAAGACCTTCAATAAGTAGTGGCAAGGTGAAGCTACCGTGCACAATGACCAACCAAAGTAGGCATTTGTCACTGACCATGACCAAAGAATTTCACTATGTGTGGTCAACGTTGACAACTCCTTATGTGAGTCATAATTGGTCAGAGGGGGAAGCAATGGTCTGGTAGTACTAGTTATTGACTAGCAAGTACAAAGAAGTTCAATAAGTAGTGGTATGGTGTGGCTACCATGCACAATGACCAACCAAAGAAGGCATATGTTACCGACCGTGACCAAAGAATTTCACTATGTGTGGTCAATGTTGAGAATTCAAAGAAATGTCACAAATGGTCAGAGGGGGAAACAATGGTTTGGGAATACTAGTTATCAACTAGCAAGTACATTGAAGTTTAATAAGTATTGACATGGTGTGGCTACCATGCACAATGACCAACCAAAGTAGGCATATGTCATTGACCATGACCAAAGAATTTCACTATGTGTGTTCAACATTGACAGCTCACAGTACAAGTCACAAATGGTTAGAGGGGAAAACAGTGGACTACAAATACTATTCATCGACTAGCAAGTGCAAAGACCTTTAATAAAAAGTTGCACGGCGTGGCTATCATGGAAAATGACCAAGCAAAGTAGGCGTATGTCACTGACCAGGCCCAGAGCATTTCACTATGTGTGATTAACGGTGACAACTCATAACACGACTCACAAATGGTCAGAGGGGGGGAACACTGTTTTGGGAATATTATGTATTGACTAGCAAGTACAAAAAACTTCAATGAGTAGTGGTACAATGTGCTTACCATGCACAATGACCAACCAAAGTAGGCATATGTCACTGACCATGACCAAATGATTTCACTATGTGTGGTAAACATTGACAACGTATAATACGAGTCACAAATTGTCAGAGGGGGAAACAATGGTTTGGGAATACTAGTTATCAACTAGCCTGAACAAAGACCTTCAATGATTAGTGGCATGGTGTGGCTACCATGCACAATGACCAACGAAAGCAGGCATATGTCTTCGACTATGACCAAACATGTCACTATGTGTGGTCAATGTTGACAACTCATAATATAAGTCACACATGGTCAAAGGGGGAAACACTGTTTTGGGAATATTGTTTATCAACTAGCAAGTGTAAATAACTTCAATACGTACCAGCACGGTGTGGCTGCCATGCAAAATAAACAACCAAAACAGTCATGTGTCACTAACCATGACCAAAGAATTTCACTATGTGTGGTGAATATTGACACCTCATAATACGAGTCACAAATGGTTATAGGGGAAACCAATGACTTGGGAATACTAGTTATTGACTAGCAAGTATAAAGACCTTAAACACGCAGTGGCCCAGTGTGGCTACCATGCATAATGACCAACCAAGATAGGCATATGTCACTGACCATGACCAAAGAATTTCACTATGTGCGGTCAACATTGACAAGTCATAATATGAGTCACAAATGGTTGGAGGGGAGAGATATGGGTTCGGGGATACTAGTTATAGACTAGCAACTACAAAGGCCTTCCAAAAGTATTGGCATAGAGTGGCTACCATGCACAATGACCAACCAAATTAGACATGTGTCACTGACAATGACCAAAGAATTTCACTCTGTGTGGTCAACGTTGACAACTCATAATACGAGTCACAAATGGTCAGGGGGGGAAACGCTGGGTTGAGAAATTTACAAGTTGACTAGCAAGTACAAAGAACTTCAATAAGTAGTGACACGGTATGGCCACCACGCACAATGACTAACCAAAGTATGCATATGTCACTGACCATGACCAAAGACTTTCACTCTGTGGTCAATGTCCACAACTCATAATACGAGTCACAAATGGTCCGAGGGGCAAACAATGGACTTGGAATACTATTTATCAATTAGCAAGTACAAAGACTATCAATAAGTAGTGGAAAGGTGTGGCTACCATGCATAGTGACCAACCAAAGTAGGCATATACCACTGACCATGACCAACTAATTCTATTGTGTGGTCAACGTTGACAACTCTTTAATCGAGTCACAACTGGTCAAAAGATGGGGGGGGGGGGGGAATGGTTTGGAAATACTAGTTATCAACTAGCAAGTGCAAAGACCTTCAATAAGTAGTGGCACGGTGTGGCTATCATGCACAATGACCAATCAAAATAGGCATATGTCACTGACCATGACCAACGAAAATCACTTTGTGTGGTAAACGTTGACAATTTATAGAAAGAATCAGAAATGGTCACAGGAAGAAACAATGGCTTAGGAATACTAGTTTTTGATTGGCCTGCACAAATACCTTCAATAAGTAGTGGCACAGTGTGGCTACCATGCACAATGACCAACGAAAGTAGGCATATGTCACTGACCATGACCAAAGATTTTCACTATGTGTGGTCAATGTTGACAACTGATTCTACAAATTACAAATGGTCAGAGGGGGACACACTGTTTTGAGAATGATAGTTTTCAACTAGAAAGTACAAAGACCTTCAATACGTACTGGCACGGTGTGGCCACCATGCATATGACCAACAAAAATAGGCATATGTCACTGACCATGACCTAAGAATTTCACTGTGTGTGGTCAACGTTGACAACTCTTTAATCGGGTTACAAATGAACAAGGGGGGGGGGGGGGGGGGAAAATGGTTTGGAAATACTAGTTATCAACTAGCAAGTGCAAAGAACTTCAATAAGTATTGGCACGGTGTGGCTACAATGCACAATGACCAACCAAAGTAGGCATGTGTCACTGACCATGACCAACGAAAATCACTATGTGTGGTAAACATTGACAACTTGTAACACGAGTCACAAATGGTCAGATGAAGAAACAATGATTTAGGAATACTAGTTTTCAACTAGCCTGTACAAAGAACTTCAATGAGTAGTGGTACGGTGTGGCTACCATGCACAATTACCAACCAAAGAAGGCATATGTCACTGACCTGGTCATGGTGAGATTCCTTTGGTCATGGTCAGTGACATATGCCTACTATGGTTGGTCATTCTGTATGGTAGCCACACCGTGCCACTGCTTATTGAAGGTGTTTGTACAGGCTAGTCGATAAAGAGTATTCGCAAGCCCTTGTTTCCCCCTCTGATCATTTGTGACTCGTATTCTAAGTTTTCAATGTTTACCACACATAGTGAAATTCTTTGGTCATGGTCAGTGACATATGCCTATTGTGGTTGGTCATTGTGCATGGTAGCTACACCGTGACACTACTTATTGAAGGTCTTTGTACTTACCAGTCAATAGCTAGTATTCCCTATCTATTTTTTCCTTCTCTGACCATTTGTAAATTGCATTGTGAGTTTTCAACATTGACCACACATAGTGAAATTATTTGGTCATGCTCAGTGACATATACCTACTTTGGTTGGTCACTGTGCATGGTAGCCACACCTTGCCACTACTTATTGAAGATCTTTGTACATGCTAGTCAATAACTAGTATTCCAAATGCATTGTTCCTCCTTGTGACCATTTGTGACTCGTATTATGAGTTGTCAACATTGACCACACAGTGAAATTCTATGGTCAGGGTCACCGACATATGCCTACTTTGGTTGGTCACTGTGCATGGTAGCCACACCGTGTCACTACATATTGAAGATTTTTGTACAGGCTAGTAGATAAATAGTCTTCCCAAACCAATGTTTTCCCCTCTGACCATTTGTTTCTCGTATTATAAGTTGTCAATGTTTATCACACATAGTGATTTTCATTGGTCATGGTCAGTGGAGTATGCCTACTTTGGTTGGTCATTGTGCCTGGTAGCTACACCGTGCCACTACTTATTGAAGGTATTTGCACTTTCTAGTGGATAACTAGTATTCCGAAACCATCGTTTCCCCCTCTGACCATTTGTAACTCTTGTTATGTTTTGTCAACGTTGACCACGCACAGTGAAAGTCTTCGGTCATGGTTAGTGATGTATGCTTTCTTTGATTGGTCATTGTGCATGGTAGCCACACCGTGCCACAACGTTTTGAAGGTTTTTGTACTTACCAGTCAATAACTAGTATTCTCTAACTATTGTTTCCTTTTCTGACCATTTGTGAATCGTATTATGAGTTGTCAATGTTGACCACACATTGAGATTCTGTGGTCATGGTCAGTGCTTTATGCCTACTTTGGTTGGTCATTCTGTACAGTACCCACACCGTTCCACTATTCATCGAAGGTCGTTTTTCTTTCTGGTTGATAAACAGTATTTCCAGTCCATTGTTTCCCCCTCTGACCATTTGTGGCTCGTACTATGTTTTGTCAACGTTGACCACACATAGTGAAATTCTTTCGTCATGGTGAGTAACACATGATCGTTTCTGTTGGTCATTGTGCATTGTTGCCACATCGTGCCACTACGTATTTAAGGTCGTTGTACTTGCCAGTCGATAACTAGTGTTTGAAAAACTATTGTTCCCCCCTCTGACCATTTGTGACTCGTATTATGAGTTATCAATGTTGACCACATAGTGAAATTCTTTGGTCATGGTCAGTGACATATGCCTACTCTGGTTGGTCATTGTGCATGGTAGCCACACTGTTACAATACTTATTGAAGGTGGTTGTACTTGCCAGTTGAAAACCAGTATTCTCAAACCATTGTTTCCCCCGCTTACCATTTGTTACTCATGTTATGAGTTGTTTGCGTTGAGCCATCATAGTGATATTTTTTGGTCATGGTGAGTGACATATGCCTACTTTGGTTGGTCATTGTGCATGGTAGCCACACCGTGCCACTACTTATTGACGGTCTTTGTACTTGCAAGTCCATAATAGTGGTCCCAAACCATTTTTTACCCCTTTGACCATTTGTGACTCATACTATGAGTCGTCAACATTGACCACAGATATTGAAATTCCTTGGTCATGGTTAGTGACATATGCCTACTTTCGTTGGCCATTGTGCATGGTAGCCACACCATGACACTACTTATTGAAGGTTTTTGTACTGGATAGTCAATAACTAGTATGCCCAAACTTTAGTTTACCATTTTGGCCATTGGTGACTCATGTTATGAGTTATCAAAGTTGACCACCAATAGTGAAGTGTTTTGGTCATGGTCAGTGACATATGCCTACTATGGTTGGTCATTGTGCATGGTAGCCACACTTTGCCACAAATTATTGGAGGTCTTTGTAATTTCTAGTCGATAACTAGTATTCCCAAACCATTGTTTTCCCCTTTGACCATTTGTGACTCATGTTATGAGTCGTCAACATTGACCACACATAGTGACATTCTTTGGTCATGGTCAGTGACATATGCCTTTTTTGGTTGGTCATTGTGCATGGTAGCTATACCGTGCCAGTACTTACTAAAGGTCTTTGTACTGGCTAGTCAATAACTAGTATTTGCAAACAACTGTTCCCCCCTCTGATAATATGTGACTTGATGAATGAGTTGTCAACATTGACCACACCTGGTGAAATTACTAGGTCATGGTCAGTGACGTATGCCTACTTTGCTTAGTCATTGTGCATGGTAGCCACACCGTGCCACTAATTATCAAAGGTCTTTGTACTTACCAGTCTGAAAACAGTATTTCCTTTCTATTTTTCCCTTCTCTGACCACTTGTGAACCGTGTTATGAGTTCTCAACGTTGACCACACATAGTGAAACTCTTTGGTCATGGGCCGTGACATATGCCTGCTTTGGTTGATCATTGTGCATGGTCAGGCACACCGTGCCAGTATGTATTGAAGGTGTTTGTACTTGCTGGTTAATAAATCGTATTCCCAAACCAGTGTTTCCCCCTCTGACCATTTGTGACTCGTATTATGATTTTTCAACATTGACCACACATAGTGGAAATCTTTGGTCATTGTCAGTGAAATATGACTACTTTGGTTGGTCATTGTGCATGGTATCCACACCGTGCCACTACATATTAACGTTCGTTGTACTTGCTAGTTGATAACTAGTATTCCCAAACTATTGTTTCTCCCTCTGACCCCATTTGTGAATCCTATAATGAGTTGTCAATGTTAACCACACATAGTGAAATTCTTTGGTCATGCTAAGTGACATATGCCTACTTTGGTTGGTCATTGAGCATGGTAGCCACACCGTGCCACTACTTATTGAACATCTTTGTACTTTCTAGTCAATGACTAGTATTCACAAACTTTTTTTTCCTCCTCAGACTATTTGTGACTCGTAATATGAGTTGTCAATGTTAACCAACATAGTGAAATTGTTTCATCATGGTCAGTGAAATATGCCTTCTTTGGTTGGTCATTGTGCATGGTAGCCACACCATGCCACTACTTATTGAAGGTCATTCTACTTGCTAGTCGATAACTAGTAATCTCACCCCATTGTTTCCCCCTCTGACCATTTCTGACTCGTACAATGAGTTTTCAGCATTGACCACACAATGTGAAAATCTATAGTCATGATCAGTGACATATGCATTCTTTTGGTTGGTCATTGTGTATGGTCGCCACACCGTGCCACTACGTATTAGAGATCTTTGTACTTGCTAGTCGATAACTAGTATTCCCAAACCATTGTTCCCCCTGTGACCATTAGTCACTCGTATTATGAGTTGTCAACGTTGACCACACATCGTGAAATTCTTTGGCCATGGTCAGTGACATATGCCTATTTGGTTGGTCAGTCTGCACTCCAGACACACCGTGCCACTACTTTTGGAATGTTTTTGTACTAGCTAGTAAATAGCTAGTATTCCCAACCCATCCTTTCCCCCTCTCATCATTCGTGACTGATGTCATGAGTTGTCAAAGTTGACCACACATGATGAAATTCTTTGGTCATGGTCAGTGACATATGCCTACTTTGGTTTATCATTATGCATGGTAGCGACACCGTTCCACTTCTTATTGCAGGTCTTTATACTTGCTAGTCAATATCTAGTTTTCCCAAATCATTGATTTCCACTCTAACCATTTGTGACTCATATTATGAGTTGTCAACGTTCACCACACACTGTGCAATTGCTTGGTCATGGTAAGTGAGATATGCCTACCTTGGTTGGTCATTGTGTATGGTAGCCACACGGTGCCAATACTTATTGAAGGTCTTTGAACTTAGTCGTTGATAACTAACACTCCCAAACCATTTTTTTCCCCCTCTGACCATTTATGACTCGTATTATGCTTTGTCAATGTTGACAACACATAGTGAAACTCTTTGGTCATGGTCAGTAACACATGACTGTTTTGCGACAACTCTGGAACAACTCTGGCATAACTCTGACACAACTCTGACACTACTCTAGCACAACTCTGGCACACTCTGGTACAACTCTGGCACAACTCTGGCTCGAATCTGGCTTAACTATGGCACCACACTGGCACAAATCTGGCAAAACTCTGCCACAACCCTGGAAGAACTCTGGCACAACTCTGGCACAACTCTGGTACAACTCTGGCAGAACTCTGGTACAACTCTGGCACAACTCCGGCACAACTCTGGCACAACTGTGGCACAACTTTGGCACAACTCTGGCACAATTCTGGCACAACACTGGCACAACTCTGGCCCAACTCTGGCACAACTCTGGCACAATTCTGGCACAACACGCACAACTCTGGTATAACTCTGGCACAACTCTATAACAACTCTGGCACAACTCTAGAACAACTCTGGCACAACTTTGCCACAACTCTGGTACAACTCTGGCTGGAGTATGGCACAAATTTGGCAAAACTCGGGCAAAACTCTAGCAAAACTCTAGCACAGCTCTGGCACAAACCTGGCACAACTCTAGCACAACTCTGGCACAGTTCTGGCACAGCTCTGGCACATTTCTGGCAGAATCTGGCACAACTCTAGAAGAACATTGGCACATCTCTGGCACAACTCTTGCAGAACTATGGAATACTCTGGCACAGCTCTGGCACAACTCTGGCACAAATCTGGCACAACTTTGACACAACTCTGGCACAACTCTGGCACAACTCTGGCAAAGCTCTGGCACAACTCTGGAATAATGCTGCCAAAACTGTGGCGAAACTCTAGCACAACTCTGGCACAACTCTGGCACAATTCTGGTACAACTTTGGTACAACTCTGGCACAACTCTGGCACGACTCTGGCACAATTCTGGCAAAACTCTGGCACAACTCTGGCACAAGACTGGCGCAACCCTGGAACAACTCTGGCACAACTCTGGCACAACTCTGGCACAACTCTGGCACAACTCTGGCACAACTCTGGCACA
>SZWC01000807.1:119132-148270 GCA_023375785.1 Penium margaritaceum
CTGGCACAACTCTGGCACAACTCTGGCACAAATCTGGCACAACTCTGGCACAACTCTGGCACAACTCTGTTACAACTCTGGCACAACTCTGGCAAAACTCTGGCACAACTCTGGCACAACTCTGGTACAACTATAGTACAACTCTGGCACAACTCTGGAACAACTCCGGCACAACTCTGGCATAACTCAGGAAAAACTCTGGCACAAACCTGGCACATCTCTGGCACGAACCTGGCACAGCTCTGGCACAACTCTGGGACAACTTTGGCACAACTATGGTATAACTCTGGCACAACAGGCACAACTCTGGCCCAACTCTGGCACAACTCTGGCATAACTCGGGAAAAACTCTGGCACAACTCTGGCACAACTCTGGCACAACTCTGGCACAACTCTAGCACAACCCCTGCACAGCTATGGCACAACTCTGGGACAGCTTTGGCACAACTATGGCACAACTCTAGAACAACTATGAGACAACAGGCACAACTCTGGTACAACTCTGGCACAACTCTGGCACAAATCTGGCACAACTCTGGCACAACTCTGGCACAACTCTGGCACAACTTTGGCACAACTCTGGCACGACTCTTGTACAACTCTTTCACATCTCTGGCAAAACACTGGCACAGCTCTGGCACACTTCTGGCACAACTCTGCCACAACTCTGGTATAATTCTGGCATAACTCTGGCACAAATCTGGCATAACTCTAGCAAAACTCTAGCAAAACTCTGGCACAACTCTGGCACAACTCTGGCACAGCTCTGGCAAAGCTCTCGCACAACTCTGGCACAATCTGTTACAACTCTAGAAGAACCCTGGCACAACTCTGGCACAACTCTGGCATGACTATGGCACAACTCTGGCACAGCTCTGGGACAACCTTTAGCACAGCCCTGGCAAAACTCTGGCACTAGTCTGGCACAAATCTGGCAGAACTCTGGCACAACTCTGGCATAACTCTGGCAAAACTCTTTCAAACCTCTACCACAACTCTGGGACAACTCTGGAACAACTCTGGCACAACTTTGGTACAACTCTGGCACAACTCTGGCACAACTCTGGCAAAACTCTGGCACAACTGTGGCACAACTCTGGCATAACTCTGGCACAACTGTGGTACAACTTTGGGACAACTCTGGCACGACTCTGGCACAATTCTGGCACAACTCTGGCACAACTCTGGCAGAACTCTGGCACAACCCTGGAACAACTCTGGCAAAACTCTGGCACAACTCTGGCACAACTCTAGCACAACTCTGGCACAACTCTGGCACAACTCTGTCACAACTCTGGCACAAATCTAGCACAACTCTGGTACGATTATGGCACAACTCTGGCACAACTCTGGAACAATTCTGGCACAAATTTGGTAAACGTCTGGCACAAATCTGGCACAACTGTGATACAAGTTTAGGACAACTTTTACACAACTATGGCACAACTCTGGCACAACTCTGGCACAACAGGCACAACTCTGGTACAACTCTGGCACAACTCTGGCACAATTCTGGAACAACTCTGGGAGAACTCTGGAACAACTCTGGCACAACTCGGGCACAACTCTGGCACAATTATGGCACAACTCTGGCAGAACTCTGGCACAACTGTGGCACAACTCTTGCACTACTCTGGTACAACTCTGGCACAACTCTGGCACAACTCTAGCACAACTCTGGCACAACTCTGGCACAACTCTGGGACAACTCTGGCACAACTCTGGCACAACTCGGGCACAACTCTGGCACAACTCTGGCACAACTCGGGCACAACTCTGGCACAACTCTGGCACAACTCGGGCACAACTCTGGCACAACTCTGGCACAACTCGGGCACAACTCTGGCACAACTCTGGCACAACTCGGGCACAACTCTGGCACAACTCTGGCACAACTCGGGCACAACTCTGGCACAACTCTGGCACAACTCGGGCACAACTCTGGCACAACTCTGGCACAACTCGGGCACAACTCTGGCACAACTCTGGCACAACTCGGGCACAACTCTGGCACAACTCTGGCACAACTCGGGCACAACTCTGGCACAACTCTGGCACAACTCGGGCACAACTCTGGCACAACTCTGGCACAACTCGGGCACAACTCTGGCACAACTCTGGCACAACTCGGGCACAACTCTGGCACAACTATGGCACAACTCTTGCTCAGCTATGGCACAAGTCTGGAAAAACTCTGGCACAACTGTGGCACAACTCTGGCACAACTCTGGCACAACTCTGGGAGAACTCTGGCACAACCCTGGAACAACTCTGGCAAAACTCTGGCACAACTCTGGCACAACTCTGGCACAACTCTTCCACAACTCTGGCACAAATCTAGCACAACTCTGGTACAATTATGGTACAACTCTGGCACAACTCTGGAACAATTCTGGCACAAACTTGGTTAAAGTCTGGCACAAATCTAGCACAGCTGTGGCACAAGTTTAGGACAACGTTTACACAACTATGGCACAACTTTGGCACAACTCTGGCACAACAGGCACAACTCTGGTACAACTCTGGCACAACTCTGGCACAATTCTGGAACAACTCTGGCACAACTCTGGCACAACTCTGGCACAGTTATGGCACAACTCTGGCACAACTCTGGCACAACTGTGGCACAACTCTGGCACTACTCTGGTACAACTCTGGCACAACTCTGGCAGAACTCTAGCACATCTCTGGCACAACTCTGGCTCAGCTCTGGCTTAACTCTGGCACAACTCTGGCACAACTCTGGCGCAACTCTGGCACAACTCTGGCAGAACTCGGGCACAACTCTGGCAAAACTCTGGCACAACTCTGGCACAACTCTAGCACAGCTCTGGCAGAACTCTGGCACAACTCTGGCACTACTCTGGTACAATTCTGGTACAACTCTGGCACAACTCTAGCACAATTCTGGAACAACTCTGGCACAACTCTGGCACAACTCTGGGACAACTCTGGCACAACTCTGGCAGAACTCTGGCACAACTCTGGCACTACTCTGGTACAATTCTGGTACAACTCTGGCACAACTCTAGCACAATTCTGGAACAACTCTGGCACAACTCTGGCACAACTCTGGGACAACTCTGGCACAACTCTGGCAGAACTCTGGCACAACTCTGGCACTACTCTGGTACAATTCTGGTACAACTCTGGCACAACTCTAGCACAATTCTGGAACAACTCTGGCACAACTCTGGCACAACTCTGGGACAACTCTGGCACAACTCTGGCAGAACTCTGGCACAACTCTGGCACTACTCTGGTACAATTCTGGTACAACTCTGGCACAACTCTAGCACAATTCTGGAACAACTCTGGCACAACTCTGGCACAACTCTGGGACAACTCTGGCACAACTCTGGCAGAACTCTGGCACAACTCTGGCACTACTCTGGTACAATTCTGGTACAACTCTGGCACAACTCTAGCACAATTCTGGAACAACTCTGGCACAACTCTGGCACAACTCTGGGACAACTCTGGCACAACTCTGGCAGAACTCTGGCACAACTCTGGCACTACTCTGGTACAATTCTGGTACAACTCTGGCACAACTCTAGCACAATTCTGGAACAACTCTGGCACAACTCTGGCACAACTCTGGGACAACTCTGGCACAACTCTGGCAGAACTCTGGCACAACTCTGGCACTACTCTGGTACAATTCTGGTACAACTCTGGCACAACTCTAGCACAATTCTGGAACAACTCTGGCACAACTCTGGCACAACTCTGGGACAACTCTGGCACAACTCTGGCAGAACTCTGGCACAACTCTGGCACTACTCTGGTACAATTCTGGTACAACTCTGGCACAACTCTAGCACAATTCTGGAACAACTCTGGCACAACTCTGGCACAACTCTGGGACAACTCTGGCACAACTCTGGCAGAACTCTGGCACAACTCTGGCACTACTCTGGTACAATTCTGGTACAACTCTGGCACAACTCTAGCACAATTCTGGAACAACTCTGGCACAACTCTGGCACAACTCTGGGACAACTCTGGCACAACTCTGGCAGAACTCTGGCACAACTCTGGCACTACTCTGGTACAATTCTGGTACAACTCTGGCACAACTCTAGCACAATTCTGGAACAACTCTGGCACAACTCTGGCACAACTCTGGGACAACTCTGGCACAACTCTGGCAGAACTCTGGCACAACTCTGGCACTACTCTGGTACAATTCTGGTACAACTCTGGCACAACTCTAGCACAATTCTGGAACAACTCTGGCACAACTCTGGCACAACTCTGGGACAACTCTGGCACAACTCTGGCAGAACTCTGGCACAACTCTGGCACTACTCTGGTACAATTCTGGTACAACTCTGGCACAACTCTAGCACAATTCTGGAACAACTCTGGCACAACTCTGGCACAACTCTGGGACAACTCTGGCACAACTCTGGCAGAACTCTGGCACAACTCTGGCACTACTCTGGTACAATTCTGGTACAACTCTGGCACAACTCTAGCACAATTCTGGAACAACTCTGGCACAACTCTGGCACAACTCTGGGACAACTCTGGCACAACTCTGGCAGAACTCTGGCACAACTCTGGCACTACTCTGGTACAATTCTGGTACAACTCTGGCACAACTCTAGCACAATTCTGGAACAACTCTGGCACAACTCTGGCACAACTCTGGGACAACTCTGGCACAACTCTGGCAGAACTCTGGCACAACTCTGGCACTACTCTGGTACAATTCTGGTACAACTCTGGCACAACTCTAGCACAATTCTGGAACAACTCTGGCACAACTCTGGCACAACTCTGGGACAACTCTGGCACAACTCTGGCAGAACTCTGGCACAACTCTGGCACTACTCTGGTACAATTCTGGTACAACTCTGGCACAACTCTAGCACAATTCTGGAACAACTCTGGCACAACTCTGGCACAACTCTGGGACAACTCTGGCACAACTCTGGCAGAACTCTGGCACAACTCTGGCACTACTCTGGTACAATTCTGGTACAACTCTGGCACAACTCTAGCACAATTCTGGAACAACTCTGGCACAACTCTGGCACAACTCTGGGACAACTCTGGCACAACTCTGGCAGAACTCTGGCACAACTCTGGCACTACTCTGGTACAATTCTGGTACAACTCTGGCACAACTCTAGCACAATTCTGGAACAACTCTGGCACAACTCTGGCACAACTCTGGGACAACTCTGGCACAACTCTGGCAGAACTCTGGCACAACTCTGGCACTACTCTGGTACAATTCTGGTACAACTCTGGCACAACTCTAGCACAATTCTGGAACAACTCTGGCACAACTCTGGCACAACTCTGGGACAACTCTGGCACAACTCTGGCAGAACTCTGGCACAACTCTGGCACTACTCTGGTACAATTCTGGTACAACTCTGGCACAACTCTAGCACAATTCTGGAACAACTCTGGCACAACTCTGGCACAACTCTGGGACAACTCTGGCACAACTCTGGCAGAACTCTGGCACAACTCTGGCACTACTCTGGTACAATTCTGGTACAACTCTGGCACAACTCTAGCACAATTCTGGAACAACTCTGGCACAACTCTGGCACAACTCTGGGACAACTCTGGCACAACTCTGGCAGAACTCTGGCACAACTCTGGCACTACTCTGGTACAATTCTGGTACAACTCTGGCACAACTCTAGCACAATTCTGGAACAACTCTGGCACAACTCTGGCACAACTCTGGGACAACTCTGGCACAACTCTGGCAGAACTCTGGCACAACTCTGGCACTACTCTGGTACAATTCTGGTACAACTCTGGCACAACTCTAGCACAATTCTGGAACAACTCTGGCACAACTCTGGCACAACTCTGGGACAACTCTGGCACAACTCTGGCAGAACTCTGGCACAACTCTGGCACTACTCTGGTACAATTCTGGTACAACTCTGGCACAACTCTAGCACAATTCTGGAACAACTCTGGCACAACTCTGGCACAACTCTGGGACAACTCTGGCACAACTCTGGCAGAACTCTGGCACAACTCTGGCACTACTCTGGTACAATTCTGGTACAACTCTGGCACAACTCTAGCACAATTCTGGAACAACTCTGGCACAACTCTGGCACAACTCTGGGACAACTCTGGCACAACTCTGGCAGAACTCTGGCACAACTCTGGCACTACTCTGGTACAATTCTGGTACAACTCTGGCACAACTCTAGCACAATTCTGGAACAACTCTGGCACAACTCTGGCACAACTCTGGGACAACTCTGGCACAACTCTGGCAGAACTCTGGCACAACTCTGGCACTACTCTGGTACAATTCTGGTACAACTCTGGCACAACTCTAGCACAATTCTGGAACAACTCTGGCACAACTCTGGCACAACTCTGGGACAACTCTGGCACAACTCTGGCAGAACTCTGGCACAACTCTGGCACTACTCTGGTACAATTCTGGTACAACTCTGGCACAACTCTAGCACAATTCTGGAACAACTCTGGCACAACTCTGGCACAACTCTGGGACAACTCTGGCACAACTCTGGCAGAACTCTGGCACAACTCTGGCACTACTCTGGTACAATTCTGGTACAACTCTGGCACAACTCTAGCACAATTCTGGAACAACTCTGGCACAACTCTGGCACAACTCTGGGACAACTCTGGCACAACTCTGGCAGAACTCTGGCACAACTCTGGCACTACTCTGGTACAATTCTGGCACAACTCTGGCACAACTCTGGCACAACTCTGGCACAACTCTGGCACAACTCTGGCACAACTCTGCCACAACTCTGGCACAACTCTGGCACAACTCTGCCACAACTCTGGTACAAATCTGGCACAACTATGGCACAAACTTGGTAAAATCATGGAAAAACTCTAGCAAAAGTCTAGCACATATCTGGCACAACTCTGGCACAACTCTGGCAAAGTTCCGGTACAGCTCTGGCACTACTCTGGCACAATCTGGCACAACTCTACAAGAACTCTGGCACAATTCTGGCACAACTCTTGCACAACTATGGAATAACTTTGGCACAGTTTGGCACAACTCTAGCACAACCCTGGCAGAACTCTGCCACAACTCTGGCACAATACTGGCAAAAGACTGGCACAAATCTGGCATAACTGTGGCAAAACTCTGTTGAAACTCTAGCAAAACTCTGGTACAACTCTGGTACAATTCTGCCACAAGTGTGGCACAACTCTGGCACAACTTTGGCACAACTGTGGTACAACTCTGGCACAACTCTGGCACAACTCTGGCACGACTCTTGTACAACTCTTTCACAACTCTGGCACAACTCTGGCACAACTCTGGCACAACTCTGGCACAACTTTGGCACAACTCTGCCACAACTCTGGTACAACTCTGGCATAACTCTGGCTCAAATTTGGAAAAACCCTGGCAAAACTCTAGCAAAACTCTAGCACAACTCTGGCACAACTCTGGCACAACTCTGGCACAACTCTGGCACAAGTCTGGGACAACTCTGGCACAACTCTGAAACAACTCTGGCACAATTCTGGTACAGTTCTGGCATTGCTCTGGCACAACTCTGGCACAATCTGGCACAACTCTAGAAGAGCTATGGCACAACTCTGGCACAACTCTGGCACAACTCTGGCACAACTCTGGAACAACTCTGGAACAACTCTGGCACAACTCTGGCACAACTCTGGCACAACTCTGCCACAACTTTGGCACAACTATGGCAGAACTCTGGCACAAATATGGAACAACTCTGGCACAAGTCTGGCACAAGTCTGGCACAACTCTGGCACAACTCTGGCACAACTCTTGGAAATGTGTTGGTTCCACTATACATACATGTACAATGTTTTTCTTGCAGGAGTTTCTATATGACGAAGCTTGTACCATTCAGCTACCTCATCCGTGTCCAAGGTCAAAACAATTGTATTGAAGAAATCTACCACCAACATTATAAAGAATCAAGACTCGCTTATGTGATACACAAGAACGAGGGAAACTCCTTTTCTTCTTCAACATGGTGCGTTCCACACTTCATGAAAACATCATGTACATGGATTTTATTCCAAATTAACAAAATGGACATGTCAACAGCAAAGAAGGTCATGGGTAAGGTTGGAACTAGGGTGAGTTCATGGTCAATTGAGATGAAATGTTTGCTGGAAACTAGTATGTGATTGTTGCAATAGATCCATTCATGGATGACTGGATGCTTTTGTGTGTAAATGTGGTCCATGAGTGGCCAATGTAGGAACCTTAGGGGTATCAATAGTTGATTTGGTGGATGAAGTATGATCACATGATTTAGGAAGGAATGTTATCATTACAATAAAAACCATTGTTTCATTGATGAACACAAAGCCTCGAAGGCCAGAGGGAGGATTGTCTTTGTTTGTCATTCATACATTGATGGTAGTCGATGTATGTTCGTGATCACAACTTGTGCAATGGGGGTTGGAACAACACAATTATAGCCTACATTCGTAAAATATATGCAAAAGTTGTTTTTCATTAAGAACTTTACTTTAGAAACTTTGTTTCATTTATGCATTAGCCTTAAAGTCATGCTGAATCTAGATGCAAAACTGCGACTAATGGGTGACAAACGATTTTCCAATTCGCATGTAGGAATACTTTCCTCAAACCAATTCACACCGATGTTGTCTTAACCATAGTTTTAAATACTTTCCACCCCCATTGGTGTGTTTTCATCATAGCATGAGTATCTTCATCTCCCTCCCATCATTTTGGGTACCCATCATAAGCAAGATGTCTTCATTGTGATTCGTAGACTAGATATCAACTCCCATCACGGAAGAAAAGGTAATAGAAGTAATTGCAATGTTTTGTTCCGTCCTTTCAATATATGACTTGTGAGCCTTGTGCTCGGGTACTTTCATCCTTACGTTTGTACGCCACCACTAGTCAGTTTATAGATTTTGACACCAAAAAGTCAAGTGGATCATGAAAAGATTCTCCTGTAGTAGTTGTTTTGTTTGATTGGCTTTGGATAACTTCAACCACCTTATACGTTGGTTCATCAAGGTATCAAGATAATATTGTGATTTTTTTCATCAGCTTCTCAATATACCTCAAATTCTTGATTGGACTTCTCAAATCTGCCGGTGAACCTACGACATCATTCTTGTCACGCCTGTCAAACGCCTAAGGTCCCAACCATATCTTGTGCTTTTTTTTGGTGTTTTTGTACATGTCCTTGATTCCTTTTATGATTTTCATGAAGATGTTTGAGCTTTGATGTCAAAACAACTCCTCCCTGTTGTATGGAGTTGTAGTGATTTGTACGAAGTTGTATGCAGTTGTATAGAGTTGTATAGAGTTGTAAAGACTTGTACAGAGTTTTGCGGAGTTGTACTGAGTTGTACGGAGTGGTAAGGAGTAGTACGGAGTTGTGCGGACTTGTACGGCGTTGTACAGAGTCGTACGGAGTCTTAGGGAGATGTAGGGAATCGTAAGGGGTTGTACGGAGTTGTACGGAGTTGTACTGAGTTGTACGGAGTTGGACAGAGTTGTACGGAGTTGTTCGGAGCTGTACGGAATTGTACAGATTTGAAGCACATTGTAGAAATGTTGTACGGAGTTGTATGGAGTTGTGCGGAGTTGTATTGAGTTGTACGGAGTTGTAGGGAGCTGTACGGAGTTGTGCGGAGTTGCACGAAGTTGTATGGAGTTGTGCAGAGTTTTAGCAATTTGTACACAGCTGTACAGAGTTGTACAAAGTTGTACGGGATTTTAATGAGTAATATGGAGTTTTACAGAGTTGTACAGAGTTGTACAGAGTTGTACAGAGTTGTACGGTGTTGTATTGAGTTGTACGGAGCTGTATCAAGTTGTACGGATGTATAGCATTTTTTACAGAGTTGTAGGGAGTTCTACAGAGTTGTACGGAGTTGGCAGGAGTTGTACTGAGCTATACGGAGTTGAATGGAGTTGTACAAAGTTTTACAACGTTGTAGCGAGATGTAGCAAGCTTTATGGAGCTGTACGGAGTTCTGCAAAGTTGTATGGAGTTGGACAGAGTTTTACGCAGTTGTACAGAGTTGTACGGAGTTGTGCAGAGTTGTACGGATGTATGCAGAGTATCATAGAGTTGTACAAAGTAGTACGGAGTTAAACGGAGTTGTACGGAGTTCTACATAGTTGTACGAAGTTGTACAAAGTTGTACAAATTTGTACGGAGTTGTACAGAGCTGTACGGAGTTGCACGCAGTTTTAGTGAATTGTGCACAGTTGGACGGAGTTGTACGGAGCTGTATGGAGATGTGTGGAGTTTTAAGAGTTTTACAGATTTGTACAGAGTTTTACGGAATTGTACGGAGTTGTGCGAAGTAGTACGGAGTTGTAGGGAATTGTACGGAGTTGTACACAGTTTTATGGAATTGTACAGAGTTGTACGGATTTGTACAGAGTTGTACGGAGTCGTAAGGAGGTGTAGGGAGTTATTGGGGGTTGTACGGAGGTATACAGAGTTGTACGGCATTGGACAGAGTTGTACAAAGCTGTGCGGAGTTGTACTGAGTTATTCAGATTTTTAGCAAAGTATAGAAACATTGTACGGAGTTGTATGGAGATGTCCAGAGTTGTATGAAGTTGTACAGAGTTGTTGGGAGATCTACCGTAGTGTACAGAGTTGTACAGAGTTGTACGGAGCTATACACAGTTCTACGGAGTTGTATGGAGTTATAGCATCTTGTACAGATTTTTGTGGAGTTGCAAGAGTTGTACGTACCTGTATGGATTTGTATGGAGTTGTAGCAATTTGTAAGGACTTGCATGGAGTTGGAAGGAGTTGTACGGAGTTGTACAGAGTTGTACGGAGTCGTCCGGACTCGTAGGGAGTTATAGGGAGTTGTAGGGAGTTGTACAGAGTTCTACAGAGTTAAACGGAGTTATACAGAGTTGTGCAGAGTTGTGCAGAGTTGTACGGAGTTGTATGAATTTATCGCATGTTGCTACAACGTTGTAAGGAGTAGTATGGAGTTGTACGGAGTTCCATGGAGATGTATGGAGTTGTATGAAGCTACACAGAGTTGTACGGAGTTGTACAGAAGTGCACGGATCTGTACGGAGGTGCAGCAATTCATACAGAGTTGTATGGAGTTGTACAGAGCTGTACGTAGTTGTACATAGTTGTATGGAGTTGTATCGGGTTGTAGCAAGATGTAGCAAATTGTACAAACTTTGACGGATCTGTACGGAGTTGTACGGAGTTGGACGGAGATGTACAGAGTTGTACAGAGTTATACGGAGTTGTATAGTGTTGTAAGGTGTTGTACGGAGTTGTACCGAGTTGTAGAGAGTTCTACAAATTTGGACAGAGTTGTACAGGGTTGTAGGGAGTTTTGTGCAGTTGTATGGAGTAGTACAGAGTCGTACGGAGTTGTACGGAGTTCGACATAGTCATACGGAATTGTACGGAGTTGAACAAAGATGTATAGAGTTGTACAATGTTATGGTGATTTGTATGGAGATTCACAGAGTTGTACGGAGTTGCATGGATTTTTACAGAGTTTTACGGAGTTGTATGGTGTTGTACGGTGTTGTAAGAAGTAGTATGGAGTTGTACGAAGTTGTCCGGATTTGTACGAAGTCGTACGGAGTCGTAAGGAGATGTAGGGAATTGTAGGAGGTTGTACGGAGTTGTACGGAGTTGACAGAGTTATGCAGAGTTTTACGGAATTGTATGGAGTTGTACGGATTTGTAACAAGTTGTAAAAAAGTTGTACGGAGCTGTACGGAGGTGTGCGGAGTAGAATGGAGTTGTACATAGTTGTAGGGAGCTATACGGAGGTATATAGAGTTGTACGAAGTTATACAGAGTTGTACACAGTTGTGCGGGGTTCTAGAAACTTGTACAGAGCTGTGCAAAGTTGTACGGAGTTGTACGGAGCTCTACAAAGCTTAACGGATGTATTGAGATTTGTACGGAGTTGCACGGAGTTGTACGGGATTGTATGGAGTTGTACAGAGTTCTACATAGTTGTACAAAGTTGTACAAAGTTGTACGGAGTTGTACGGAGCTGTACGGAGTTGTACGCAGTTTTAGTGAAGTGTGCATAGTTGGACGGAGTTGTACGGAGCTGTACGGAGATGTGTGGAGTTTTCAGAGTTTTACGGATTTGTACGGAGTTCTACGAAAGTGTACGGAGATGTGCAAAGTAGTACGGAGTTGTAGGGAATTGTACGGAGTTGTACACAGTTTTACGGGATTGTACGGAGTTGTACGGAGTTATACAGAGTTCTACGGAGTCGTAAGGAGGTGTAGGGAGTTATTGGGGGTTGTAAGGAGGTATACAGAGTTGTACGGCGTTGGACAGAGTTGTACAAAGCTGTACGGAGTTGTACTGAGTTGTTCGGATTTGTAGAAAAGTATAGAAACATTATACGGAGTTGTATGGAGATGTCCAGAGTTGTATGAAGCTGTACAGAGTTGTTGGGAGATCTACCGTAGTGTACACAGTTGTACAGAGTTGTAGGGAGCTATACACAGTTCTACGGAGTTGTATGGAGTTATAGCATCTTGTACAGATTTTTGTGGAGTTGCAAGAGTTGTACGTACCTGTATGGATTTGTACGGAGTTGTAGCAAATTGTAAGGACTTGCATGGAGTTGGAAGGAGTTGTACGGAGTTGTACAGAGTTGTACGGAGTCGTCCGGACTCGTAGGGAGTTTTAGGGAGTTGTAGGGAGTTGTACAGAGTTCTACAAAGTTAAACGGAGTTATACAGAGTTGTGCGGAGTTGTGCAGAGTTTTACGGAGTTTTATGAATTTGTAGCATGTTGCTACAACGTTGTAAGGAGTAGTATGGAGTTGTACGGAGTTCTATGGAGATGTATGGAGTTGTATGGAGCTATACGGAGTTGTACAGAGTTGTACAGAATTGTACGGATTTGTACGGAGGTGAAGCAATTTAAACAGAGTTGCATGGAGTTGTACAGAGCTGTACGGAGTTGTACATATTTGTATG
Organism: Penium margaritaceum; assembly: GCA_023375785.1. NCBI lineage: Eukaryota > Viridiplantae > Streptophyta > Zygnematophyceae > Desmidiales > Peniaceae > Penium > Penium margaritaceum. The sequence goes on from SZWC01000807.1 coordinate 132,101, forward strand.
GAGTTGTATCGGGTTGTAGCAAGATGTAGCAAGTTGTACAAACTTTGACGGATCTGTACGGAGTTGTACGGAGTTGGACGGAGTTGTACAGAGTTGTACAGAGTTATACGGAGTTGTACAGTGTTGTAAGGAGTTGTACCAAGGTAGCAGCTTCCGGAAGGGAGCCTGGTGCGAGGGATTTTCTGCCTTGACCATCTTAAAAACCAAAAAAAAACAAAAAAAATAAAATAAAAAAAAGTGTAAGGAGTTGTACGGAGTTGTACGGAGTTGTAGAGAGTTCTAAGAATTTGTATAGAGTTGTACGGGGTTGTAGGGAGTTTTATGCATTTGTATGGAGTAGTACGGAGTCGTACGGAGTTGTACGGAGTTTGACATAGTCATACGGAACTGTACGGAGTTGTACAAAGCTGTATAGAGTTGTACAATATTATTGTGATTTGTATGGAGATTTACAGAGTGGTACGGAGTTGCATGGAGGTTTACAGAGTTCTACGGAGTTGTATGGTGTTGTACGGTGTTGTAAGAAGTAGTATGGAGTTGTACGAAGTTGTTCGGATTTGTACGGAGTCGTACGGAATCGTAAGGAGATGTAGGGAATTGTAGGAGGTTGTACGGAGTTGTACGGAGTTGACAGAGTTATGCGGAGTTTTACGAAATTGTATGGAGTTGTACGGATTTGTAACAAGTTGTAGAAAAGTTGTACGGAGCTGTATGGAGGTGTGCGGAGTAGAATGGAGTTGTACATAGTTGTAGGGAGCTATACGGAGGTGTATAGAGTTGTACGAAGCTATACAGAGTTGTACACAGTTGTACGGGGTTCTAGAATTTTGTACAGAGCTGTGCGGAGTTGTACGGAGTTGTACGGAGCTGTACAGAGTTTAACGGACGTATAGAGATTTGTACGGAGTTGTACGGAGTTGTACAGGATTGTATGGAGTTGTACGGAGTTGTACGGAGTTGTACATAGTTGTACGGAGCTATACAGAGTTGTACGGAGGTGTACGGAGCTGTAGCGAGTAGTAGCAAGTTTTACAGTGTTGTACGGAGTTGTACAGAGTTGTATAGAGTTGTACACAGTTGTACGCAGTTGTATGGAATTGGATGGAGTCGTACGGAGTTGGGCACTAGTTACGTCCTAGTTTCGCCCTAGTTACGCCCTAGTTGTATCCTATTTGTGCCATAACTGCGCCCTACTTGCGCCAAAGTTGTGCCATATTTACGCCCTAGTTGCGCCGTACTTGTGTCCTAGTTGCGCCCTAGATGCACCTCAGTTGGACACTAGCTACGCTCTAGTTGTTCCCTAGTCGTGCCCTAGTTGTATCCTATTTGCGTCCTTCTTGCATCCTACTTGCGCCCTAGTTGCGCCCTAGTTGCATCTTAGTTGCGCCCTACTCGCACCCTACTTACTTCCTCCTTGTGCCCTAGTTGTACCCTATTTGCGCCCTACTTGCGGCATACTTATGCCCTACTTGCATCCTACTTACACCCTGATTACGCCCTAGTTACATCCTAGTTACGCCTTACTTACGCCCTACTTACACCCTACTTATGCCCTAGTTATGCCCTAGTCGTGCCCTAGTTATGCCCTGCTTGCGTCCTTCTTGGGCCCTAGTTGCGTCCTAGTTACACCCTTGTTGCGCCCTAGTTGCATCCTATTTGTGCCCTAGTTACACCCTAGTCGCGCCCTAGTTGCGCCCTAGTTGCACCTTAGTTGGGCACTAGCTACGCCCTATTACGCCATAGTTGCGCCCTAGTTGCGCCCTAGTTGCGCCCTAGTTGCGTCCTAGTTACCCCCTTCTTGCGCCTTAGTTCCACCGTAGTTGTGCCCTAGTTGTACCCTAGTTGCACCCTACTTGTCCCTACTTGCGTCCTGGTTGTGTCCTACTTACGTCATACTTGCACCCTACTTGCGCCCTAGTTGTACCGTAGCTGTCCTAGTTATGCCCTACTTGCACCCTACTTACACTCTACTTGCATCCTAGTTATGCCCTAGTTGCACCCTAGTTGTACTCTACTTGCGCCCTACTTGCACCCTACTGGCACCCTAGTTGCGCCCTAGTTGTGCCCTAGTTGCGCCCTACTTAGGTTCTACTTGCACCCTAGTTGCACCCAAGTTACGCCCTAGTTGTGCCCTAGTTGCGCACTAGTTGCACCCTACATGCGCCCTAGTTGCGCCTTACTTGTGCCCTACTTGCGTCCTAGTCGCGCCCTAGTTGCACCCTAGTTGCGTCCTACTTGCATCCTACGTGCATCTTAATGCGTGTCCCAGTTACGTCCTAGTTGTATCCTACTTGTGGCCTACTTGCACCCTACTTGCATCCTACGTCCGCACTAGTTGTGCCCTACTTGCGCCATAGTTGCATTCTAGTTCCGCCCTAGTTGTGCCCTAGTTGCGCCTCAGATGGGCACTAGGTACGCCCCTAGTTGTGCCCTAGTTGCGTCCCAGTTGCGTCCTACTTGCGCCCTACTTGCGCCCTTGTTGTGCCCTAGTTGTGCCCTAGTTACGCCGTAAATACGCCCTAGTTGCACCCTAGTTACGGCCTAGTTACGCCTCATTTGGGCACCAGCTACGTCCTAGTTGTACCCTAGTTGCACCCTAGTTGCGCCTTAGTTGTACCCTACTTGCGCCCTACGTGTGCCATAGATGGGCCCTAGTTGCGCCTTAGTTGCGTCCCAGTTGCACCTTAGTTGGGCACTAGATACACCCTAGTTGCACCCTAGTTGTGTTTTAGTTGTGCCCTAGTTATGCCCTAGTTGCGTCCTAGTTGTGCCCTACTTGTGTCCTACTTGCGCTCTAATTTTGCCCCAGTTGCGCCTAGTTGTGCCATACTTGCGCCCTACTAGCGTCATACATACACCCTTGTTGTACCCTAGTTGTGCCCTATTTGCGTCCTACTTGCGCCCTACTTGCACCCTACTTGCATCCTAGTTTCACCCTAGTTGCGTCCTACTTACACCCTACTTTTGCCCTACTTGTGTCCTAGTTACACCCTGTTTGCGCCCTAGCTATGCCCTAGTTGTGCCGTACTTGCGCCCTAGTAACACCCTACTTGCGCCCTAGTTGCACCCTATTTGCGCCCTACTTGCACCCTACTTGTGCCCTACTTGCACCCTATTTGCGTCCTAGTTGTTCCCTCCTTGTGCCCTAGTTGCACCCTACTTGCACCCTAGTTGTGCCATTGTTGTGCCTCGGCTGGGCATTAGCTATGTCCTAGTTTCGTCCTAGTTGCGCCCTAGTTGCGTCCTAGTTATGTCCTACTTGCACCCTACATGCACCCTAGTTGCGTCATACTTGTGCCCTAGTTGCGCCGTACTTGCGCCCTAGTTATGCCATGGTTGCACCTCAGTTGGGCACTAGCTACGCCCTAGTTGTACCCTAGTTGCGTCCTACTTACGCCCTTCTTGCACCCTACTTGCGCCCTAGTTGCGCCCTATGTGTGACCTACTTGTGCCCTGCTTTCACCCTAGTTGCGCCCTAGTTGTGCCCTAGTTGCGCCCTAGTTGCGCCCTACTTATGCCCTAGTTGCGCCCTACTTGCGCCCTAGATGCGCCCTAGGTCCTCCTCAGTTGGGCACTAGCTACACCATAGTTGCACCCTTGTTGCGCCCTCGTTGCGTCCTAGTTGCATCCTACTTACGCTCTGCTTGCGCCCTAGTTGTGTCCTACTTGCATCCTAGTTGTGCCGTATTTGCACCATATTTTTGCCCTGGTTGTGCCCTAGTTGTGTCCTAGTTACGCCTCTGTTAGGCACTAGCTATGCCCCAGTTGCGTCCTAGTTGCGCCCTAGTTGCGTCCTAGTTTCACCCTCCTTGCGCCCTACTTATGTCCTAGTTGCGTCCTCCTTATGTCCTACTTGCGCCCTAGTTGCGTCCTACTTGTGCCCTAATTGCACCTTAGTTGGACACTAGCTACGCCCTAGTTGTGTCCTAGTTGCGCCCTAGTTGCGCCCTAGTTGTGCCCTAGTTACGTTCTACTTGCGCCCTAGATACGCCCTAGTTGCACCCTAGTTGTGCTCTAGTTGCGCCCTAGTTGCACCCTATTTGGGCCCTAGTTGCGCCCTAGTTTTGCCCTAGTTACGCCCTAGTTGTACCATAGTTGCACCCTAGTTGTGCCCTACCCTCACTCTAGTTGTACCCTGGTTGCACCCTATTTACGCCCTACTTGCGTCCGACTTGCACCCTAGTTGCGCCCTAGTAATGTCCTACTTGGGCGCTACTTGCACCCAACACTCACCCTACTTGCGCCCTAGTTGCGCCGTAGTTGCACCCTAGTTGCGCCCTACTTGTGCCCTACTTGCGCCCTACTTGCGTCCTAGTTACACCCTAGTTGTGCCCTAGTTGCGCCCTACGTGCGCCATACTTGCGTCCTAGTTTCACCCTACTTTCTTCCTACTTGCGTCCTAGTTGTGCCCTTCTTACGTCCTGCTTGCGCCACACTTGTGCCCTAATTGCGCTTTGCTTGTGCCCTAGTTACGCCCTACCTGCGCCCTACTTGCGCCCTGCTTGCGCACTACGTACTCCCTAGTTGCACCCTACTTCCGTCCTAGTTACGCCCTAGTTGCGTCCTAGTTACGCCCTAGATGCGCCTCTGTTGGACACTAGCCATGCCCTAGTTGCACCCTAGTTATGCCCTAGTTGCGTCCTAGTTGTACCCTACTTGTGTCCTACGTGCGTCCTACTTGCGTACTAGTTTTGTCCTAGTTACGTCCTAGTTGCACACTAGTTGCGCCCTAGTTGTGACCTAGTTGCACCTCGGTTGGGCACTAGCTATGTCCTAGTTGCGCCCTAATTGCACCCTAGTTGCGTCCTGCTTGCACCCTTCTTGCGCCCTACTTGAACCTAGTTGCACCCTGGTTGCGCCCTGGTTGCACCCTAGTTGCGCCTTAGTTGGCACTAGCCACGTCATAGTCGCACCCTTGTTGCGCCCTAGTTGCGCCCTAGTTGTGTCCTAGTTGGGCCCTAGTTGCGTCCTACTTGTACCCTACTTGCACCCTAGTTGCGCCCTAGTTGCACCATAGTTGCGCCATACTCAGGCCCTACTTGCGCTCTAGTTGCGCCCTAGTTGCGCCCTAGTTGCACCCTCGTTGCAGCCTACTTGTTTCCTATTTGTGCCCTAGTTTGGCCCTAGTTGCGCCCTAGTTGCGTCCTAGTTGTGCCCTACTTGTGCCCTACTTGCGCCCTAGTTGCACCCTAGTTGCGCCCTAGTTGCGCCCTATTTACACCCTTGTTGCATCCTAGTTGCGTCCCAGTTTCACACTAGTTGCACCTCAGTTAGGTACTAGCTATGCCCTAGCTGCGCCCTAGTTGTGTCCTAGTTGCACCCTTGTTGCATCCTAGTTGTGCCCTACTTGTGCCCTAGTTGCACCCTAGTTGCACCCTGGTTGTGCCCTAGTTACGCCCTAGTTGCATCCTAGTTGCACCCTAGTTGCGCCTCAGTTGGGCATTAGCTATACCTAAGTTATACCCTAGTTGCACCCTAGTTGCACCCTAGTTGCGCCCTAGTTACATCATCGATGCGCCCTGCTTGCATCCTACTTGCGCCCTAGTTGCACCCTAGTTGCACCCTAGTTGCACACTACTTGCTCCCTACTTGCACCCTACTTGCGCCCTAGTTGCGCCCTAATTGTGCCCTAGTTGTGCCCTACTTACGACCTACTTGCACCCTACTTGCACCTTAGTTGTGCCCTAGTTGCATCCTAGTTGTGTCCTAGTTTGGCCCTAATTGTGGCCTACTTGCGCTCTAGTTGCACACTTGTTGCGGCCTAGTTGTACCCTAGTTGTGCCCTAGTTACGTCCTAGTTATACCCTACTTGCGCCCTACTTGCGCGCTACTTGCGCCCTCGTTACGCCCTAGTTGCGCCCTAGTTGCGCTCTAGTTGTGCCTCAGTTGGGCACTGGCTACGTCCTAGTTTTGCCCTAGTTGCGTCCTAGTTGCGCCCTAGTCGCATCCTACTTGTACCCTACTTCCACCCTAGTTGCATCCTACTTGCACCCTAGTTACGCCCGACTTGCGCCCTAGTTGCGTCCTAGTTGCGCCTCAGTTGAACACCAGCTACGCCTGAATTGCGCCCTAGTTGTACCTTAGATGCGCCCTAGTTGCACCCTACTTCCGCCCTACTTGCGTCCTAGTTACGCCCTAGTTGCACCCTTGTTGCGCCCTAGTTGCCTCCTATTTGTGCCCTACTTGTGCCCTACTTGCGTCCTAGGTACCTCCTAGTTGCGCCCTAGTTGCACCCTACTTGTACCCTACTTGTGCCATAGTTGTGTCCTAGTTGAACCCTAGTTGCGCCGTACTTGTGCCCTACTTGTGCCCTAGTTGTATCCTAGTTGCGCCCTAGTTCCGCCCTAGTTGCACCCTAGTTGTGCCCTAGTTATGTCCTACTTATGCCCTACTTATGCCCTACTTGCGCCCTAGTTGCACCCTACTTGCGACCTACTTGCATCCTACTTGCGCCATAGGTGCACCCTAGTTACGCACTAGTTTGGCCCTACTTGTGCACTACTTGCGCCAAACTTGCGGCCTAGCTGTGTCCTAGTTGCGTCCTGGGTGCGCCCTGTTTGCGTCCAAGTTATGCCCTACTTGCATCGTACTTGCGTCATACTTGTGCCCTAGTTACGCCGTAGTTGCGCCCTAGTTGCGCCCCAGTTGCGCTCTGGTTGCGCCTCAGTTGGGCACTAGCTACGCCCTAGTTGCGCCCTAGTTGTGCCCTAGTTGTTCCCTAGTTGCACCCTACTTGTGCCCTACTTACGCCCTAGTTGCTTCCTACTTGCACCCTAGTTGTACCCAACTTGCGCCCTAGTTGCGCCCTAGTTATGCCTCAGTTGGACACTAGCTATGTCCTAGATGCGCCCTAGTTGCGTCCTAGTTGTGTCCTAGTTGCGCCCTAGTTGCACCCTACTTCTGCCCTACTTGCATCTTAGTTATGCCCTAGTTGCACCCTAGTTGGACCCTACTTGCGACCTACTTGTACCCTACTTGCGCCCTAGTTGCGCCCTAGTTGTGCCCTAGTTGGGCCCTACTTGCGCCCTATTTGCGTACTACTTGCGCCCTAGTTGTGCCCTAGTTTTGCCCTAGTTGCGTCCTAGTTGTGCCCTAGTTGGGCCCTACTTGCACCCTAGTTGCACCCTACTTGCGCCTTTGTTGCATCCTAGTTGCGCCTTAGTTGCGCACTAGTTACACCCTAGTTGGGCCCTAGTTGGGCCCTTCTTGCACCCTATTTGCATCCTAGTTGCGCCCTTGTCGTGCCCTAGTTGCGCCCTAGTTGCGCCCTAGTGGCGCCCTAGTTGCATCATCGATGCGCCCTGCTTGCACCCTACTTGTGCCCTAGTTGCACCCTAGTTGCTCCCTAGTTGCACCCTACTTGCTCCCTACTTGCACCCTACTTGTGCCCTAGTTGCGTCCTAATTGCGCCCTAGTTGCGCCCTACTTACGACCTCCTTGCGCCCTACTTGCGCCCTAGTTGTGCCCTAGTTGCGTCCTAGTTGTGTCCTAGTTTGGCCCTTCTTGCGGCCTACTTACACTCTAGTTGTACCCTAGTTGCGGCCTAGTTGTAACCTAGTTGTGCCCAATTTACGCCCTAGTTATGCCCTACTTGCGCCCTACTTGTGCCCTACTTGCACCCTCGTTGTGCCCTAGTTGCGACCTAGTTGCGCTCTAGTTGTGCCTCAGTTGAGCACTAGCTACGCCCTAGTTTTTCCCTAGTTACGTCCTAGTTGCGCCCTAGTTGTATCCTACTTTTACCCTACTTCCGCCCTAGTTGCATCCTACTTGCACCATAGTTACACCCGACTTGCACCCGAGTTGCGCCCTAGTTGCGCCTCAGTTGGACACCAACTACGGCTTGGTTGCGCCCTAATTGCACCCTAGATACGCCCTAGTTGCACCCTACTTGTGCCCTACTTGCGTCCTAGTTGCGCCCTAGTTGCACCCTTGTTGGGCCCTAGTTGCATCCTACTTGTGCCCTACTTGTGCCTCAGTTGCGTCGTAGGTGCCTCGTAGTTGCGCTCTAGTTGCACACCACTTGTACCCTACTTGTGCCAAAGTTGTGTCCTAGTTGCACCCTAGTTGCGCCGTACTTGTGCCCTACTTGTGCCCTAGTTGCATCCTAGTTGCGCCCTAGTTCCGCCCTAGTTGCGCCCTAGTTGCGCCCTAGTTGTGCCCTAGTTATGCCCTACTTGCGGCCTACTTGCGCCCTACTTGCGCCCTAGTTGCACCCTACTTGGGACCTACTTGCACCCTACTTGCGCCATAGTTGCACCCAAGTTACGCCCTTGTTTGGCCCTACTTGTACAATACTTGCGCCATACTTGCACCCTAGCTGCGCCCTAGTTGCGTCCAAGTTGCGCCCTGTTTGTGTCCCAGTTATACCTTACTTGCATCCTACTTGCGTCATACTTGCACCGCAGTTATACCCTAGTTACGCCCTAGTTGCTCCCTGGTTGCACCTCAGTTGGGGACTAGCCACGCCGTAGTTGCGCCCTAGTTGGGCCCTAGTTGTTCCCTAGTTGCACCCTACGTGTGCCCTACTTACGCCCTAGTTGCGTTCTACTTGCACCCTAGTTGCGCCCGACTTGCGCCCTAGTTGCGCCCTAGTTACGCCTCTTTTGGGCACTAGCTACGTCCTAGATGCACCGTAGTTGCGTCCTAGTTGTGCCCTAGTTGCGCCCTAGTTGCACCCTACTTCCGCCCAACTTACGTCCTAGTTACGCCCTAGTTGCGCCCTACTTGCACCCTACTTGCGACCTACTTGTGCCCTACTTGCGCCCTAGGTGCGCCCTAGTTGTGCACTAGTTGGGCCCTACTTGTGCCCTATTTACGCCCTATTTGTGCCCTAGTTGCACCCTAGTTGTGCCCTAGTTGCGCCCTAGTTGTGCCCTAGTTGGGCCCTACCTACACCCTATTTGCACCCTACTTGCGCCTTTGTTGCTTCCTAGTTGCGCCCTAGTTGCGCACTAGTTGTGCCCTAGTTTGGCCCTAGTTGGGCCCTACTTGTGTCCTATTTGCATCCTAGTTGCGTCCTAGTTTCGCCCTTGTTGTGCCCTAGTTGGGCCCTAGTTGCGCCCTATTTGCGCCCTACTTGCTCCCTAGTTGCGCCCTAGTTGTGCCCTAATTGCGCCCTAGTTGTGCCCTAGTTGGGCCCTAGTTGTGCCCTATTTGCGCCCTACTTGCGCCCTTGTTGCGTCCTAGTTGCGCCCTAGTTGGGCACTAGTTGCGCCCTAGTTTAGCCCTAGTTGGGGGCTACTTGCACCATATTTGTATCCTAGTTGCGTCCTTGTTACGTCCTAGTTGCGCCCTAGTTGTGCCCTAGTTGGGCCCTACTTGCGCCCTGTTTGTGCCCTACTTGCGTCCTAGTTGTGCCCTTGTTGTGCCCTTGTTGCGCCCTAGTTGGGCCCTACTTGCGCCCTATTTGCGCACTACTTGCGCCCTAGTTGCGCCCTACTTGCGCCCTAGTTGCGCCCTAGTTGTGCCCTAGTTGGGCCACACTTGCACCCTATTTGGGCCCTAGTTGTGCCCTTGTTGCGTCCTAGTTGTGCCCTAGTTGCGCACTAGTTGCGTTCTAGTTATGCCCTACTTGTTCCCTACGTGCATCCTACTTGCGCCCTAGTTACGCCATAGTTGCGCCATAGTTACGCCCTAGTTGTGCCCCAGTTGCGCCCTAGTTGCGCCTCAGTTGGGCACTAGCTACGCCCTAGCTGCGCCCTAGTTGTGCCCTAGTTGTTCCCTAGTTGCACCCTACTTGTGCCCTACTTACACCTTAGTTGCGACCTACTTGCACCCTAGTTGCACCCGACTTGCGCCTTAGTTGCGCCCTAGTTGCGCCTCAGTTGGGCACTAGCTACGCCCTAGTTGCGCCCTAGTTGCGTCCTAGTGGCGTCCTAGTTGCACCCTACTTGCGCCCTACTTACGTCCTATTTGAGTCCTGGTTGCGCCCTGTTGCGTCCTACTTGCGTCCTATTTGTGCCTTAGTTGCACCCTAGTTGCACCCTAGTTGCGCCCTGTTTGTGCCCTACTTGTGCCCTACTTGCGCCCTATCTTCCCCCTAGTTGCGCCCTAGTTGTGTCCTAATTGTGCCCTACTTATGTCCTAATTGCGCCGCGGTTGTGCCTTAGTTGCACCCTACTTGCGCCCCACTTGTGCCCTTGTTGCACCCTAGTTGCACCCTACTTGTGCCCTACTTGCACCCTACTTGCGCCCTAGTTGCATCCTAGTTGTGTCCTACTTGTGCCCTACTTGCGCCCTACTTGCGCCCTACTTGCGCCCTAGTTGCACCCTAGTTACGCCCTAGTTACGTTCTACTTGTGCCCTACCTGCGTCCTACTTGCGCCGTAGTTACGTCCTAGTTGCGTCCTAATTGCGCCCTACTTGTGCCCTAGTTGTGCCCTACTTGCGTCATACTTGCGCCCTAGTTGTGCCCTAGTTGCGTCCTAGTTGCACCCTACTTGCGTCCTACTTGCACCATACTTGTGCCCTAGTTGCGCCCAATTTGTGCTCAAGTTGTACCCTAGTTGCGCCCTAGTTGCGCCCTAATTGCGCCCTACTTGCTCCCTAGTTGTGCCCTACTTCCACCCTAGTTACGCCCTAGTTGCACCCTAGTTGCGCCCAAGATGCGCCTCTGTTGGACACTAGCCACACCGTAGTTGCACGTTAGTTACGTCCTAGTTGCTTCCTAGTTGCACCCTACTTGTGTCCTACGTGTACCCTACTTGCGTCCTAGTTGTGCCCTAGTTACACCCTAGTTGCACCCTAGTTGCACCCTCGTTGCGCCCTAGTTGTGTCCTGTTGGATACTAGCTACGCCCTACTTGTGCCCTAGTTGCGTCCTAGTTGCGCCCTAATTGCACCCTTCTTGGGCCCTACTTGTGCCTAGTTACACCGTAGTTGCGCCCTTGTTACACCCTAGTTGCGCCCTTGTTACACCCTAGTTGCGTCTCAGTTGGCACTAGCCTAATCCTAGTTGCACCCTTGTTGCGTCCTAGTTAAGTCCTAGTTGTGCTCTAGCTGTGCCCTAGTTGCACCATACTTGCGCCCTACTTGCACCCTAGTTGCACCCTAGTTGCAGCCTAGTTGCACCCTACTTACGCCCTGCTTGCGCCCTCCTTGCGCCTTGGCTACGCCATAGTTGCACCCTACTTGTGCCCTACTTTCATCCTAGTTGCACCCTAGTTTTGCCCTAGTTACACCCTAGTTGCGCCCTACTTGCGTCCTATTTCCGCCCTACTTGCGTCCTAGTTATTCTCTAGTTGCGTCCTATTTGCACCTCACTTGCATCCTACTTGCACCATACTTGCCCCCTAGTTGTGCCCTACTTACACCCTTGTTGCGTCCTAGGTGCGCCCCAGTTGTACACTAGTTGCACCTCAGTTAGGTACTAGCTACGCCCTAGTTGCACCCTAGTTGTGCCCTAGTTGCACCCTTGTTAGGGAATACTTGTTACTGACCATGACCAAATCATAATACGAGTCCCAAATGGTAAGAGGGAGGAATAATGGTTTGGGAATACATGTTTTTAACTACAAAGTAACTACAAAGACCTTCAATTCGTAGTGACACGGTGTGGCTACCATGCACAATGACTAACCAAAGAAGGCATAGCTCATTGACCATGACCAGAGAATTTCACTGTATGTGGTCAACGCTGACAACTCATGATACAAGTCTCAGATGGTCAGACGGGGAAACAATGGTTTGGGAATACAAGTTATCAAATCGCAAGTACAAAGACCTTCAATAAGTAGTGGCACTGTGTGGCTACTATGCACAATGACCAACCAAATTAGGCATATGTCACTGACCATGACCAAAGAATTTCACTATGTGTGGTCAACATCAACAACTCACAATACAAGTCACAAATGGTCAAACGGGGAAACAATGGTTTGGGAATACTAGTTTTCAAATAGCAAGTACAAAGACCTCCAATAAGTAGTGGGATGGTGTGGCTATCACGCACAATGACAAACCAAAGTAGGCATATGTCACTGACCATGACCAAAGAATTTCACTATGGGTGGTCAACATTGAGAATCCATAATACAAGTCACAAATGGTCAGAGGGGGAAACAATGGTTTGGGAATACTAGTTATTGACTATCAAGTACAAAGACCTTCGATACGGAGTGGCACGGTGTGGCTACCATGCACAATGACCAGCCAAAGTAGGCATATGTCACTGACCATGACCAAGTAATTTCACTATGGGTGGTCCACGATGCCAACTCATAATACGAATCACAATTGGGCAAAGGGGGGAACACTAGTTTGAGAATACTAGTTTTTGACTGGCAAGTACAAAAACCTCTAATAAGTAGTGGCACGGTGTGGCTAGCATGCACAATGAGCAACCAAAGTAGGCATATGTCATTGACCATGACCAAAGAATTTCACTATGTGTGTTCAACACCGACAACTCACAATACAAGTCACAAATGGTGAGATGGGAAACCAGTGGATTATAAACACCATTTATTGACTAGCAAGTACAAAGACCTTCAATAAGCAATGGCACGGCGTGGCTACCATGGACAATGAAGAAGCAAAGTATTCATATGTCACTGACCACGACCAAAGGATTTCACTATGTGTGGTTAATGCTGACAACTCGTAATACGAGTCACAAATGGTCAGAGGGGGAAAAAATGGCTTGGGAATATTTCTTGTCCATTAGCAAGTACAAAGACCTTTAAAAATTAGTGGCATGGTGCAGCTTCATGCACAATGACCAGCCAAAGTAGGCATATGTCATTGGTCATGACCAAAGGATTTCACTATGTGTGGTCAACATTCACAATTCATAATATGAGCCACAAATGGTCAGAGGGGGTAAAAATGGTGTGAGAATTCAAGTTATTGACTAGCAAGTAAAACGATCTTCAATAAGTAGTGGAACGGTGTGGCTACTGTGCACAATGACCAACCAAAGTAGGCAAAACTCACTGACCGTGACCACAGAATTTCACTATGTGTGGTCAACATTGACAACTCATGATACAAGTCATAGATGGTTAGAGGGGGAAACATTGGTTTTTGAATATTGTTTATTTAGCAGCAAGTAAAAAAACCTTAAACAAGTAGTGGCACGGTGTGGCTACCATGCACAATGACCAACCAAAGTAGGCATATGTCACTAAACATGACCAACAAATCTCACTATGTGTGGTCAACATTGACAACTCAAGATATGATTCACAAATGGTTAGAAGGGAAACGATGGGTTTGGAATAATAGTTATCGACTAGCAAGTACAAATACCTTCAATAAGTAGTGGCACGGTGTGGGTATCCTGAAAAATGACCAACCAAAGTAGGCATATGTCACTGTCCATGACGAAATGACTTCACTATGTGTCGTCAACGTTGACAACTCACAATACGATTCAGAAATGGTCAGAGGGTGAAACAATGGTTTGGGAACACTAGTTACTGACTAGAAAGCACAAAGACCTTTAATAAGTAGTGGTACAGTGTGGCTACCATGCACAATGACCAACTAAAGCAGGCAAATGTCACTGACAATGACCCAATGATTTCACTATGTGTGGTCAACGTTGACAACTCCTAATACAAGTCACAAATGGTAAGAGGGGGAAACAATGGTCTGGGAATATTAGGTATCAACTAACAAGTACAAAGACCTTCAATAACTATTGGTACGGTGTGGCTACCATGTACAATGATCAACCAAAGTAGGCATTTGTCACTGACCATGACCAAAGATTTTTTGGATGCGTGTTCATCGCTGACTTCTCATAACACGAGTCACAAATGGTCAGAGGGGGAAACAATGGTTGGGCAATACTAGGTATCGAATAGCAAGTACAAAGACATTCAATAAGTAGTTGCATGGTGTGGCTACCATGCACAATGATTAAACAGGTTAGGCAGATGTTACTGACCATGACCAAAGAATTTCACTATGTGTTGTCAACGTTTACAACTCGTAATATGAGTCAAAAATGGTCCGAGGGGGAAAGAATGGTTTGAGAATACTAGTTATTGACAAGAACGTACAAATACCCTCAAAAAGTAATGGCAAGGTGTGGCTACCATGCAAAATGACCAACCAAAGTAGGCATACATCACTGACCATGACAAAAAAAATTCACTATGTGTGGTCAACATTGACAAGTCATTATACGAGTCACAAAACGTCAGAGGGGGAAACAATGGTTTGGGAATACTAGTTATCGACTAGCAAGTACAAAGACCTGCAATCAATAGTGGCACGGTGTGCCTATAACTCACAATGACCAAGCAAGATAGGCACATGTCACTGACCATGAACAAAGAATCTCACTATATGTGGTCAACGTTGACAACTCATGACACAAGTCACGAATGGTCAGAGAGGGGGGGGCAATGGTTTAGGAATAACAGATATGAAATAGGAAGTACAAAGACCTTCAATAAGTAGTGGCACGGAGTGACTACCATGCACAATGACCAACCAAAGTAGGCATATGTTACTGATTATGACCAAAGTAGTTCACTATGTGTGGTCAACGTTGACGACGCATAATGTAAGTCTCAAATGGTCAATGGGGAAAATAATGGTTTGGTAATACTAGTTATCAACTAGCAAGTACAAATACCTTTAATAAGTAGTGGCACGTTGTAGCTACCATGCACAATGACCAACCAAAGTAATAACATGTCACTGTCCATGACAAAAGAATTTCACCATGTGTGGTCTATGTTGACAACTCAAAAAACGAGTCACAAAATGGACAGAGGGCGAAATAATGGTTTGGAAATACTACGTATTGACTAGCAAGTGATAAGACCTTCACTCAGTCGCGGCATAGTGTGGCTACCATGCATAATGACCAACCAATGTAGGCATATGTCACTGACCATGCCTAAACAATCTAACTATGCGTGGTCAACGTTGACAACTCATTATACATGTCAGAAATGGTCAGAGGGGGAAACATTGGTTTGGGAATACTAGTCATTGACTAGCAAGTACAGAGACCTTCAATATGTAGTGGCACACTGTGGCTACCATACGCAATGACCAATCACTGTAGGCATATGTCACTGACCATGACTAAAGAATTTCACTATGTGTGGTCAGCATGGACAACTCACAATACGAGTCACAAATAGCATGAGGGGGAAACAATGGTATAAGACTACTAGGTATCAACTAGCAAGTACAGATACCTGCAATCAGTAGTGGCACGGAGTGGCTACCATGCACAATGACCAACTAGAAAGTACAAATATGTTAAAAAAGCAGTGGTATGGTGTGGGTACCCTGTACAATCACCAACCAAAGTAGGCATATGTCACTGGCCATGACCAAAGGACTTCACTATGTTTTGTCAACGTTGACAACTCATAAAACGAGTCAAAAATGGTCAGAGGGGGCCAACATTGTTTTGGGAATGTTACATATTGACTAGCAAGTACAAATACCTTCAATAAGTAGTGGCACGGTGTGGTTACCATGCACAATGACAACCAAAGTAGGCCCATGTCACTGACCATGACCAAAGAATTTCACTTTATGTGGTCAACGCTGACAACTCATAATACGAATCACAAAATGGCAGAGGGGGGAACAATACTTCGTGAATACTAGTTATTGACTGGCAAGTACAAAGACCTTTAATGAGTAGTTGCACAATGTGGCTAGCATGTACAATGGCCAACCAAAGTATGCATATGTCACTGACTATGAAAATGAGTTTCACTATGTGTGGTCAACGTTGACAACCCATAACATGAGTCACAAATGGTCAGAGGGGGAAACAATGGTTTAGGAATAGGAGGTATCAACTAGCAAGTGCAAAGACCTTCAATAAGTAGTGGCAAGGTGAAGCTACCGTGCACAATGACCAACCAAAGTAGGCATTTGTCACTGACCATGACCAAAGAATTTCACTATGTGTGGTCAACGTTGACAACTCCTTATGTGAGTCATAATTGGTCAGAGGGGGAAGAAATGGTCTGGCGGTACTAGTTATTTACTAGCAAGTACAAAGAAGTTCAATAAGTAGTGGTATGGTGTGGCTACCATGCACAATGACCAACCAAAGTAGGCATATGTCACCGACAATGACCAAAGAATTTCACTATGTGTGGTCAATGTTGAGAATTCAAAAGAATGTCATAAATGGTCAGAGGGGGAAACAATGGTTTGGGAATACTAGTTATCAACTAGAAAGTAC
>SZWC01000807.1:165558-200175 GCA_023375785.1 Penium margaritaceum
TCTGGCACAACTCTGGCACAACTCTGGAACAACTCTGGCATAGCTCTGGCACAACTATGGGACAACTCTGGCACGACTCTGGCACAACTCTGGCTCAACCTTGGCACAACTTTGGCACAAATCTGACACAACTCTGCCACAAATCCGGCACAAATCTGGCACAAATTGTGCAAAAGTCTGGCAAAAAGTTAGCAAAACTATAGAACAACTCTGGCACACCTTTGGCACAAGTCTGATAAAACTCTGGCACAACTCTGAAACATCTCTGGCACAACTCTGGAACAGCTCTGGCTTAGCTCTTGCACAACTCTGGCACAATCTGGCACAACTCTAATAGAACTCTGACACAACTCTGGAAGAACTCTGGAACAACTCTGGCACAACTCTGGAACAACTCTCGCTAAACTCTCGCACACCTCTGGCACGACACTGGCACAACTCTGGCACAAATCTAGCACAACTCTGGCACAACTTTGGCACAACACTTAAAAAAGTCTGGCACAACTCTGGCACAACTTTGGCAAGACTTTTGCACAGCTCTGGGACAATTCTGGCACAACTCTGGGACAACCCTGGCACAACTCTGGCACAACTATGGCACAACTCTGGCACAACTCTGGCACAACTGTGGCACAACTCTGGCACAACTCTAGAACAACTCTGGCAAAACTCTAGCAAAACTCCAGCACAACCCTGGCACAACTCTGGCACAACTCTGGCACAACTATGGCACAACTCTGACACGGCTCTAGCACAACTCTAGCACAACTCTGGCACACCTTTGGTACAACTCTGGCACAACTCTTGCACACCTCTTGCACTACTGTGTAACAACTCTGGCACAACGCTGGCATGACTCTGGCACAACTCTGGCACAACTATGCCACAACTCTGGCACAACTCTGTCACAACTCTGGCACAACTCTGGCACAACTCAGGCACAACTTTAACAAAACTCTGGCACAACTCCGCCACAACTCCAGTACAACTCTGGCACAACTCTGGAACAACTCTGGAACAACTCTGGCACAACTCTGGCACAACTCGGGCACAACTCGGGCACAACTCTGGCACAACTCTGGCACAACTCGGGCACAACTCGGGCACAACTCTGGCACAACTCTGGCACAACTCGGGCACAACTCGGGCACAACTCTGGCACAACTCTGGCACAACTCGGGCACAACTCGGGCACAACTCTGGCACAACTCTGGCACAACTCGGGCACAACTCGGGCACAACTCTGGCACAACTCTGGCACAACTCGGGCACAACTCGGGCACAACTCTGGCACAACTCTGGCACAACTCGGGCACAACTCGGGCACAACTCTGGCACAACTCTGGCACAACTCGGGCACAACTCGGGCACAACTCTGGCACAACTCTGGCACAACTCGGGCACAACTCGGGCACAACTCTGGCACAACTCTGGCACAACTCGGGCACAACTCGGGCACAACTCTGGCACAACTCTGGCACAACTCGGGCACAACTCGGGCACAACTCTGGCACAACTCTGGCACAACTCGGGCACAACTCGGGCACAACTCTGGCACAACTCTGGCACAACTCGGGCACAACTCGGGCACAACTCTGGCACAACTCTGGCACAACTCGGGCACAACTCGGGCACAACTCTGGCACAACTCTGGCACAACTCGGGCACAACTCGGGCACAACTCTGGCACAACTCTGGCACAACTCGGGCACAACTCGGGCACAACTCTGGCACAACTCTGGCACAACTCGGGCACAACTCGGGCACAACTCTGGCACAACTCTGGCACAACTCGGGCACAACTCGGGCACAACTCTGGCACAACTCTGGCACAACTCGGGCACAACTCGGGCACAACTCTGGCACAACTCTGGCACAACTCGGGCACAACTCGGGCACAACTCTGGCACAACTCTGGCACAACTCGGGCACAACTCGGGCACAACTCTGGCACAACTCTGGCACAACTCGGGCACAACTCGGGCACAACTCTGGCACAACTCTGGCACAACTCGGGCACAACTCGGGCACAACTCTGGCACAACTCTGGCACAACTCGGGCACAACTCGGGCACAACTCTGGCACAACTCTGGCACAACTCGGGCACAACTCGGGCACAACTCTGGCACAACTCTGGCACAACTCGGGCACAACTCGGGCACAACTCTGGCACAACTCTGGCACAACTCGGGCACAACTCGGGCACAACTCTGGCACAACTCTGGCACAACTCGGGCACAACTCGGGCACAACTCTGGCACAACTCTGGCACAACTCGGGCACAACTCGGGCACAACTCTGGCACAACTCTGGCACAACTCTAGCACAACTCTGGCACAACTCTGGCACAGCTCTGGCACAACTCTGGCACAGCTCTGGCTCAACTCTAGCACAACTCTTGCATAACTCTGGCAGAACTCTGGTACAATTCTGGCACAACTCTGGCACAACTCTGGTACAACTCTGGCACAACTCTGGCACAACTCCGGCACAACTCTGGCACAACTATGGCAAAACTCTGGCACAAGTCTGACACAACTCAGGCACAACTATGGCACAATTCTGGAACAATTCTGGCACACATCTGGCACAACTATGGCACAATTCTGGCACAGCTGTGACAAAACTGTAGCATACCTCTGGCACAACTCCGGCACAACTCTGGCAAAACTCTGGCACATCTCTGGTACAACTCT
The DNA here is from genome assembly GCA_023375785.1 of Penium margaritaceum. Classification (NCBI taxonomy): domain Eukaryota; kingdom Viridiplantae; phylum Streptophyta; class Zygnematophyceae; order Desmidiales; family Peniaceae; genus Penium; species Penium margaritaceum. The sequence goes on from SZWC01000807.1 coordinate 168,256, forward strand.
GGCACAACTCTGGCACAACTCTGGCAATTCTCTAGCACAACTTTGGCACAACTCTTGCACAACTCTGGCACAACTCTGGCACAACTCTGGGACAACTTGTGCAAACTCTGGCACAACTCTTGCACAACTCTGACACAACTCTGGCACAACTCTGGCACAACTATGGCACAACTCTGGCACAGCTCAAGCACAACTCTAGTACAACTCTGGCACAAATCTGGTACAACTCTGGCACAACTCTGGCACACCTCTTGCCCAACTGTGGAACAACTATGACACAACCCTGGCACGGCTTTGGCACAACTCTGGCACAACTATGCCACAACTATGGCACAACTCTGGCACAACTGTGGCACAACTGTGGCACAACTCAGGCACAACTCTGGCACAACTCTGGCACAACTCCGCCACAACTCCAGCACAAATCTGGCACAACTCAGGCACAAACCTGGCATAACTCTTGCACAACTATGGCTCAACTCTGGGACAGCTCTGGCCCAGTTCTAGCACAACTCTGGCACAACTCTGGAACACATATTGCACAACTGTGGAACAACTCTGGCATAACTCTGGCACAACTTTGGCACAACTCTGGCACAACTCTGGCACGACTGTGGCACAACTTTGGCACAACTCTGGCGGAACTCTAGCACAACTCTGGCACAACTCTGGAACAACTCTGGCACAACTCTGGGACAACTCTGGCACAACTCTTGCACAACTCCAGCACAACTACGGCACAACTATGGAAAAACTCTCGCACAACTCGGGCACAACTCCGGCATAACTCTGGAACAACTCTGGCACAACTCTGGCACAACTCTAGCACAACAATGGCACAACTCTGGCACAACCCTGGCACAAATCTGGCACAACTCTGCCACAACTCCGGCACAACTCTGGCAGAATTCTGGCATAACTCTGGCACAACTCTGGCACAACTCTGGCAGAACTCTGGCACAACTCTGGCACAACTCTGGCAGAACTCTGGCACAACTCTGGCACAACTCTGGCAGAACTCTGGCACAACTCTGGCACAACTCTGGCAGAACTCTGGCACAACTCTGGCACAACTCTGGCAGAACTCTGGCACAACTCTGGCACAACTCTGGCAGAACTCTGGCACAACTCTGGCACAACTCTGGCAGAACTCTGGCACAACTCTGGCACAACTCTGGCAGAACTCTGGCACAACTCTGGCACAACTCTGGCACAAGTCTGGCACAACTCTGGCACAACGTTTGCACAACTCTGGCATAACTCTGGCACAACTCTGGCACAACTCTGGCACAACTCTGGCACAATTCTGGCACATCTGTGGCACACTTCTGGCACAACTCTGGCTCAATCATGGAACAACTCTGGCACGACTCTGGAGCAAATCTTTTAAGCTTCTGGTACAACAGGCAGAACTATGGTACAACTCTGGCACAACTCTGGCACAACTCTGGAACAACTCTGGCACAACTCTGGCACAACTCTAGCACAAACCTGGCACAATTCTGGCAAGACTCTGGCACAACTCTTGCACAACTCTGGCACAACTCTGGCACAACTCTGGCACAACACTGGCACAGCTCTGGCACGACTCTTGCACAACTCTGGCACAACGTTAGCACAATTCTGGCACAACTCTGGCACAGTTATGGCACAACTCCGTCAGAAGAATGCAAGAGCGGAGACAGTATCAGCAGAAGCAGGCAGAAGCAGCGGAACATGCACAACTGCGTCAACAGGATGATGGAAGCAAACAGAGCAAGTGGTTCCAAGGAGTTAGTCGCAGGGCTTGGGAAAGGGCGAGATCCTGGAGATGCAAGGTAGAGAGGAGCTGATGAGAGACGGGAGGAGCAAGGCGAGTGATGAGCTGATGCGTGCTGAGCGAAGGACTACAGAGCAAAGAAGGGTAAACTGGGAATGATTGGCGAAGGTAGTGGAGGCAAGAAGCAAGCAGAGCAGGGACACGGCGGCGAAGCCGCTGAACCAAAGGGGAAGAGGATGTGAAGAGCAGTTCTGGTTAACTCATGGAGGGAATAAACATCCTCCGTATATACAACAGAACAGGACAAAGATAGCTATCAACGGCTTCTTTCCGCTAGTCGTACGCGTAGCGACGTGATCACCTTATTAGGGGCGACTTGACTCTGGTACAACGGTTGTGACCAACCAACCGTTTTGCCGAAGAGGGTTCGGAAGATCTGAACCCATACGGAGAGCTCGGAGGGGTGCTGGAGAGGACATTGTCGGAGTCATTTCTTTTCCTGACAGCCCCCTTGAGTCTGACAAGGTACAGGATCCTGATTGCCTTAAAGAGCATCAGTGTCCAGGTGGCGTTGTCTCACGGGGGGAGTTTCCACTCGATGGAGGGATCTGTCGATCTCGTTGTAGAGGTTTGGATTCCAAGCTGCTGCCACCAAAGTGTGCCACATGGTTGCGACCGGTGACACTTTGTTGATGATTCTATGGTAGACAGGATGGGTGGTGCGGCGGAGGCATTTCTTGATGTCTCGAAGAGTTGTCGTGTAGGCCCTTGGAGGACACTCGGGATTGTCATTAACTCCTTCTAGGAATAGGGAGAGTTGATACCCGTGAAGGAATGACTGCTTTGTCTTGACTTGTATGCCACCATACCAGTCCTAGATGTTTTCTCCGAGCTGATCGAGTTCTGGGATGTGCTTCTAGTCGAGGGCGTGTCCTGCCATGTTGGTACTCTTTGAGAGTGTGTGGCAGTTTGTGGGTGGTTCTGTCAACTTCACCCCAACAGGTCCAACCTGTTGTTGGTGAGTGCGGAGGTAGTGGAGTGGAATGCTTGTAGAGTGGAGGAATGAGTGGGGCCTTGGAGGTAGATGATGGGGCATAGGTGCAGGTCGCAACAGATAACACAACTGGGCAGATTTGTGTGCTGAGAGGAGAATGATGCAAAAGCGAAGGATGAGATGGTGACGGAGTAGGCACTGGGACAAGCCGCGTGCGCTGTGGGAGGTTTGGCGTGGGTGCAGGTTGTCGCAAAGCAGGCAATGCGATAAGGCGGATCCAGATGCCGAGCGAAGAATGATGCGGGAGCGGATGATCTGATGATGGAGGGATGGGCGCAGGGACGAAACCACGTGCGCTGTGGATGTTTCAGCGTGGGCGTGGGTTGTCGCAAAACAGGCAATGCAACCCGGCGGATCCTTGTGCTGAGCGGGGAACGACAAAAGAACAAAGAAATGATTAATGATTGAGTGGGCGCAGGGGCAGAACCACGTGCGCTGCTGAGAAATCGGCGTGGGTGCAGGTCATCGCAAGACGGGCGATGTGACCGGGCAGATCCGCGTGCCGAGCAGATGATAAAGAGCAGATGATGGCGGAAAAGCGGCTGACGTCGGAGTGGGCGCAGGGGCAAAACCACGTGCGCTGCAAAATAGAGGAGTAGAATGCGGCAAGGGGAATGCGATTGCCGACACGTCACAAGAAATCTGTTGCTGGCGTGGGTACAGGCTTCTGTGAAGCGGACAACTAGCTCGTGCAGATCCCTCGCTGGCCACAGATGCGGATGATTGCTGATGAGAAGGGGGAATCTGATAATGGCAAAGTGGGTGCAGGGATGGGACCACGTGCGCTACGGATGTTTTGGCGTGGGCGCATGTCGTCACGAAACAGGCAGTGCAACTGGGCGGATCCTTGTGCCGAGCAGAGAACAATGCAGGAAAGCGGAGAAACAATCGATGATTGAGTGGGCGCTGCGAGGCAATGCTGATGAGGACGAAGCTGAGGCTGATGCGGAGGCGGTTTGAAGGAGGCAGAGGAAGCTTGAAGGATGATAGGATGGTGATGCGGAGGATGTGCGGAGGCTGATGATGAAGAGGCTGAGGAGGATGACGGTGGTGCAGCGAGAGCGATGGAGAAGTGATGCCAGTAGCTGAATGTTGGAGAGGTAGAGGAGGCGAAGGACGGAGCAATGATGGAAGCGGCAGTGGGCGTGGATGAGGCAACCAGTTCCTTCGTTGTAAGGAGAGTGACGGCTTGTTCCCCAGTTGGCCCGAGACCGACGGGCAGGAAGACTGGTGGTGTCTGATATCCTGATGGCGGAAGGCAAGCTGCTTTTGATTACGACGAGCAAAGGCGATGCAAGAGGGCGGCTTGAGAAAATGAATGCAAGAAGTCTGAGGTGGATGGGGCAGATGGAGCAGAGGCAGCAGATGAAGAGGATGAGGAAAGCGGCAGTACTTTGCGAAGGCTGAGATGATGGGGAGCGGGAAGTAGTGGGTGGCAGGATGCTTCCAGGAAAATGACAGTAGACGGCGGCTCGAGAGCTGCTTGCGGCTGTTGTTGACCAACCCCAATTGTTGACCATGAGCGCGAGATGGGCGCAGTGTTTGATCATGAGAATGAGTCGTCACTCCAGCGTGAGGAGCAATCCAGGCAAAGCTACTGATGTCAGCTGCTGAAGAATTCAAGGAGCGCGAAGTGGCGGTGGCGGCGGCGGACGAATTCTGGAGGGAAGAGTGCAGTAGTGGCGGCGATGAAGCAATGACTGGGTCACGGGGCACCAGGGAATGTTGTCTGATGCTCTGATACCATGTCAGAAGAATGCAAGAGGGTAGACAGCAACAGTAGAAGCAGGCAGAAGCATCGGAACATGCACAACTGCGTCCTTTAGGCATTGTCCAGGCATTGCCAGGCATTGTCCAAGCATTGCAAGGCATTAGAGTAAGGAATTTCTAGGCATTGCTAGGCATTGCTAGGCATTGCCAGGAATTGCCTAGGAACTGCCAGGCATTGCCCAGGCATTGTCCAGGCATTACGAGGCATTCCGAATCATTGCCAAGGCATTGTCTTGGCATTGCCAGGCATTGCCCAGGCATTGCTAGGCATTGACAGGCATTGCGTAGGCATTTCACGGCACTCCAAGGCATTGCACAAACATTGCCTGGCATTACCCATACATTGCCAAGCATTGTGCAAGCATTACCAAGCATTGCCACGCATTGCCAAGCATTGCCTAGGCATTTCCACGCATTGCTACGCATTGCGAGGCATTGCCCAAGCATTTCCAGGCATTGACAGGCATTGCCTAGGCATTGCCTGACATTGTCGAGGCATTGCCAGGCATTGCCCAGGTATTGCGAGGCATTACCCAGGAATTGCCACGCATAGACAGGCATTGCCCAGGCATTGCCAGGCATGGCGCACGAATCGCCAGGCATTGCCAGGAATTTTCTACGTATTGCCAGGCATTGTCAAGCATTGTCGAGGCATTGCCAGGCATTGTCACGCATTGCCCAAGCATTCCCAAGCATTGCCCAGGCATTGCCAGGCATTGTCCAGGCATTGTCAGGCATTTCTAGGCATTGCGTAGGCATAACCCAGGCATTGATAGGCATCGTGAGGTATTGGAAGGCATTGCCAAGCATTGCCAGGAGTTCCCAAGAGATTGCCACGCATTGCACAGGCATTGCCAAGCATTGCCAGGCACTGCCTAGGCATTGCGAGGCATTTCCAGGCATTTCCTAGGCATTGGCAGGCATTGCAAGGCATTGCAAGGCATTGCCCAAGTATTGCAAGGTATTGCCTATGCATTGCCATGCATTGCCAGGCATTGCCTACGCATTGCCCAAGCATTGCTCAGGCATTTCCAGGAATTGCCCAGGCATTGCCACGCATTGCCAGGCATTGTCCAGGCATTACCAAAAACTTCCTAGGCACTGCCAGGCATTGTCCGGGCGTTGTGAGGCAGTGTCAGGCATTGCCAGGCATTGTCCAAGCATTACCAAGCATTGCCAGGCATTGCCTAGGCATTGCGAGGAATTGCCAGGCATTGCCACGCATTGCCAGGCATTGCCCGGCATTTCCCGGCATTGTGAGGCATTGCATAGGCATTGCAAGGCATTGCCAGGCATTGCCAAATCATTTCTAGGCATTGTTAGGCATTGCCTAGGTATTACCAGGCATTGCCTGGCATTGCCCAAGCATTTCCAAGCATTTCCATGCATTGTCCTGACTTTGCCAGGCATTGCAAAGCATTGCAAGGCATTGCTAGGCATTGCCAGGCATTTCCCAGGCATTGCGTGGCATTGCCCAAGCATTGCTTTGAATTGCCTGTGCATTGCCAGGCATTGCCCAAGAATTTCCAGGCATTGTCAAGGCATTGCCAGGCATTGTCCAGGATTTGCCGGGCATTTCCAAGCATTGCCTAGGCATTGCCAGGCATTGCCAGGCATTTTCTCGGCATTGCCAGGCATTGTCTAGGCATTGCCTATGCATTGCCACGCATTTCCATGCATTGCCCGGCATTGCCAGGCATTGCCAAGCATTGCCTAGGAATTGCCAGGCATTGCCTAGGCATTGCCTAAGCATTGCGAGGCATTGCCAAGCATTTCCTAGGAATTGCCAGGCATTGTCCAGGCATTGCCAGGCATTGCCTAGGCATCGCCCAGGCGTTGCCAGGCATTCCCAGGCATTGCGAGGCATTGCCATGCATTACCCACGCAATACCCAGGCATTGTCGAGGCATTTCCAGGCATTTCCAGGCATTTTCCAAGAATTGCCAAACAGTGCGATGCATTACCTAGGCATTGCCTTGTATCGCCAAGCAGTGCTCAAGCATTGCCATGCATTGTCCAGGCATTTCCAAGCATTACCTAGGCATTATCAAGCATTGCCACGCATTGCCAGGCATTGCCTAGGCAATTCCAGGCATTGCCACGCATTGCTGGGCATTATCCAAGCATTGCCAGGCATTGCCCAAGCATTACCCAGGCATTATCAGGCATTGCCCAGGCATTGCCAAACATTGGCACGCATTTCCAGGCATTACCAGGCATTGTTAGGAATTGCCCAAGCATTGCCAGACATTGTTAGGCATTGCGAGGCATTGCCTTGGCATTGCAAAGCATTTTCTAGGCATTACCAGGTATTGTCTAGGCAGTGTAAGGCATTGCCAGACATTGCAAAGGCATTGCCATGCATTGCGAGGCATTGCCTAGGTATTCCCCATGCATTACCAGGCACTGGTAGGCATTGTCCAAGCACTGGCAGGCATTTCTCATGAATTTCCAGGCATTGCCAGGCATTCTCCAAGCATTGCCAGGCATTTCCAGGCATTGCCCAAGGATTACCATGCATTACCGAGGCATCTGTAGGCATTGTCCAGGCATTACCATCCATTGTCAGGGACTGCCTAGGCATTGCCATGCATTGCCACACATTTCCAGGCATTGCCCAAGCATTGCCAAGCATTGCTTATGCATTACCCAGGCATTGCCAGGCATTGCCTAGGCGTTGTCAGGCATTGCCTAGGCATTTCTATGCATTGCCCAAGCATTGTGAGGCATTTCTAAGGCATTGCCAAGCATTGCCTAGGCATTGCCCAGGTATTACTAGGAATTGCCAGGCATGTCTAGGCATTACAAGGCATTGCATAGGTATTGCCGGACATTGCCGGGTATTGCCAGGCATTGCTAGGCATTTCCATGGCATTGTCACGCATTGCCAGGCATTGCCTAGGCATTGCCAGGCATTGCCCTTACATTACCAGGCATTGCCCAGGCATTCCCAGGCATTGCCAGTCATGGCCTAGGCGTTGCCAGACATTGCAAGGCATTGCCCAAGCATTGCCATATATTTCCCAGGCATTGCCAGACATTTCCCATGCATCACCGGGCATTTCCATGCATTACCAGGCATTGCCAGGCATTGCCTATGCATTGCCAGGCATTGCCATCCGTTGCCAGGCATTGCCCAAGCAGTTGCAGGCATTGCTGAGGCATTGCCCAGGCATTGCCAAGCGTTGCCTAGGCATTGCCAGGCATTGCAAGCCATGTTGACTTCGATGCTTGTTGTAGGGCCCCTACAACCACATCGGTACCGCGAGGTGCATCGATGTAGCATCGATGTGGTGTAGGCCTATAGGGGTATGCGGGACCTACCTGCACAAAAGACTGCCACCGTTTGCGGGCGACCACCAAATTTGTGTACCCACACTGATTTAAAAACCCCAAGATGGTCACCAAAATACGTGGAACATGAAGAAAACAAATGTTATGTGGATGAAAGTTTTAATGTGATGTTTTATCTCACGCTGAACCTGTTTGCAACCCATGATTTCCAGACCATGTTGGCTGGATATTGGCCAACGCCCCCCCAATCCACATCAATGTGGCGAGGCGTGGCTACATCGATGAGTCGCAGTGGACATTGATGTACCGATGTTTGAGGGGCCAAGGTCAACACCGACGGCAAGGCATTACCAGGCATTGTCGGGCATTGCCATGCATTGCCCAAGCATTTCCAGGCATTGCCAGGCATAACGAGGTATTGCCAGGTATTTCCCTAGAAGTACCAAGAATTTTCTAGGAATTACCAGGCATTACCCAGGTATTGGAAGGCATTGCTAGGCATTGTCCAGGCATTGCTAGGCATTGCCAGGCATTACGAGGCAGTGTCAAAGCATTGCAAGGCATTGCCCAGGAATTGCCACGCATTACCAGACATTGCCTAAGCATTGCCATGCATTGCCAAGCATTGCCTAGGCATTGCCAGGCATTGACCACGCATTTCCATGCATTCACCAGGCATTTCCAGGCATTGTCAAGGCATTACCAGGTATTGCCAGGTATTGCAAGGGATTGCCAGGCATTGCCAGGCGTTGCCCAGGCATTGCCGAACATTGCAAGTCATTGCCAGGCATTTCCCAAGCATTACCACGCATTGCCAGGCATTGTCTAGGCATTGCCAGGCATTGCCCAGGCATTACTAGGGATTGCCACGCATTTCCGGGCAATTCCTAGGCATTGCCTGGCATTGTCGCACATTGTCAGGCATTACCCAAGCATTTCCGGGCATTGTCACGCATTGCCTAGGTATTGCCATGCATTGTAAGGTATTACCACGCATTGCCAAAGCATTGTCAGGCATTGCCCAGGCATTGCCTAGCATTGCCTAGGAACTTTCACGCCAAACCCGGCATTGCAAGGCATTCCCAGGCATTTCCCAGGCATTGCCAGGTATTGCCCAGGCTTTGCCAAGCACTGGCATTGCCGAGGCATTCCTAGGCATTACCCAGACATTGCAAGGCATTGCCCAGGCATTGTCAGGTATTGCCCAGGCACTAGTAGGCATTGTCCAGGTATTGCCCAGGCATTGCCCAAGCATTTCCCAGGCATTTCCAGGCGTTGCCAGGCATTGCCCGGGAATTTCCACGCATTGCCAGGCATTGCGTAGGCATTGCTAGGCATTGCTAGGCATAGTCTAGGCATTGCAAAGCATTGGCCAAGAATTTCCAGGCATTGCCAAGCATTTCCTAGGCATTGCCAAGCATTGCTAAGCATTGCCCAGGAGTTTCCAGGCATTACATGGCATTGCCTAGGCATTGCCAGGTGTTGTCGGGCATTGCCAGGCATTGCCCAAGCATTATCACGCATTGCCAGGCATTGTTGAGGTATTTTCAGGCATTGCCACGCATTGCCTAAGCAATACATAGGCATTGTCAGGAATTGCAAGGCATTGCCAGGCATTGTGATGGCATTGCCAGGCATTGCCCATGTATTGCCAGGCATTACCTCGGCATTGCCGAGGCATTGTCTAGACATTTCCAGGCATTACCATGCATTTCTAGGCATTGGGTAAGTATTGCTAGGCATTACCCTGGCATTGCTAGGCATTACCTAGGCATTACCTAGGCATTACCTAGGCATTGCCAGGCATCGCTCAGGCATTGCCATGCATTGTCCAAGCATTGCCACGCATTACCCAGGCATTTCTTGGCATTGTCCAGGCATTACTAGGCATTACCAAGCATTTCCAGGCATTTCCCGGCATTAACACACATTGCCATGCATTGCCCAACCATTGCCATGCATTGCAAGGCATTGTTTAGGCATCACTACGCATTTCCAAGTATTCTCCGGGAATTGCCAAGCATTGCCCAGGCAATTCCAGGCATTGCCCAGGCATTGAGAGGCATTGCCGAGCATTGCCCAGGAATTGCCAGGCATTGTCCAGGAATTGCTAGGCATTGCCAGGCATTTCCTATGCATTGCAAGGCATTACCAGACATTGTCCAGGCATTTCCAGGCATTGCCTAGGCATTGCTAGGCATTGCCAGGCATCGCCATGCATTTCCAGGCATTGCCCTAGCATTACCAGGCATTTCCCTAAAATTGCCAGGCATTGCCTAGGCATTGCCCAGGCATTGCTAGGCATTGCGAGGCATTTCTAGGCATTGCCTGGAATTTCCTAGGCATTGCGAGGCATTGCCAGGCATTGTCCATGCATTGCCAGGCATCGTCCTGGCATTGCCAAGCATCACCCTCGTATTGCCAGACATTGCCTAGTCATTTTCCATGCATTGTCAGGCATTGCCCAAGCATTTACAGCCATTGACAGGCATTTCTAGGCATTGCCAAGGCATTGCCAGGCATTGTCCATGCATTGCCAGGCATCGTAGTGGTTCCGCCAAGCATCACCCTCGTATTGCCAGACATTGCCTAGTCATTTTCCATGCATTGTCAGGCATTGCCCAAGCATTTACAGCCATTGACAGGCATTTCTAGGCATTGCCAAGGCATTGCCAGGCATTGCCAAGCATTGCGTAGGCAATGCCAGGCATTGCCAGGCATTGTTAGAAATTGTCCAGGCATTGCCAGGAATTTTCCAGGTATTGCCAGGCATTGCGAGGCATGCTTGGCATTGCTAGGCATTGTCAGAAGACTTCTGTGCGAGGAGATGGCAACGGCAGAAGCAAGCAGAAGCAATGCAAACCGCGGAAGTACGTCAACAGAGCAACGGAAACAGAATGACGGGACCACGTAGCGGGAATTTTGCTAAAGGAGCGTGAAGAGAAGTGATGTCCCAAAGAGAAGGGCGAGGTAGACAGGTAGCCAGCGAGAGAGAGAGAGAGAGAGCCCAGATGGAGCAATGATGATGAATTGATGAGTCCTGGGCAAAGGATCAGAGGTGACGGAGCAGAGACATGTGAGCTGAGAGTGGATGGCGAGAGTGGAATGAGGAAGAGTTAGCACAATGAAGACACGGTGGTGAAGTCGCAGAACCAAAGGCCAACAAGATGAGAAAGACAGTTCTGGACTAACTTGGAAGGGAGTGAACATCATCCACAGATGCAAGAGAACATGAAAAAACACATCAGCAACGGCTTCTTCTGCGATAGCCGGACGCGCTTGCGGGACAACCGATTATTAGGGGATTACTTGGTAGAGGGTCCGTTGGTCGGTCGATGACCCTCAACGGCTAGGCCAAATAATCACCGAGGTGGTTCTTGGCCGGAGCTGATCCGTTATTGAGAGTGCTTGAAATATCCAAGCGAGAAGAGTTGATGTGGTCATCTTATGAGTTCTGACAGCCCCCATGACGATGACCACCATTTAAGGACTTAATGGTTTGGTCCTGGTGGAGGAGGAGCCAGGTAGGCCGGTGGCAGAGGCAGTACACCAAGGGTAGGCCGAGCTGGAATGGGAGGGACTTGGGACATGGCCAACTGTTGTGGACTGCTAATGAAGAGGTGGTGGTATAGGTGGCCCTGGCGGCAGCGTTGCTTAATGGTTGTAAGGACTTGATGCAACGTGTCTTCAGTGGGACTGTAAGAGTTCAGGATGACATGGAATGTAGTGTTAGTTGAGAGGTACAGAAGTCCAAGTATCAACGCCGCTAAATATCCCAGTAGAGTTCCAAGGAGTCAGTATTGGGGAAATCAGTCTGAGTGTGTCCAGCAATGGGGCAAAAGTACAAGATATCTTCCAGAGAGCTGTGATCGGAGATGGTGCATCAAAGCACGCTTTGCCAGAGATGGTTCTAGCTTCTGCAGTTGTGTCGTCCTTGGTCGTTGAGGTGAAGGAAAAATGAGGTGGGAAAGTGATACATGATAAGAGCAAAGGCCTAAAAAACTCAGAGTGTCATGTTGGGTGAAGGCAGTACAGGTTGAGGAGGAATTTGGAGTTTGGACAGGTAGTTCACTTGTGCAGCGTGAACGATCAAGATGGATGAAGGCAGGAGGCAGATGTGATGGTTGGCGAGATGAACGCAAGGGTGGAACCACATGCATGCAGAGAAATTGGCGTGGTTGTAGGTTGCTGCAAGATTGACAGGTCAACTGGGCAGAACCGTGTGCCGAGTGGACGAGCGAGGCTGAAGGCAGGTGACAAAAAGATGTTTCACGGAGTGGGCGGAGGGGCAAAACCACGTGCGCTCTGGGGTAGAGGGGTAGAATGTGGCAAGGGGAAGGCAGGAGCCAATGCGCCACGAGAAATTTGCTGCTGGCATGGGTGTAGGCTGCTGCAAAGTGGGCACCTAGCTTGTGTAGATCCGTGTACTGGCGACAGATACTGAAGACTGCTGATGAGGAGGCGGAAGCTGATGAAAAAAGATGGACGCAGGGACAATCCGCGTGTGTTGTAGCCGTTTTGGCGTGGGCGTATGTTGTCACAAAACAGGTTATGCGCCCAAAAAGATCCTTCTGCCGAGCAAAGGATGATGTGGGAAGCAGAGGAACAGGTGATGACGGAGTTGGCGTAAGAGCAAAACCACGTATGCTATAGAATCAATGAGGAGAATGATTGAGGATGAGGTAGATGAGGCTGATGCTGAGGCAGAGTGAAGAATACTTGCGGATGATGAGGCGAATTTGTGGTGCGGATGAGGAGGAGGCTGATGCAAATGAAGTTGGTGATGTGAGGGGAGGAGATGGAGCTGATGGATTTGTGACGGCAGGAAGAGGAGGGAGAAGAAGCGAAGTAGGCGGCAGTGGGCGCGGGCAAGGCAACCGATTGCTCTGATGTCGGGAGAGTGACGTCTTGTTCCCCAGTTGGCCCAAGATCCACGGGCAGAAGACTGGTGGTGTCCGATGTCTTGACAACTAGAGGAAGTTGACTTTGGCACAGGAAGGTTGTGGGGCGAGCAGAGACGTTTGCGGATGTCAGGAGAGTAACGGCTTGTTCCCCAGTTGGCTCAAAACGTGAGCATGAAGACTGGTTTGTCCGATATCTTGACGGCGGACAGTTATCTGCTGCTGCTGAGGACGAGCGAGGGTGGCACAAGAAGGCGGCTCGTGAAGATGAAGGTGGTGAGGATGATGTAGATGGAGTAACTGGAGAAGATGAAGTAAATGAAGTAGGAAAAGACTCTTGTGGCGGCTGGAGGAAGAAGGAGTTTTCTGCGGGAGGGCAGATTGCGGACAACAAGAAGCTTACAGGAAGGCGGCAGAAGACGGCGACTCGCGGGCTGCTTGCAGCTGTTATCGACAACGTATCTCCGACTATTGACCACGAGCAAGGCTCGGGCACGAGGCTTGATCAAGGTAACAAGAATTATTTCCAGCTTGATGAGCAGTCAAAGCAGTGCTGCTGACATGAGCTGCTGCTGAATCTGAGAGGTGCGGAATGGCAGCGGCTGCGGCAGATGAATGCTGGATTGAAGAGTGGGGAAATTGTGGCAGCAAAGTGACGACTGGGTCACAGGACACGAGGTGATGTTGCCTGATGCCCTGATAACATGTAAGAAGAATGCAGTGCGATGAGATGGTAATGGCAGAAGCAAGCAGAAGCAAAGAAAACTGCGGAAGAACGTCAGCATAGGAAAGAAAACATGATGACGGGACCACGTAGCGGGGAGTTAGTCGCAGGAGCGTGAAGAGAAATGATGTCCCAAATAGAAAGGCGAGGTAGACAGGTAGCCAGCAAGAGATTGAGAGAGCTGAGGCGGAGCAACGATGATGAACTGATGAGTCCTGGACGAAGGATCGGCAGTGACGGAGTAGAGAGATGTGAGCTGAGAGTGGACAGTGAGAACAGAATGAGCAAAGAGTGAACAAAGCAAAGACACGGCGGGGAAGCCGCGGAATCAAAGGCAAACTAGATGAGAAAGAAAATCCTCTATGTATGCAACAAAACAGGACAAAAACACATCAGCAACGACTTCTTCTGCGCTAGGCGGACGCGCTTGCTGGACAACCACTCACTAAGGGATTACTCAATAAAAGGTCCGTTGGTCGGTGAATGACCATCAACGGCTAGTCGGAATTATTACTGCGGTGGTTCTTGGCCGGAGCTCGACTGTTATTGAGAGTGCTGGGAGTATCCAAGCGAGAAGAGTTGATCTGGTCATCTTCTGAATTCTGACAGGCATTGCCCAAGCATTGCTCGGCATTGCCAGGCATTGCCAGGTATTGTGAGGCATTGCCCAGGCATTGCTCAGCATTGCCCATGCATTGCCATGCATTGCCTGGGCATTGCAAGGCATTGCATAGGCAATGCCTCACAATACCTTGCAATGCCCAGGCAATGCCCATGCTCAGCATTGCCCATGCATTGCCATGCATTGCCATGCATTGCCTATGCATTGCCAGGCATTGCCAAATAGAGCCAAGCAGTGCCCAGGCATTGCCTAGGTATTGTCAGGCATTGCAAGGCATTGCCTAGGAACTTCCAGGCATTACCAGGCATTGCCAGACATTCCCCAGGCATTGCAGGATATTGCCAAGCATTGCCATGCATTACCAGGCATTACCGGGCACTGCCAGGCATTGCCCAGACGTTGCCAAACATTGCCAGGCATTACCTGGGCATTGCCACGCATTGCTTGGCATTTCCATGCACTTCCTAGGCATTGCCAGGCATTGTTAGGCATAGTCCAGGCATTGCGAGGCATTGCCAGGCATTCCCAGGCATTGCCAAGCATTGCCTAGGCATTTCCACGCATTGCCAGGCATTGCCCAGGCATTGCGAGGCATAAATGCATTTCCAGGTATTGCCCTGGCATTGCCTAGGAATTGCTGGGCACTGTCATGCATTACCGGGCATTTCCAAGCATTGCCAGGCTTTGCATAGGCATTTGCAGGCATGGCCAGGCATTGTTAGGTATTTTCCAGGCATAACTAGGCATTTTGAGGCATTGTCCAGGTAGCCAGGCATTGTCCATGCATTGCCAGGAGTTGCCATGCATTGCCGCGGCATTGCTTGAAATTTCCAGGCATTGCCAGGCATTTCCCAGGCATTGCTAGGCATAGCCCAGGCATTGACAGGCATTGCCATGCATTGCGTAGGCATTGCTCGGCATTGCCTAAAATTGCCAAGCATTGCCCAGGAATTTCTAGGAATTGCCGGGCATTGCCCAAGCATTGTTACTTATTGCTAGGCATTGCCTAGACATTGCCAGGCATTGCCAGGCATTGCTAAGCATTCCCCAGGCATTTCCAAGCATTGGCAGACATTTCTTAGACATTGTCCATGCATTGTCAAGCATTGCCCAGGCATTGCCAGGCATTGCCAGGCATAGCCCAGGCATTGCCAAGCATTGCCAGACATTGCTTAGGCATTGTCGAGGCATTGTCAGGCATTACTGAGGCATTTCCAGGCATTACCAGGCATTGCCAGGCATTGCCTAGGCATTGCTAGGTATTGCTAGGCATTGCTAGGCATTGCCCAGGCATTGCCAGGCATTTCCCAGGCATTACCAAGCATTACCCAGGTGTTGCCAGGTATTACCAGGTTTGCCCAGGCATTGTCCAAGCATTGCGAGGCATTCACTAGGCGTTGGTAGGCATTGCCTAGGCATTGCCAGGCGTTGCCAGGCATTGCCTAGGCGTTTCCAGGCATTGCCTAGGCATTTCCCAGGCATTGTCAGGCATTTTCAGGCATGGCCAAGCACTGCTAGGCATTTCCTAGGCATTACCAAGCATTGCAAGGCATTGCAGAGGCATTGGTAGGCATTGCCAGGCATTGCAGGGCATTGCCAGGCATTGCCTAGGCATTATCCAGGCATTACGAGGCATTGCCAAACATGGTCAGGCATTACCCAAGCATTGACAGGCATTGCCAGGCATTGCCTAGGCATTGGTAAGCATTGCAAAGGAATGCCTCATGATTTCCAGGCATTGCAAGGGATTGCCAGGCATTTCCCGGCATTGCCTAGGCATTGCCAGGCATTACCCACGTATTGTCAAGCATTTTCTAGGCATTTCCAGTCATTTCCATGCATTGCCCTGGCATTGCCAGGCATTGCCAGTCGTTTCCAGGTATTGCTCACGCATTGCCAGGCATTGCCAAGGCATTGCCAGGTATTGCCATGCATTGCCTAGGCATTTCTAGGCTTTGCCAGGCATTGCCCAAGCATTTGCAGGCATTCGCAAGCATTGCCTAGGCATTGGTTGGCATTGGCTGGCATTGCGAGGCATTGCTAGGCATGGCCAAGGCATTGCCAAGCATTGGAAAGAATTGCTTATGAATTTTCCAGGCATTGTCGGGCATTTCCCACGCATTTCCAGGCATTGCCAAGCATTACCCAAACATTGCCTGGCATTGCCCAGGCATTGCCAGGCACGTCCAGGAATTGCGTGGGCATTACTAGGCATTGCTATGCATTACAAGGCATTGTCAGGCATTACCTGGGTATTGCCAGGCATTGCCCAGGCATTGGAGGGCATTGCACAGGCACTGAAATGCATTGCCACATTTGCCAGGCATTGCCAAGTATTGCCTAGGCATTGCCAGGTATTCACTTTGCATTGCCAAGCACTTCCAGGTATTGCCTAGGCATTGCCAGGCATTGCCCAGGTAGTGCCAGGAAATGCTAGGCATTACCAAGAATTGCAAGGCGTTGCCCAGGCATTGCCAGCCATTGCCAGGCATTGCGTAGGCATTGCTAAGGATTGCCACGTAGTGCATAGGCATTGTCACGCATTGCCAGGCATTTCCAGGCATTGCACAGGTATTGCTAGGTATTGCCAAGCAGTGCCCAGGCAATGCCAGGCATTGCCCGGCATTTTCAGGCATTGCTCAGGCATTGCCGGGCATTCCCGAGGCATTGTCAGGCATTGCCAGGGATTGCAAGGCATTACCCAGGCATTCCAGGCATTGCCAGGTAGTTCCAGGCATTGCCACGCGTTGTCCAAGCATTGCCAGGAATTTTCGGGCATTGCCCAGGCATTGCCTAAGCATTGCCACGTATTTCCAGGCATTGCCCAGGCATTGTGAGGTATTTCCCAAACATTGCCAGGCATTTCCTAGGCATTTCCATGCATTGCCAGGCATTGCCAGGCATGGCCTAGGAATTACCAGGCATTGCCACACATTGCTTAGGTATTGTCCATGCATTGTCACGCATTTTCCAGGCATTGCCAGGCATTGCCAAGCATTGCCCATGCATTGCCAAGCATTGTCCAGGCGTTGCCACATATTACGAGGCATTGCATAGGCATTGCTATGCATTTCTAGGCATTGCCAGGCACTGCCTAGGCATTTCCAGGCAATGCCCAGGCATTGCCAGGAAATGACATGCATTCCTCAAGCATTGCCCAGCATTGTCCAGGCGTTGTGAGGCATTGCTAGATTTTCTTGGCATTGCCAGGTATTGCCCAGCCATTACCAGGCATTGACTAGGCATTGCCAGGCATTGCCTAGGCATTGCCATGCATTGCCAGGTATTACCAAGAGTTACCTAGGCATTGACCAGGCATTGGCAGGCATTGCCTATGCATTGCCCAGGCATTTCCAGGCACTTCAAGACATTGCCAGGCATTGGAATGCATCGCTAGACATTGCCAGGCATTGCCAGAGTTTGCCAAGAATTGCCTAGGCATTACCTGGGTATTGCCAGGCATTGCCAGGCTAAGCATTGCTCAGGCATTGCCAAGCATTGCCAGGCTAGGCATTGCCCAGGTATTGCCAGTCATTGCCTAGGTATTGCTAAGCATTTCCACGCATGGCCTAGGCATTGCCACGCATTGCCACGCATTGCCCAGGAATTGCTAGGCATTGCCAGGCATTTCCAGGCATTGCCCAGGCCTTGCTAGGCATTGCCCGGCATTGCCAGGCATTGCTCAGACATTGCCAGGCATTGTCGAGGCATTGCCAGGCATCGCCAGGCATTACATGGGCATTGTCTGGCATTGCCTAGGGATTGCCTAGGCATTGCCCAGGCATTGCCTATGCATGGCAAGGCATTGCCTAGGCATTGTCTAGGCATTGCCAGGCATTGCCACGCATTTCCCAGGCATTTCCAGGCATTGCAAGACATTTCCAGGCATTACCCAGGCATTGCCAAGCATTGCCGGGCATTGCCAGGCAGTGCTCAGGCATTGTGAGGCATTTTCCATGCATTGCTTGGCATTGCTAGGCATCGCCAGGCATTGCCTAGGCATTTTCAGGCATTTCCTTGGGATTGCCTAGGCATTGCATAGGCAATGCATAGGCATTTCCTAGGCAATGCCTAGGCATTGCCTAGGAATTTCCGTGGCATGGCAAGGCATTGCTTAGGTATTACCTGGGCATTGCCTAGGCATTACTAGGCGTTTCCGGGCATTGCCAGGCATTTTCCATGCATTGCCGAGCATTTCCAGGCATTGCCCACGTATTGCCACGTGTTGTCTAGGCATTGCCAGGCATTGCCGCGACATTGCCAGACATTTCCAGGCATAGCCAGCCATTGCCTAGGCAATGCCAAGCATTGTCAGAAGAATGCAAGAGTAGAGACAGCAGCAATAGAAGCAGGCAGAAGCAATAGAACATGCAGGTTGCGTCAGTACAATGATGAGAGCAGAAAGGCACGAGCAGCTTTGAGGAGTTATTCACAGAGCTTGTGCACAGGCGAGGCAATAGAGGCCTGAGGTAGATAGTAGTCAACGAGAGAGAGAGAGAGGTAAGAGCCAGGCAGGTAATGGGTTGTTGAGTGCTGAGCGAAGGAGTAAGCATGACGGAGTGAGGAATTACGAGTTGTGAGTGCTTAGCGAAGGCAAGATGGAGAGGGAGCGAGCAGAGCGAGGACACGGCGGCAAATCTGCAGAACCAAGAGGGAACATGATGAGAAGAATTTTTCTGGTTAACTGGAGGGAATGAACATCCTCGCTTTGAAAGGACAAAACAGGAGGCCTTGTCAAGGATTCATTCTGACACCCCCCTTGAAGCTTGACAAGAGGTGAGTTGTAGGTTAGGAGCTGCATGGGGCAGGAAGAGAAGTTAGTAGTAGCGCTTCCAGTAGTCCACACCATTAGAGGATGTAGGGGATTGAGGGGTGTGAGGCCAATCTTCGATGGCCAGCAGTTCTACGTCTTCCTCAATTCTCTTGTGATCTCTGATGAAGGGTTGCAGTTGAAGTCGTCGCTCCTCCATGAGTTCACAGTATGGGGGAGGATCAAGAGGAGCCGGATGCGGTTCAGGAGGCTCTGCTCCTTTGTGGACGCAGTAGTTCCTGATTTCTTCGAGAGTCCGGAAGACAGGTTGATGACAATTTGCTGCGATGATGGGGTGGAACTCCTCATAGGTGCTCATATAGAGAAATCATCGCAGTTGGGTTTGGGTGATTCCATACTCTCGTCTTCCTCGTGCAGTTTTATGGGCTTCTCTGCTTCCAACATTTTGCAGTACATCAAGGAGGTTGTAACCATACATGTCCACGGTGGCGATTTCACATCGCAGCTGACGGCGCCATCATTCAAAGCTGTGACTGCCATCGTTTTGGAAGTGGAGCGAATCAATGTGTTGATCCAGGGAGGCAACTTCATTGTAGAGGACAATAGTGCGTCGTTGCTCTTCCATTGGACGATAGGCAGAGGATCAAATGAAAGAGGAGAGTCATTATTGGTGAGGGCATGGGTACCGCAGTGAGAGATGAGGAGGATGTTCTACTCGTGGAATCTTTGGTGATGATTGTGCTACAGGATAGCGAGGTTATGAGATGAAGTGTGCTGATGAGATAGGTGATAGGTGATAGGGGCACGTGGATCCTTGGGTCAAGCACATGATGTAGATGGATGACGATGGAGGTGATGGACAGCGGCAGAGGCGGTGGGTGACGTTTGATGACAGAGTGGGCTCAGGGATGACACCACGTGTGCTACGGAAGTTCCACCGTGGACGCGGGTCGTCGTGGAATGGGACGATACAACCGGGCGGATCCGTGTGTCGAGTGGAGGATGATGCGAGAGCGGAGGAGGCAATGATGATGGAATGGGCGTAGGGGCAAAGCCACGTGCACTGCGAAATAGAGGAGTAGAATGCGGCAAGGGGAAGGCGAGTGCCGACGCGTTGCAAGAAATCTGCTGCTGGCGTGGGTGCAAGCTGCTGCAAAGTGGGTAGCTAGCTCGTCCAGATCCTTGTGCTTGCAGTAGATTTTGATGATAATTGCTGATGAGAAGGCGGAAGCCGATGATGAGGAAGAGGGCGCAGGGGCAAAACCACTTGCGCTGCGATGTTTTGATGTGGGCGCAGGTCGTCGCGAGACAGGCGATGCGACCGGGCGGATCCTTGTGCCGAGCAAAAAGCAAGAAGTGGATGATGACGGAGGAGCGATGGATGGCTGAGTGGGCGCAGGGGCGGAACCACGTGTGCTTCAAGGCAATGCTGATGATGACGGAGCGAAGCTAATGAGATGCGATTTGGCATAGGAAGCTGAGATGAGGCTAATGCGAGGATGGACTGAAGGAAATGATAAGTACGAGTGGAAGGTGAAGAGAATGTGCAGAGACTGGTGGCAAAGGAGAGGATGATAAGGGCATAGCGAGAGCGAGGGAGAAGCAATGGCAGGAGGAGGATGATGATATCGTGATGAGGGTGATGGATGAGTAGTAGAAGCAAGCAGAGGACGGGACGATGAAGGAAGCGGCAGTGGACGCAGGATGGGGCAACCAATTCCTTTGTTGTCAGGAGAGTGAGAGCTTGTTCCCCAGTTGGCCCGAGACGGATGGGCAGGAAGAATGGTGGTTTCTGATATTCGGACAGCGAGAGGAACCCAGCTGCAGCGTAGCAGGTCATGAGATGGTCAGGGATGCCAATCCGCGGATGTCTGGAGAGTGACAGCTAGTTCTCCAATTGGCCCAAGACCGACGGGCTCGATGACTGGCGGTGTCCAATATCCTGATGGCGGAAGGCGATTTGCCATTGCTTCCGACAAGCAGAGGTGGCGCGAGAGAGCAGCTCGAGGCAATGGTCGCGAGAGAACTGAGGTAGACGAGGCAGATGGAGCACATGATGCTGGTGGAGAGGATGAGGACGGCGGAAGCGCTTGCGGAAGCTGGGATGATGAGACACGGTGGGTGGCGGACGATAGGAAGCTTCTAGGAAGATGATGGCAGATGGCGGCTTGAGAGCTGCTTGGAGCTGTTCTTGACGACGAGTCACCAATTGTCAGCCGCGGGCGCGAGATGGACACAAGGCTTCCTAAAGATGACGAAACATTTCTTTAGCACGAGGAGCACTTCAAGCGGTGCTGCTGATTTCAGCTGCTGGCGAAGTAGAGAGGCGCAAAGTAACGGTGGCGGTAGCGGAGGAATGCAGGTCAGAGAAGCAAATCGATGGCAGCGGCAGAGAGATGACTGGGTCACGGGACACGAGGTGATGTTACCTGACGCTTTGATACCATGTCAGAAGAATGCAAGGGTAGAGACAGCAACAGCAGAAGCAGGCAGAAGCAGGCAGAAGCAATGGAACATGCAGGCTCCGTCATTACGATGACGAGAGTCGAAAGGCACAAGCAGCTTCGAGGAGTTAGTCACAGAGCTTGTGAAGAGGCAAGGTAATAGAGGCGCGAGGTAGACAGTAGTCAATGAGAGAGAGAGGCGAGAGCCAGGCAGGTGATGGGTCGATGAGTGCTGAGAGAAGGAGCAACTGTGACGGAGCAAGGAGCTGCGAGTTGTGAGTGGTTGGCAAAGGCAATATGGGCAGGGAGTGAGTAGAGCGAGGACACGGCGGTGAAGTCACGGAACTGAAAGGGAATAGGATGAGAATAACTGTTCTGGTTACCTCGAGGGAATGAAAATCCTTGGTTGATAAGGACAGAATAGGACAAATGTGAGGCAACGGCTTCTTTCCACTGGCCGGACGCGGGTGACAGGTGTCACTTTATCAGGGGATGACTTGACGGTGAGTTCCAAACGGTCCAGTGGCCAGAGAACTATTATTCAAGATGGTTTGGTGGCTGGACCTGAACCGTTATTGAGATATTGTTTTCTTCTCTTGTCAAGGCTTCATTCTGACAAGAATTGCCTAGGCATTAGCAGGAATTCCCAGGCATTGCCTAGGCATTGCCAGGCATTGCCAGGCTTTGCCAGGCATTGCCAGGCATTGCCAGGCATTACCAGGCATCGCCAGGCATTGCCAAGCATGGTCCACATATTGCCAGGCATTGTGAGGCATTGCTTATGCATTGTTTAAGCATTGTCAATCAATGCCCTGGCATTGCCATGTATTGCCAGGCATTGCAAGGCATTGCCCGGGCATTGCCAGGCATTGCCCGGGCATTGCCAGGCATTGCCTAGGCATTGTTAGGCATTTCTAGGCGTTGCAAGGCATTGCCATGCATTGTCCATGCATTTCCAGGCATGCCCAGGCATTGCCAAGCATTGCCGAGGCGTTGCCAGGCATTGCCAGATTTGCCAGGCATTGCCTAGGCATTACCCAAGCATTACCAGGCATTACCCAGGCATTTCCAGGCATTGCCGATCATTGCCTAGGTAATGGCACGCATTGCCAGGCATTGCCACACATTGCCAATCATTGCCAGGCATTTCCTAGGCATTACCTGGGCATTTCCAGACATTGCCAAGAATTGGCAGGCATTGTCCATGCATTACCATGTTTTGCAAGGCATTGCCTAGGCATTGCTAATCATTGCCGGGCATTGCCTAGGCATTGCCAGACATTGTCAGGCATTGCCAGGCATTACACACGCATTGCAAGGAATTCTCAGGCATTGCCCACGCATTGCCAGGCATAGCCTGGCATTGCCAAGCATTGCCAAGGCATTGCCAGGCATTTCCCATTCATTTTCATGCATTGCGAGGCATTTCCGAGGCATTGCCCAGGCATCGCCAGACATTACGTAGGCATTTCCAGGCCTTGCGATGCATTGCCAGGCATTCCCCTGGCATTGTCAGGCATTTCTAGGCATTGCCAAGGTATTGCGAGGCATTGCCCTGGCATTGCCAATAATTCTTAGGGATTTCCAGGCATTACCCTGGAATTTCTAGACAATGCCAATGCATTGCCAGGCATTGCAAGGCATTGCCCAGGCGTTGCCAGGCATTGCCAGGCACTAACAGGCATTACTCGGAATTGCCCAAGAATTGCTAGGCATTGACTAGGCATTGCCAGGTATTGCCATGCATTGCCTAGGCCTTGCCAAACATTACCAGGCATTGCCTAGGCATTGTCCAGGCATTGTCAGGCATTTCCCAGGCTTTGCCAAGTTTTACCAAGCATTGCCAGGCATTGCGAGGCATTACCCGGCATATCCTAGGCATTGCCAAGCATTGCCCACACATTGTCATGCATTGCTTTGCCATTGCCAGGCATTGCCACACATTGCCGAGGCATTGCCAGGCATTGCCAGGAATTGCCTAGGCATTGCCAGGCATTGCTTAGGCATTGCCAGGCATTACCTGTGCTGGGAAATGGGTGGGCATTGCTAGGCATTTCCAGGCGTTGCCATGCATCCCCTAGGCATTACGAGGCATTGCCAGGCACTGCCATGGCTGGGCATTGCCAGGCATTGCCCATGCATTGTCAAGCATTGCCAAGCATTACCTAGGCATTGCCCTAGCACTGCCAGGCATTGCATTGGCATTGCCCAGGCAATGCCAAGCATTGCCATGCATTGCCTAGGCATTTTGCAAGCATAACCCAGGCATTACCAATAATTGCAAGGCATTGACAGGCGTTGCCAGGTATTGCCCAAGCATTGCCAGGCATTGTCCAGGCATTGCTGGGCGTTTCCATGCATTGGTAGGCATTGCCAAGGAATTTCCAGGTATTCTCAGGCATTTCCAGGCATAACCCAAGCATTGCCAAGCATTGCAAGGTATTACCCAGGCATTTTTGGGCATTGCTTGGCATTGCAAGGCATTGCCTACGCATTGCCAGGCATTTCCAGGCATTGTCCAAGCATTTCTAGGAATTGCCTATGCATTGCCAGGCATTGCCAGGCATTACTAGGCATTTCTAGGCAGTGCCCAAGCATTGTCCAATCATTGCGAGGCATTTCCAGGCATTGCCTAGGCATTGCCGGGCATTATACTGGCATTGCCTAGGCCTTGCCAGGCATTGCTCAACATTGTCATGCATTACTTAGGCATTACTAGGCGTTGCCGGGTATTGCCTAGGCATTCCCAGACATTTTCCATGAATTGTTAGGCATTGCCACGCATTGCCCAGGCATTGCGAGACATTGCCGGGCACTGCCCAAGCTTTGCAAGGCATTGCAAGGCATTGCATAGGCATTACTAGGCATTGCGAGACATTTCCCAGGCATTGCCAAGCATTACAAGGCATTGCACTGGCATTGCCACGCATTACCACGCATTGTCTAGGCATTGCCAGGCATTGCCATGCATTGCTAGCCATTACCCAGGCATTGCCATGCATTGCCTAGGTAATGCCAAGCATTGCCCTCACATTGCCAGGCATTGCCAGGCATTGCCACGCATTGTCAAGGCATTGCCACGCATTGCCAGGCATTCCCAAGCATTGCCCGGGCATTGCCAGGCATTCCCAGGCATTGGCCAGGCATTACCAGGCATTTCCAAGCATTGCCTAGGTATTGCGAGGTATTTCCAGGCATTGCCAGGCATTGCCTCGGCATGGCGAGACATTGCCCAAGCATTGTCATGCATTGCCAGGCCTTGCCAAGCATTGCCAGGAATTGCTTGGCATTGCCCAGGCATTGCCGTGGCATTGCCTATGCATAGCGCGGCATTGCCTGGCATTGCCCAGGCATTGCCGGGAATTACGTAGGTATTTCTTGGTATTGCCACGCATCGCCAGGCATTATGTGGGCATTGCTAGGCATTCTCCAGGTATTTCTAGGCATTGCCCAGGCATTACCAGGGATTGCCCAGGCATTACAGGGCATTGCCCAAGTAGTAGGAGGCATTGCGAGGCATTGCCAAGCATTGCCTATGCATTGCGAGGCATTGCCAGGCATTACCAGGCATTGCATAGGCATTGCTAGGCATTGCCAGGCATCGCCTAGGTATTGCCATGCATTTCCATGCATTTCCATGCATTGCCGAGGCATTGCCATGCATTGTCTAGTCATTGTCTAGGCATTGCAAGGCATTGCCGGGCATCGGCCAGGCATTGCCATGCATTGCCCAAGAATTGCCAGGCATTGTCCTAGCATTGCATAGGCATTGCTAGGCCTTGCCAAGCAATGCCAGGCATTGCAATGCATTGCCAGGCTTTGCACAGGAATTGCCAGACATTGCCAGGCATTCTCGATCATTGCCATGCATTGCTAGGCTTTTCCCAGGCCATGCCAGGCATTGCCAAGGAGTGCCAGGAATTTCCTAGGTATTGCCAGTTATTTCCAGGCATTCCTAGGCATTGCCTAGGCATTGTGAGGCATTTCCCAGGCATTGTTGGGCATTTCCCAGGCATTGTTGGGCATAACCCAGGCATTGCTAGGCATTTCCAGGCATTGTCAAGGCATTAACATGCATTGACAGACATTGCCTAGGCATTTCAAGGCATTGCTAGGTATTGCGAGTCATTGCCAAGCATTACCAGGCATTGCCACACATTGCCACAAATTGCCACACATTGTAAGGCATTGCCAAACATTGACTGGCATTGCCAAGCATTACCCAGGCATTACCAAGCATTGCCAGGTACTGCCAGGCATTGCCAGGCGTTGCCAACCATTGCCAGACATTGCCTAGGCATTGCCCAAGCATTGCCATGCGTTGCGCAGGCATTGCCAGGCATTGCCAAAGCATTGTTAGGAATTGCCAGGCATTGCCCACGCATTGCCAGACATTGTCAGGCATTGCCAAGCATTGCCAGTCATTGCCATGCTTTGCCAGGCATTGCCAGGCATTACCAAGCATTGCGAGACATTGCCTATGCATTGCCAGGTATTGTCCAGGCAACGCCAGGCATTTCCTAGGCATTGCCAAGTATTGCCAAGCATTGCTTGGTATTGCTCAGGCATTGCCAGGCATTTTCATGTATTGCTAAGGATTGCAAGTCATTGCTAGGCATTGCCGGGCATTACCAAGCATTCCCAGGCATTGTCCAGGCATTGCCAGGCATTTCCTAGGCATTGCCAAGCATTGCTATGCATTGCCAGGCATTGCAAGGTATTGCCCAAGCACTGCCACGCATTGCCAAGCATTGCTCAGGCATTACCAGGTATTGCCATGCATTGCCAGGCATTGCCAGGCATTGCTAGGCATTGCCCAGGCATTGCCAAGCATTACGAGGCATTGCTTAGGCATTGTTAGGCATTGCCAGGCATGACTTAGGCATTGCCAGGCATCGCCAAGGCATTGCCAGGAAATTCTTGGCATTACCAAGGCATTGCCAGGCATTGCTATGAGTTGCCTCGGCATTGCCGGGCATTGCGAGGCATTGCCTATGCATTGCGCGGTATTGCCAAGCATTACCTAGGCATTCCAAGGCATTGCTAGGTATTGTGCAGGCATTTCTAGGCATTGCCAGGCATTGCCCAGGCATTGCCCAGCCATTGCCTAGGCATTGCCAGGCATTGCCACACATTGCCAGGCATTGCCCAGGCATTTCTAGGAATTGCGAGGCATTGCCTAGGCATTGTCCAAGTATTCCCATGCGTTGCCTAGGCATTGCCAGGCATTACCCAAGCATTGTGAGGCATTTCCTAGGCATTGCTAGGCATTGCCAGCCATTGCCGGGAATTGCGAGTCATTGCTAGGCATTGCCAGGCATTCCAAGGCATTGCCAGGTATTGCCAAGCATTGCGAGGCATTGCCCAGGCATTTCTAGGCATTGTCCTGGCATTACCAGGCATTTCCATGCATTGCCTAGGCATTGCTAGGCATTGCTAGGCATTCCAAGGCATTTCCCAAGCACTGCCAGGCATGGCCAGACATTGCACAAGCATTACCAGGTACTGCCAGGCATTGCCAAGCATTGCAAGGCATTGCTCGGCATTACCCAGGCACTGCCAGGCATTGCCAGGCATTGCTAGGCATTGTCCACGCATTACCTGGCGTTGCCCAGCATTGCTAGGCATTGCTCGGCATTGCACAGGCCTTGTTAGGCATTACTAGGCATTCCATAGGCAACTGCCCCAACAGGAAGTTGGACCAGCCGGGGAAGGCTAGAAAGAAGGACGTTCTCGTAATGATGGCGAAGGAGTCCACCGACTTGACAGATTCTGGAGTCTCTGTGATTGACTGTTGATCGGGCCACCACACACAATGGAACAGGGTGGCATTCGTGACCTATAGCGCCTCGGAGCGGTTCATGACAGTGGCCAATGGCAAAACGGAGTTGGCTGCCGTTGAAGGCAACGTGCGCATCAAGATGGACGTGGATGGGGAGGCTGTCACGAGCACAATTCATGACATGCTCCACATGCCCAGCTTTGGGGCAAATCTGCTCTTGGTGAGCCGCCTCACCGATAAGGGGCTCGAGGTGCTCTTCAATAAGAAGGAGGCCATCATCTGCAAGGAGGGGAACGGTGAGGTGATTGCACGCGAAAACTGAGAGGACAACTTGTACCTGCTCCATGCAAAAATCCTTAGCAGCTGGGCGGGACCCGATGTCGCCCACCTTGCGAAGAAGGACGATGGAGACGTGGACATGTGGCACCGCCGCCTGTACCATATCGCTCCCTCAACTCTGAGGGACATGGGAAAGAAGGATGTAGTGTGGGGTCTTCAGGTCAAGAGCCTCGAGACAGCCAAGAACGCCGTGTGTGATCTGTGCATGGGCAGGAAGGCGACACGGCAGCCGTTCGATGGCAAAGAGACGCGTGCATCGGTGAAGCTAGAGGTGGTCCACACTGCTGTATGCGGACCATTCGAGAGCTCCATTGGAGGCGCTCGCTACTTCGTGACCTTCATCGATGATCACAGCCACAACCTCTTCCTCTACATCATCAAGAGGAAGAGTGATTTCCTGACATGTATGCATGAGTTTGTGGTGGCAGTGGAGCGGCAAACAGGGTTGCAGGCAAAGGCGTTCCGGAGTGACAACGGCGGCAAGTACGAGGGCTTTTTGGCATGGATAAAGAACAAAGGGATTGCATGGCAGAAAACTATGCCACACTCTTCGCAGCAGAATGGCGTTGTCAAGAGGGCAAACCGCACCATCCTCAACATGGTCCGATCCATGTTGAGCGATGCTGGCCTTGCGCAGTGGTACTGGGGTGAGACGGCACGGAAAGCGGCATACATCATGAACCTGACACTGACAAAGCCGCTAAAAGACATGGAGTCCAAGGTGTGGAAGACGCCACAAGAAGTGTGGAGCAGGAGGAAGCCAGCCGTACCACACCTCCGCATGTTTGGTTGTGTTGCACATGTTGTGCAGGCACAGAAGGGGCAGGGCAAGCTAGACCCGCGAATTCACCGGTGCATCTTCGTTGGGTACGAGAGCAGGAGCAAGGCGTACCGGCTTTTTGACCCGAGGAGGCAGCAGATTGTGAAGAGTCACGATATAACGTTCAACAAGGCCAGCCATTGGACGGACAAGAACACGGGTCTCTCCAAGCGGGGGGAGTGGCTGCCACTCCTCGAGGGGGAGACACCGGAGGACACAAAAGAAGGTGACGTCCCATCGGCTCCAGCCAGCGAGAACCATCCGGGCGATGTGGGAGCGACTGATTTGCATTCAATCGAGTCGGGCAATGAGTCTGAAGCGCCGGCATCAGTCGAGCTGAACGAAGAGGTGAGGAGTGAGCCCACATCTCCACGGTCCCCGAGAGAGGGGGAGAAGGCTAGCAGTGCGAGTGGCACCACGAGGGGACAGCAGCAGCAGTAGCGGCAGCAGCAGCAGCAGCGGCAGCAGCGCCAGTAGCCTCAACAGCAGCAGCCTTGGAGAAGCGGACGCGTGAAGAGGATGGCAAAGAGGTACAATGCCGCGGAGGGCATCTGGACTGGGCTTGCTCGAGCGTTCTTTGCATAAGAGGAGCCTGAGACCATCAAGGAGGTATTGCAACGAAAGGTTAGGGCTGAGTGGGAGGGAGCTATAAAATCTGAGCTTGCCTCCCATGAAGAGAACAACACTTGGCAGCTGATTGACAGGTCGGAGGGCACGAAAATCATTGGCTCCAAGTGGATCTTCAAAAAGAAGCTCACCAAAGAGGGAAAAGTAGAGCAGTACAAGGCACGGCTGGTCGGAAAGGAGTACGCCCAGCGGAAGGGTGAACATTACAAAGAAACCTTTGCACCGGTGGCGAATTCTGCCTCCATCTGCTCCATCCTCTCGGTGGCGGCGGCACGTGACCGCGATGTCCACCAAATGGACATGAAAACCGTGTTCCTCAACGGTGACCTGGACAAGGAAGTCCTCATGGATGTGCTGGAGGGGGTGGACGCGCCGCCGGGGAAGGTGTGCCGGCTTTGCAAGGTGCTCTACGGGCTGAAGCAAGCGCCACTAATGTGGTACCTGAAAATGGACGGCTTCATGACAGAGCTTGGCTTCAAGTGTTGTGAAGAAGATCAGAGCGTGTATGTGCGGAAGCAGCTGGGGTTGTACCATATTGTGGTCCTCTACGTGGATGACCTCATCATCGTGTCATCGGACATGGAGGAGTTGGTGAACCTGAAGCGGCAGCTGGGCGGTCGGTTCAAAGTTACTGACATGGGCGAACTTGAGTACTACCTTGGCGTCGCCATCAAGAGGGACCGTAAGGCACGCACGCTGGAGATGGGGCAGGCAAAGTATGTGCAAGAGGTGCTCCACCGCTACAACATGGAGGAGTGCAACCCCATCGGCACACCCATGACCACCACATGTGAGCTGAGCTCGAGCATGGGGCCGAGCACGGACGAAGAGAAGTAGGAGATAGCAGGTATGCCATACCATTATGCTGTGGGGAGCATCATGTATGCCATGGTGGCGACGCGGCCCGACCTGGCCTTTGCGGAGGGCCAAGTGAGCCGCTATGTTGCCTACCCCAGGCCGTTGCATTGGCAAGCGGTGAAGCGGATCCTCCGCTATCTCAAGGCAACAAAACAGTCGTGGCTTGTGTTTGGAGGGGGAGCACGTGACAACTACCTCGAGTTGGTCGGCTACTCCAATGCCGACTGGGCTGGTGATGTGGATGACTAAAAATCAACGTCAGGGTACGTATTTGTGCTTGGTGGTGCAGCAATTTCATGGGCAAGCAGGAAGCAAGACTGTGTGGCACTATCCAGCACCGAAGTGGAGTACATCGCGCTCGCGGAAGCCACAATGGAGGCCGTGTGGCTTTGACGGCTGCTAAAGGAGATCGGCGTACCGCAAAGGAAGCTGACGGTACTCAATGTTGATAACATGAGTGCCATCAGCCTTACCCAGAATCCAGTGCTGCACAAGAGGACCAAGCACATTGAGATCTGGCATCACTACGCGCCCGACTTGGTGGCAAAGAGAGTTTTGGCTATTGTGCATTGTGGCACTAAGCGCATGCTTGCCGACGTCATGACCAAGGCACAGCCCAAGGAGAGGCCTGATGCAAGCTGCATGGAGCTTGGTCTACGCTGTGAGGTTAAAAATGCTACAGGTCTCAAGGACAGGGCATCAAGGCTGCAGTGCAAGGGGGAGATTTTTCACATGGTGTGCCCCTTGCCATGAGTGCCGTTGATCGTACTCCCTGGTTAGACCACTAAAGAGTGGTCAAACACCTGGTTTGAGTTTAGATTTTGATTCCTTGGATTTGTCCATGCAGGATAGAGCTTTGAATCGCTCAATTTGAGTAAGTATTCAGAAAGTTAGCCTAGCCCGAAATTCGCGTGTTGGGGGGGTGGAATCTGGTACCCGCCATGGGTGGCGAGATAATCCACCACCAGTGATCCGAGTTTGTCTCCAACGACCCCCAAATGTACCAGGGTCCTAAAGGAAGCAACCAGAAGACTCTCCTTGACCAGGGTGAACTTCTCCTTGACGTCTGGGCAAGGAAAGGCGCTCCGATGAGTCATCGTTGAAGCGCCTCCCGTTGCCTAGCGAGAAAGGCAAGGTGGGCAGCTCCATCAAGGGTTACTTTGACGGCCGTAGCAGGGGGCTCTGCTGCTCTAAATTCCTGCTCACATAGTGTGAGACGACCAGAAAGCTCACGCTCAATCTCAGATTCGCCCAAAACAGTAGACGTGAACCACTAGAGGTGTTCAGACAAACGTCGGGACCGCACCACGCGGATCTCATCCTGACAAAGGGTTATGGGCCCACCAGTCTGAACGCCTCCAACTTTCACGTCTTCCGCAGCGCACGGGATCGTCATCTTGGACGTCGCCGTGAAGTTCTGAGAACTCGTCGGAGTAGCAGCTGCGCACATGGCGCAGAAGGAGACGCAGCCCATTCAGAAGTAAGCGGGCGGCCCAGGTTTCGGGCTATGGAGGTGGCAGCTCGAACTGCACCTCTCGCATAAGGGGCTGCTGGATGTCATGCTGGGAAAGGAGGTGCTCACAGAGGCGACTGCTACGGACGCGGAGAAGCAGGCCTTCGAAAAGAAGAACACGGAGGCGCTCATACTCCTGGTGTCCGGGACAGCCGAGTCGCAATGGGGCTACTTCCAAGGCTGCAAGCTGGCAGCCGAAGCTTGGCAAAAACTCTGCTCCATCCATCAATCCAAGTCGCTAGCGAACAAAATCTTCGCAATGAAGCGACTCCTCACGGTGAGAATCGAGGAGGGAGATGATGTCATCTCCGCCATGCAGGAGATCGAGTCGCTTGCCTTGCAATGCAATGACGTGGGGTGGAAGATCGATACGCAGCTGCAGGCGATGGCCCTCCTCATGGCCCTACCTGACAGTTGGGGCCCACTCATCACCATCCTCGGAGGATGGGCGGAGGACAAGCTCACCTATGGCGCGGTCGCAGAGTACATCCGCAACGAGGCGCAGCGCCGGAGCTGCGGGGAGTCCTCGTCTTCCTCATCGGCCCTCGTCACCAAAATGCGTGGTGGCAGAAACGGGGGCAAAGGAAGCGGCGGAAGAGGCGGCGGCAAGAAGGGCGCCAAGAAAGGTGCGTGCCGCAATTG
>SZWC01000807.1:218724-276467 GCA_023375785.1 Penium margaritaceum
TTAGTAGTCTTTATAGTTCCGCAATTGATCGTCGATCCTCGATCTTGATGTATCGGCGGTCGACAAGCTGATATACACAAGTGTACATTATTTTTCTCTCATCACATGAAAGAAATACACCCACCCGCTACACTTCGCTAATACACTCTACCCTTTTGGGGGGGGGGGGCATCGGATCTCGTGATGACCCCCCACCTCCCCCAAACGTTATGTTGTATTGGTAAAGTGTAACGAGTCCATGTATCTCGTGGACAGGTAGAAACCTACACTAGTGTACAAGATACACTAGTGCACAGAGTAGTTACTGTACAATACACGCACCAGGTAAAGTGCCCGAATACAGTCGAGGGGGGAGGGGCGGAGGACGAGTGCAGCAGTTTGTCGCGAATAGAAAGATAATCAAGTAACAGCAAAACTACGCTTGACATGAAGTTAATTCTCGTTCGAGGTCATGAATAGGGATGTAAACATCCAATATACAAATAGGCCCACCTAGAATGTTTCAGGACATACATACGTCAATGGTACATTTCACCCACACTGTCATAATCTTTTCATTTGTTCTTAATTTATAACATGCAATTCCCAAGACACAGGTACCATGTCCATTTTTTTTCATATGAATACAGGACAATTCACCCTGAAGACAATTTCGTGGAAATTACCGAAATAAATATGCCTTATACACTGGACGTGGCGTGTATAAAATGGGGACGATTAACTATACCTCTGACAATGCGTGGGCAATGCTTGGGGAATGCCCGAGCAATGCCTGGAAATGCATGGCAATGCCTGGACAATGCCTGGGAAATGCCTTGCAATGCCTAGCAATGCCTGGCAATGCCTAGCAATACCTTGCAAGGTCTACGGAATGCTAAGCGATTCCTGGCAATGCCTGGGCAATGCCTGGCAGTGCATGGCAATGCCTCGGCAATGTCTGGCCTGGCAATGCCTAGGAAATGCCTGGGAAGTGCCTGGGCAATGCCTAGGCGATGCCTGGAAATGCCTGACAATGCCTTGGCAATGCCTAGCAATGCTTGGGCAATGCCAGGTAATGCGTAGGAAATGCCTGGCAATGCTTGGTGATTCTTGGGCAATTCGTAGCAATGCCTGGGAAATGCCTGGCTATGCCTGGCAATACCTGGGAAATGCCTCGCAATGCCTGGGCAATGCCCGGCAATGCCTGGACAATGCCTTGAAATGCCTAGGAAATTCTTGATAATGCCTGGAAATGCGTGGGCAATGTGTGGCGATCCGTGGCAATGCCTAGCAATGCTTAGGCAATGCCTGGCAATGACAGGCAATGCCTGGTAATGCCTGTACAATGCTTGGCAATGCCTAGGTAATGCCTGGTAATGCTTGGGGAATGCCTGAAAAAGCATGGAAATGCCTAGGCAATGCCTCGTAATGCCTAGCAATGCCTGGGCAATGCCTTGCAAAGCCGGGGCAATTCCTAGGCAATGCCTAGCAATGCCTGGGCAATGCCTCGTAATGCCAAGAAAATGCCTTACAATGCCTGGCAATTCCTAGGCAATGCCTAGCAATGCCTGGCAATGCCTAGGCAATGCCTGGCAATGCCTAGGTAATGCCTGGCAATGCCTGGCAATGCCTGGGCAATGCCTGGCAATGCCTGGACAATGCCTGACGATGCCTAGGCCATGCATGGAGATTCCTGACATTGCCTAGGCGATGCCTTGTAATTCCTAGACAATGCCATGCAATGCGTGGAAATGCCTGGGTAATGCCTTGGCAATGTGTTGCAATGCCTAGGCGATGCCTGGCAATGCATGGGCAATGCCCGGCAATGACAGGCAATGCTTCGACAATGCCTGGCAATACCTAGCAATGCCTGATAATGCCTAGGCAATGACCGACAATGCCCGACTATGTTTTGGCAATGCGTGGTAATGCCTAGGGAATACCTATCAATGCCTCGCAATGGATGGGAAATTCATGGTAATGCCTGGAAATGCCTGGAAATGCCTGGAAATGCCTGGGCAATGCATGGAAATACCTAGAAAATGCTTGACAATGCCTGGCAATGCCTGGGCAATGCCTAGCAATGCTTGGTAA
This sequence comes from Penium margaritaceum, assembly GCA_023375785.1. Lineage (NCBI taxonomy): Eukaryota > Viridiplantae > Streptophyta > Zygnematophyceae > Desmidiales > Peniaceae > Penium > Penium margaritaceum. The sequence continues at coordinate 220,798 of SZWC01000807.1, forward strand.
TGCCTAGGCAATGCATCGCAATGCCTCACAATGCCAAGACAATACATGGCAATGCCGAGCAATGCCTGGCAATACCTGGCAATGCCTAAGCAATGACTAGCAATTCATAGCAATTCTTAGGTAATTCCTAGCAATTCCTAGGCAATGTGTGGCAATGCCTAGTCAATGCCTCGCAATCCTTGTGTAATGTCTGGCAATGCCTGGACAATGCCTGGAATGGCCTCGCAATGCCTGGGCAAATCTCTGGCAATGCCTAACGATTCCTTGGCAATGCTGGGACCATGCCTGGACAATTCCTATCAATGCATGGCAATGCCTAGACAATGCCAGGGCAATTCCTGGCAATGCATGGGCAATGCCTGCCAATGCGTGGGCAATGCCTGGCAATGCCTGGCAATGGGTGGTAATGCCTAGCAATGCCTAGGCTATCCTTGGCAATGCCCGGGAAAAGCCTGGGCAATACCTGGCAATGCTTCAGCAATGCCTTGCAATGGTTGGCAATGCCTAGGCAATGCCTGACAATGCGTGGCAAAGCCTGGGGAATGCTTGGCAATGACTCGTAATTCCTAGGCAATGGTTGGCAGTGCCTAGTAATGCCAGGGAAATGCCCAGCAATGCCTGGGTAATGCCTGGCAATGCATGTGCAATGCCTAGGCAATGCCTGGCAACACCTGGGTGATGCTTGACAATGCGTGTACAATCCCTAGGCAATACCTCGCAATTCTTGGCAATGCCTGGCAATGTCCGGCAATGCCTAGGCAATACCTGATAATGCCTGGCAATACCTGGGCAATGCTTGGCCATGCCTAGCAATGCCTGGCAATGCCTGGCAGTGCCTTAGCAATGCCTGGCAATAATTGGCAATGCCTGGACAATGCTAGGCAATGCCTAGGCCATGCTTCGCAATGCCTAGCAATTCCTGGGCAATGTCTAGCAATGCCTGGGCAATGCCTGGAAATGGCTGGCAATGCCTGGGCAGTGCATAGCAATGCCAGGCAATGCCTAGCAATTCCTGGCAATGCCTGCGCAATGCTTGGCAATGCCTAGCAATGCCTGAAAATGCATGGTAATGCATGCGCAATGCATAGGCAATGCTTAGGCAATGCTTGGAAATGCGTGAAAATGCCTTGTAATGCTTGGTAATGCCCAGGCAATGCCTATGCAATGCATGGCAATGCCTGGCAATGCCTAGGCAATGCCTAGTAATGCCTGGGCAATGCATGGGCAGTGTCTGGCAGTGCCTAGGCAATGCTTGGCAATGCCTAGCAATGCCTGGCTATGCTTGGCAATGCGTGGTAAGGCATGAGCAATGCCTAGGCAATGCCTGCCAATGAATGCCTGGGAAATTCTTAGGGAATGCATGGCAATGTCTAGGAAATGCCTTGCAATGCCTGGCAATGCCTCGCAATGCCCGGAAATGCCTATGCTATGACTGGTAAAGCCTGAAAGTTCCTGGACAATGCTTGGTAATGCCTATGCAATGCCACGCAATGCATGGAAATGCCTGTGGAATGCCTAGGAAATGTCTGGCAATATCTGGGCAATGCCTGGAAATGCCAGGAATATGCTTGGCAATGCCTGGAAAATGCCTGGTAATGCCTGAAAACTCGTGAGCAATGCTTGGCAATGCCTGGCAATGCCTGGACAATGCCTGGTAATGCCTGGCAATGCCTAGGCAATGCCTGACACCGCCTGGGCAATGTTTGGCAATGCCTGGGCAATGCTTGGGCAATGCCTAGGCAATGCCTAGGCAATGCCTGGCAATGCATGGCAATGCCTAGGAAATGCCTGGCAATGCTTGTGCAATGCTTGGTAATGCCTGAAAATGCCTGGCAATGCCTGGCAATGCCTAGGCAATGCCTTGCAATGCCCGGCAATGCATGCGCAATGCGTGGAAATGCTTGGCAATGCCTAGCAATGCCTGGACAATGCCTTGCAATGCCTGGGCAATGCGTAGGCAATGCCTGGCAATGCCTAGCAATGCCTGAGCAATACCGAGCAATGCCACGTAATGCCTGGCAATGCCTGGGCAATGCCTAGGCAATGCCTTGGAAATGCCTTGGCAGTGCTTGGCAATGCTTTGGCAATACGTGGCAACGCCTTGCAATGCCTTGCAATGCCCAGCAATGCCTGGACAATGCCTAGGAAATGCCTGACAATCTGAGAAAAATGCCTGGCAATGCCTGGCAATGCCTAGCACTGCTTGGCCATGCCTTGCATATTTGTACTTGCTAGTCAATAACTAGCATGCACAAACCATTATCCTACACTCTGACCATTTGTGACTCGAGTTATGAGTTGTCAAAGTTTACCACACATAGTGACATTTTTTGGGCATGGTCAGTGACATATGCCTGCTTTGGTTGGTCATCGTGCATGGTATCCACACCGTGCGACAACTTATTGAAGGTCCTTGTTCTTGCTAGTTGATACCTGGTGTTCCCAATCCAATGTTTCCCCCTCTGACTATTTGCGACTCGTATTATGAGTTGTTAACGTTGACCACTCACTGCGGATTTCTTTGGTCAAAGGCAGTACATATGCCTACTTTGGTCGGTCATTGTGCATGGTAGCCACACCATGCTACTACTGATTGAAGGTCATTGTACTTGGTGGTTGATAACAGATGTTTCCAGACCATTGTTTCCCCCTCTGAACGTTTGTGACTCGTGTTCTGGTTGGTGAACGTTGACCAGCCACATTGAAATTCCGTGGTCATGGTCAGTGACATATGCCTACTTTGGTTGTTTGGTGTGCATAGTAGCCACACCGTGCCACTACATATTGAAGTTCTTTGTCATTTCTAGTCAATACATGTGGTTCCCAAACCATTGTCTCTCCCTCTGACCATTTGTGACTCGTGTTATGAGCTGTCAACGTTGACCACACATAGTGGACTTCTTTGGTCATTCTCAATGACATATGCATCCTTTGATTGGTCACTGTGCATGCTAGCCACACTGTGCCACTACTTGTTAAAGGTATTTGTACTTGCTAGCTGATAACAAGTGTTCCCAACCCATTGTTTCCCCCTGTGACCATTTTTGACTCGTGTTATGAGTTTTCAACGTTGACCACACACTATGACATTCTTTTGGTCATGGTCAGTGACACATGCCTACGTTGGTTGGTCACTGTACATGGTTACAACGCCGTGTCACTATGTGTTGAAGGTCTTTGTGCTTTCTAGTTGACAGCTAGTCTTCCCAAACCATTGTTACCCCCCTCTCACTATATGTGACTCGTGTTGTGAGTTGTCAACGTTGACCACCTGAAGTGAAATTCTTTGCTCATGGTCATCGACATATGTGTACTTTGGTTGGTCACTGTGCATAGTAGCCACACTGTGCCACTACATATTGAAGGTTTTTTTACTTGCTAGTCAATAACTAGTGTTCAAAAACCATGATCTTCCACTCTGACCATTTGTGACCTGTGTTTTGCATTGTCAAAGCTTACCACACATAGTGACATTCTTTGGTCGTTGTCAGTGACATATGCCTACTTTGTTCGGTCATCGTGCATGGTATCCACAGAGTGCCACACCCCATTGAAGGTCCTTGTGCTTGCTAGTTGATACCTGGTGTTCCCAAACCATTGTTTCCCCCTCTGACCATCTGTGACTCGTATTATGAGTTGTCCACATGGACCACACACATCGGATTTCTTTGGTCAAAGGCAGTACATATGCCTACTTTGGTCGGTAATTGTGCATGGTAGCCACACCGTGCTACTACTCATTGAAGTTTATTGTACTTTCGAGTTGAGAACTGATGTTCCGAGACAATTGTTTCCCCCTTTGACCATGTGTGACTCGTGTTATGGGTTGTGAACGTTGACCACCCATATTGAAATTCTTCGGTCATGGTCAGTAACATATGCCTACTTTGGTTGTTCGGTTTGCACATTAGCCACACCGTGCCACTACGTATTGAAGTTCTCTGTCCTTTCTAGTCAATACGTATGGTTCCCAAACCATTGTCTCTCCCTCTGACCATTTGTGACTCGTGTTATGAGTTGTCAATGTTGACCACACATAGTGGACTTCTTTGGTCATAGTCAGTGATGTTTGCTTCCTTTGGTTCGTCACTGTGCACGCTAGCCACACCGTGCCACTCTTTGTTGAAGGTCTTTGTACTTGCTAGTTAATAACTACTGTTCCCAACCCATTGTTTCATCCTCTCCAATTTGTGTCTCGTGTTGTGAGTTTTCAACGTTGACCACACAGTCTGAAATTCTTTACGTCATGGTTAGTGACATATGCCTACATTGGTTTGTAACTCTACATGGTCACCACGCCGTGTTACTATGTATTGAAGGTCTTTGTGCTTTCTAGTTGATAGCTAGTGTTCCCAAACCATTGTTAACCCCTTCTGACTATCTGTGCCTCGTGTTGTGAGTTGTCAACGTTGACAACATGAAGTGAAATTCTTTGGTCATGGTCAGTGACATATGCATACTATTGTTGGTCACTGTGCATGGTATCCACACTGTGCCACTACATATTGAAGGTATTTGTACTTTCTAGTCAATAACTAGTATTCACAAACCATAATCTTCCACTCTGACCATTTGTGACTCGTGTTATGAGTTGTCAACGTTCACCACACATTGTGGCATTCTTTGGTCATTGTCAGTGACATATGCCTACTTTGGTTCGTCATCGTGCATGGTATCCACAACGTGCCACAACTTGTTGAAGGTCCTAGGGCTTGCTAGTTGATACCTCGTGTTCCCAAACCATTATTTCCCCCTCTGACCATCTGTGACTAGTATTATGAGTTGTCAACATTGACCACACACAACGGATTTCTTTGGTGAACGGCAGTACATATGCCTACTTTGGTCCGTCATTTTGCATGGTAGCCACACCGTGCTACTACCGATTGAAGGTAGTTGTACTTGATAGTTGAGAACTGATATTCCCAGACCATTGTTGCCCCCCCGCCCCCCTTCTGACCATTTGTGACTCGTGTTATGGGTTCTGAGCGTTGACCACCCATATTGAAATTCTTCGGTCATGGTCACTGACATATGCCTAGTTTGGTTGTTCGGTGTACATAGTAGCCACACCGTGCCTCTAGGTATTGAAGTTCGTTGTCCTTTCTAGGTCACACATGTGGTTCCAAAACCATTGTCTCTCCCTCTGACCATTTGTGACTTGTGTCATGAGTTGTTAATGTTAACCACACATAGTGGACTTCTTTGGTCATAGTCAGTGACGGATGCATCCTTTGATTGGTCACTGTGCATGCTAGCCACACCGTGCCACTCCTTGTTGAAGACCTGTGTACTTCCTAGTGGATAAATAGTGTTCCCAGCCCATTGTTTCCCTCTTTGACCATTTTTTATTCGTGTTATGAGTTTTCAACGTTGATCACACACTGTGAAATTCTTTCGGTCATGGTAAGTGACATATGCCTACTTTGGTTTGTCACTATACATGGTTACCACGCCGTGTCACTATGTATTGCTAGTCTTTCCATACCATTGCTCCCCCCCTCTGATTATCTATCACTCGTGTTGTGAGTTGTCAACGTTGACCATATGAAGTGAAATCATTAGGTCATGGTTAGTGACATCTGCATACTTTCATTGGTCACTGTACATGGTAGCCACACTGTGCCTTACATATAGAAGGTATTTGTACATTCTAGTCAGTAACTAGTATTCACAAACCATTATCTTCCACTCTGACCATTTGTGACTCGTGTTATGAGCTGTCAATGTTTACCACACATAGTGACATTCATTGGTCATGGTCAGTGAAATATGCCTACTTTGGTTAGTCATCGTGCATGGTATCCACACCGTGCCACAACTTCTTAAAGGTCCTTGTGCTAACTAGTTGATACCTGGTGTTCCCAAACCATTGTTTCCCCCTCTGACCATCCGTGACTCGTACTATGAATTGTCAACGTTGACCACACACAACGGATTTCTTTGGTGAAAGGCAGTACACATGCCTACTTTGGTCGGTCATTGTGCATGGTAGCCACACTCTACTACTACTGATTGAAGTTCGTTGTACTTGCTAGTTGAGAACTGATATTCCTTGACCATTGTTTCCCCCCTCTAACCATTTGGGACTCGTGTTATGGGTTGTGAACGTTGACCACCCATATTGAAATTCTTCGGCCATGGTCACTGACATATGCCTAGTTTGGTTGTTCGGTGTACATAGTGGCCACACCGTGCCACTACGTATTGAAGTTCTTTGTCCTTTCTAGTCAATACAAGTGGTTCCCAAACCATTGTCTCTCCCTCTGACCGCTTGTGACTCGCGTTATGAGTTGTTGATGTTGACCACACATAGTGGACTTCTTTGGTCATAGTCAGTGACGTATGCATCCTTTGATTGGTCACTGTGCATGCTAGCCACACCGTGCCACTACTTGTTGAAGGCCTGTGTACTTCCTAGTTAATAACCATTGTTATTAACTTATTGTTTCCCTCTCTGACCGTTTGTGACTCGTGTTATGAGTTATTAACGTTGACCACACACTGTGAAATTCTTTTGGTCATGGTCGGTGACATATGCCTACTTTGGTTTGTCACTATACATGGTTTCTAGTCGATACATGTGGTTCCCAAATCATTGTCTTTCCCTCTGACCATTTGTAACTCTTGGTGTGAGTTGTCAATGTTGACCACACATAGTGGACTTCTTTGGTCATAGTCAGTGACGTACGCATCCTTTGGTTGGTCATTGTGCACGCTAGCAACACCGTGCCACTACTTGTCCAAGGTTTTTGTACTTGCTAGTTGATAACTAGTGTTCCCAACCCATTGTTTCCCCCTCTGACCATTTTTGACTCGTGTTATGAGTTTTCAACGTTGACCACACACTCTGAAATTCTTTTGGTCATGGTTAGTGACATATGCCTACTCTGGGTTGTCGATGTACATGGTTACCACGCTATGTCACTACGTATTGAAGGTCTTTGTGCTTTCTAGTTGATAGCTAGTAATCCCAAACCATTGTTACCCCCCTCTGACTATATGTGACTCGTGTATTGAGTTGTCAACGTTGACCACATGAAGTGAATTTCTATGGTCATGGTCAGTGACATATGCATACTTTGATTGGTCCCTGTGCATGGTAGTCACACTGTGCCACTACATGTTTAAGGTATTTGTACTTGCTAGTTGATAACTAGTATTCACAAACCATTAGCTTCCACCCTCACTATTTGTGACTCGTTTTATGAGCTGTCAGAGTTTTGCCACACATATTGACATTCTTTGGTCATGGTCAGTGACATATGCCTACTTTGGTTGGTCATCGTACAGTATTCACACCTTGCCACAACTTATTGAAGGTCCTTGTGCTTGCTAACTGATACCTGGTATTCCCAAACCATTTTCCCCCCTCTGACCATTTGTGACCCGTATTATGAGTTTCCAACGTTGACCACACACAACAGATTTATTTGGTCAAAGGCAGTACATGTGCTGTCTTTGGTTGGTCCTTGTGCATGGTAGCCAAAGCGTGCTACTACCGACTGAAGGTCGTTATACTTGCTAGTTGAGAACTGATATTCCCAAAACATTGTTTCCCCCGTTGACCGTTTGTGACTTGTGTTACGGTTGGTGAACGTTGACCAGCCATGTTGAAATTCGTTTGTCATGGTCAGTGACATATGCCTAGTTTGGTTGTTTGGTGTGTATAGTAGCCACACCGTGCCACTACATTTTGAAGTTTTTTGTCCTTTCTAGTCGATACATAGGGTTCCCAAACCATTGTCTCTCCCTTTGACCATTTGTGACTTGTGTTATGAGTTGTCAATGTTGACCACACACATTGGACTTCTTTGGTCATGACCAGTGACGTATGCATCATTTGATTGGTCACTATGCACGCTAGCCATACCGTGCCACTACTTGTTGAAGGTCTTTGTACTTGCTAGTTGATAACTAGTGTTCACAACGCATTGTTTCCCCCTCTGACCATTTGTGACTCGTCTGATGAGTTTTCAATGTTGACCACACACTGTAAAGCTCGTTTGGTCATGGTCAATGACATATGCCTACTTTGGTTTGTCACTTCACATGATTACCACACCATGTCACATCGTATTGAAGGTCTTTGTACATTCAAGTTGATAGCTAGTCTTCCCAAACCATTGTTACCCCCCTCTGACTATCTGTGACTCGTGTTGTGAGTTGTCAACGTTGACCACATGAAGTGAAATTCTTTGGTCATGGTCAGTGACATATGCATACTTTTGTTGGTCACTTTGCATGGTAGTCATACTCTGCCACCACATATTGAAGGTATTTATACTTGCTAGTTGATGAATAGCATTCACAATCCATTATCTTCCACTCTGGCCATTTGTGACTCGTGTTATGAGTTGTCAAAGTTTGCCACACATAGTGACATTCTTTGGTCATGGTCAGTGACATTTGACTACTTTGATTGGTCATCGTGCAAGGTATCCACACCGTGCCTAAACTTATCGAAGGTCCTTGTGCTTGCTAGTTGATACTTAGTGTTCCCAAGCCATTGTTTACCCCTCTGACCATCTGTGACTGGTATTATGAGTTGTCAACGTCAACCACACACCGCAGATTTCTTTGTTCAAAGGAAGTACATATGCCTACTTTGGTTGGTCATTGTGCATGGTAGCCACACCGGGCTACTACTCATTGAAGTTTGTTGTACTTGCTAGTTGAAAGCTGGTAGTCCCAGACCATTGTTTCCCCCCCTCACACTATTTGTGACTCGTGTTATGGGTTGTGAACGTTGACCACCCATGTTGAAATTCTTCGGTCATGGTCAGTGACATATGCCTAGTTTGGTTGTACGGTGTGCATAGTAGCCACACCGTGCCACTACGTATTGAAGTTCTTTGTCCTGTCTAGTCGATACATATGGTTCCCAAACCATTTTCTCTCCCTCTGACCATTTGTATCTCGTGTTATGAGTTGTCAATAATGACCATACGTAGTGGACTTCTTTGGTCATAGTAAGTGACGTATACATATGTTGGTCGGTCAATGTGCACGCTACCTGCACCGTGCCACTACTTGTTGAAGGTCTTTGTACTTGCTAGTCAATAAGAAGTGTTCCCAACCCATTGTTTCCCCCTCTGACCATTTGTGACTCATGTTATGACTTTTCAACGTTGAGCACACACAGTGACTTTTTTTGGGTCATGGTTAGTGACATATGCATACCTTAGTTTGTTACTGTACATGGTTACCATGCCGTGTCACTACGTATTGAAGGTCTTTCTGCTTTCTAGTTGATAGCTAGTCTTCCCAAACCATTGTTACCCCCCCCCTCTGACTATCTGTGACTCATAATGTGAGTTGTCAACGTTGACCACATGAAGTGAAATGCTTTGGTCATGGTCAGAGACAAATGCATACTTTGGTTGGTCACTGTTTATGGTAGCCACACTGTGCAACTGCATATTAAAGGTATTTGTACTTGCTTGTCGATAAGTAGTATTCCCAAACCATTATCTTTCACTCTGACCAGTTGTGACTCGTGTTATGAGATGTCAAAGTTTACCACACAATGACATTCTTTGGTCATGTTCAGTGACATATGCCTACTTTGGTTGGTCATGGTGCATGGTATCCACACCTCACCACAACATATTGAAGGTCTTTGTGCTTGCTAACTGATACCTTGTATTCCCAAACCATTGTCTCCCCTTCTGACCATTTGCTAATCGTTTTATGAGTTGCAAACGTTGACCACACACAACGCATTTATTTGGTCAAAGGCAGTACATGTGCTTACTTTGGTTGGTCATTGTGCATGGTAGCCACACCGAGCTACTACTGATTGAAGGTCATTGTACTTGCTAGTTGAGAACTGATATTCCCATACCATTGTTTCCCCCACTGACTGTTTGTGACAGGTGTTATGGTTGGTGAATGATGACCACCCAGATTGAAATTATTTGGTCATGATCAGTGACATATGCCTAGTTTGGTTGTTTGGTGTGCATAGTAGCCACACCGTGCCACTACATATTGAAGTTCTTTGTCCTTTCTAGTTGATACATAGGGTTCCCAAACTATTGTCTCTCCCTCCGACCATTTGTGACTTGTGTTATGAGTTATCAATGTTGACCACACATAGTGGACATCTTTGGTCATAGCTAGTGCCGTATGCATCCTTTGATTGGTCACTTTGCACGCTAGCCACAACGTGCCACTACTTGTTGAAGGTCTTCGTATTTACTAGTCGATAACTAGTGTTCCCGACTCATTGTTTCCCACTCAGACCATTTGTGACTCGTGTTATGAGTTTTGATCATTTACCACACATTGTGAAATTCTTTTGGTCATGGTCAGTGACATATGCCTACTTTGGTTTGTCACTATACATGGTTACCAGGCCATGTCACTACGTATTGAAGGTCTTTTTGCTTGCTAACTGATACATTTTTAGTTTCCTGAACCATTGTTTCACCCTCTGACCATCTGTCCCTCGTATAATGTGTTGACCTGAGGGTAAGTGTGCACCCTAGAGGGTCCCTAGCAGTGGCTGGTTCACACCACCAACTGTTTCTGGAGAGACTGAAACTGTGGAGGCAACTGGTTCCAAGGATTACAAAATCTGGTCAGAGATTGAGGCAGCAGTTTTGGCATGAATTAACTAGGAATGTACACTTGATTAAGGCTCACAAGCAGTGGAATTTAATAGCCACCGATCTAAGCTTTCCAGAACACCAAAGCATGCCAGATTTGGAGCTTCCTAGCAGATTCTATGGCTTCTAGAGTGCTCCTTGGTAGGCTGTCCTTTTCCCACCTAGGAAGGCATCCCTTCCCTCCTCTAGAAGCTTCTGCCCCTTCCTAGATTCCTCAGCTTGCTTCTAGTAGGAGGGAAGGTGTCCAGAAGACCAAGACACCTCTAGATGCCTTGTAGGACAAGTCAGCCCTTCTAGAAGGTGTGCCACCTTCCTGGACCCTCAAATGGCCTTCTAGAATCTTAAAGAGGAACTCTAGAGGTTGAGCTAGCTTTCTGGCATCTATTTTCCACCTCCCTTGAGGCAGGGGAGAATTTCATCTTGTGGGACTTGAACCCGGGCCCCTGCCTCTATAGGTGGACACCATTAACCACTAAGCCACCTTGGCTTGTCTTTTTGATGTTCCTTTTTGGAGTCACTCCTGCCATGGTGAGGAGCATTACTCCAACAATCTCCGCCTTGCGCATCACCCTTGGCAGTTGTCCATGCTCAACCTACAACTGAGGAGCCTTTCTCCTCATGGGATGTGAGCTTACATTTTATTGCTCCCTCCCACTCAGCCCCATCCTTCTTGTGCAGTGCCTCCTTGAGGCTCCTCTTGCGCGAACCCAGTCCAAATGCCCTTGTCGGAATCAAATCGTTTTTTCCTTCTTCGCACACGGCTGCTTGTGCGGGGCTCTTGAGGTGGTTGTTGTTGTTGCTGTCCCCTTTCGGCGCCATCCTCTCCAAGCGCCTGCTCCTCCTCTCTTGGAGACCTTGGAGACATCTGTCGACTCCCCACCTCCACGTCCATCTCCGGTGCTTCGGATTCCTCATCCGAACTGGCCGGAACAAATTGTTCCGTTCGCCCATCCCTCAGGCGATCCTCTCCGGTTGGTGGTGATGCAAGGACGTCACCCTCATTCACGTCCTCCGGCGTCTCCCCCTCAAGGAGTGGCATCCACTCCTCCCTCTTTGAGAGACCTGCCTCCTTGTCTGTCCAACGGCTTTTCTCGTCGAACGTGACGTCACGACTCTGGACAATCTGCTGCCTCCTTGGGTCAAAGAGCCGATACGCCTTGCTTCCACTCTCATATCCAAGGAAAATACACCGGCGGGTACGCGGGTCCAGCTTGCTCCGTCCCTCACGTGCCTACACCATTGCATGTGCAACACAACCAAACGTGCGGAGGTGACCCACTGCCGGCTTCCTCCCGCTCCACACTTCTTGTGGCATCTTCCATGCATTCCTCTCCTTGTCCTTCAGCGGCTTGGTCGGCATGAGATTCATGATGTACGCTGCTGTCCTTGCCGCCTCCGCCCAATACCGTTGTGTAAGGCCGGCATCGCTCAACATGGATCACACCATGTTAAAGATTGTGCGATTCGCTCTCTCTGCGACGATATTTTGTTGTGGGGAGTGTGGAGTTGTTTTCTGCCACTCAATCCCCTTGCTCTTCATCCACCCAAGGCACCCCGCATATTCACCGCTGTTGTCACTCCGGAACGCCTTCACCTTCAACTCTGTTTGCCGCTCCACATCAGCCACAAACTCTTGCATGCACGCAAGGACCTCACACTTCCGCTTCATTGGGTAGAGGTAGAGTTTCCGGCTGTGGTCATCGATGAAGGTGAGGAAGTAGCGAGCTCCGCCGATGGAGCTCTCAAGCGGTCCACACACATCTGTGTGTACCACGGCCAGTTTTGCCAATGCACGCGTCCCCTTGGCGACAAACGGCTGCCGAGTTGATTTGCCAATGATGCATGGCTCACACACGGTCTCCTTGGTTCATTAAGGCTGCTGATTTGGAGATCCCGCACCACTTCCATCTTAGCCATCTCCTTCACTGTTGATGGAGAAATGTGGCAGAGTCGGCGGTGCCATAGGTCCAGGTCTCCTCCGTCCTTCGTTGCAAGATTGGCGGCGTTGGACCCCACCCGGCTGCTGAGGATCTTTGCACGTAGCAGGTACAAGTCCTCCTCCCTCTTGGCACGCACAATCACCTCACCTTTGCCCTCTTTGCGGATGAGGGCCTCCTTCTTTGGGAAGAGCATCTCAAGTCCCTTGTCGGTAAGGTGGCTGACGGAGAGTAGGTTTGCCCCAAAGTTAGGCATACGCAGCACATCGTAGATTGTGCTTGTGACAGGTTTGCCGTCTACAATTGACTCAATGCGGACATTAACCTCACCGGCGGCCACCTCTGTTTTTCCATTGGCCACCATCATGCGTCTCTCCGAGGTGCCGTAGGTGACAAATGCCGCCCTGTTGCATTGCGTGTGGCGGCCTGATCCGGAGTAGATGACGGCAACTCCTGGATCCTTCAAGTTGGTGGGGTTGTACGCCATAAGGGCGTGCTCATCTTTCTTCCCGCCCCGCTGTGACCGATCTATTTTCTTCTTAGGACAGTTGCGCGCGTAGTGGCCCTCCTTGCCGCAGTTGAAGCACTCCCCCTTCTTATCACCCTTCTAAGTGCCCTGTTTGGCACCCTTCCACTTGTCGCCTCGGCCTCCACTTTGTGGATGAACCGTGGAAGCTGAACTTGATGCCGCTGCACTCTCTCGACCGCCACATCGCATCCACTCATTGCGCATGTACTCAACAACCTTCGGGTACTTCAACTCGTTGGAAGGCCAGCCACCAAGGACTGTGATCATGGGGCTCCAACTCTCTGGCAAGGCCAGAAGGAGGATCATAGCTTGCAACTGAGAGTCGACCTCCCAACCTGTGGCCACGCACTTCGCTGCGAGGGACTCAATCTGCTGCATGATCTCCATGATGTTGACGCCTTCGTTGGCTTGGAGGGTGACGAGCCGTTTGAAGATGAAGAGATGATTGGCAAGGTTACTTGACTGGTGGATGGAGAAGAGTTTTGACCATGCGTCCGCGGCCAGGGCGCATCCTTGGATGTGCCCAAGTTGTGGTGGGCATAACGCGGACACAAGGAGCGCCAATGCATTTTTGTTGCGCTTCTTGTATGCCTCCTTCACCTCAGCTGTTGCAGTCTCCGGTGGAGCAGTCTCATCACCTTGTACGAGCTCAAGCAGTCCCTTCCCTTGTCGTCGAGAAAGACCTCAAATTGCCACCTCCACAAAGCAAAGCCTGTCCCATCAAACTTAAGGACAGCACGGCTGCTCTCTTGCTCGCTAGTTGCCATGTCTTGCTGTTGGGAGCGTGAAATCAAGCTGGCTTTGAACCCCTTAGAGGCGTGGGCCCATAACCCTTTGTTGGCCTGAGGGTGAGTGTGCACCCTAGAGGGTCCCTAGCAGTGGCTGGTTCACACCACCAACTGGTTTTGGAGAGACTGAAACTGTGGAGGCAACTGGTTCCAAGGATCGCAAAATCTGGTCAGAGATTGAGGCAGCAGTTTTGGACTGAATTGACTGGAAATGAACACTTGATCAAGGCTCACAAGCAGTGGCATTTTATAGCCACTGATCTAAGCTTTCTTGAACACCAAAGCATGCCAGATTTGGAGCTTCCTAGCAGATTCTATGGCTTCTAGAGAGCTCCTTGGTAGGTTGTCCTTTTCCCACCTAGGAAGGCATCCCTTCCCTCCTCTAGAAGCTTCTGCCCCTTCCTAGATTCCTCAGCTTGCTTCTAGTAGGAGTGAAAGTGTCCAGAAGACCGAGACACCTCTAGATGCCTTGTAGGACAAGTCACCCCTTCTAGAAGGTGTGCCACCTTCCTGGACCCTAACCTGGCCTTCTAGCAACTTAAAGAGGAACTCTAGAGGTTGAGCTAGCTTCCTGGCATCTATTTTCCACCTCCCTTGAGGCAGGGCAGAATTTCATCTTGTGGGACTTGAACCCGGGCCCCTGCCTCTATTGGTGGACACCATTAACCACTAAGTCACCTTGGTTTGTATTCTTGGTGTTTCCTTTTCGAGTCACTCCTGCCATGGTGAGGAGCNCCACCTTCCTGGACCCTAACCTGGCCTTCTAGCAACTTAAAGAGGAACTCTAGAGGTTGAGCTAGCTTCCTGGCATCTATTTTCCACCTCCCTTGAGGCAGGGCAGAATTTCATCTTGTGGGACTTGAACCCGGGCCCCTGCCTCTATTGGTGGACACCATTAACCACTAAGTCACCTTGGTTTGTATTCTTGGTGTTTCCTTTTCGAGTCACTCCTGCCATGGTGAGGAGCATTACTCCAACATTATGAGTTGTGAATTTTGACCACACACATCGGATTTCTTTGGTCAAAGACAGTACATTTGCCTACTTTGTTCGGTCATTGTGCATGATAGCCACACCGTGCTACTACTGATTGAAGGTCGTTGTACTTGCTAGTTGAGAACTGATATTCCCAGACCATTGTTCCCCCCTCTAACCATTTGTGACTCGTGTTATGGGTTGCAAACATTGACCACCCATATTGACATTCTTCAATCATGGTCAGTGACATATGCCTAGTTTTGTTGTCCGGTCTGCATAGTAGCCATACCGGGTCACTACGTATTGAAGTTTGTTGTCCTTTCTAGTCGATACATATGGTTCCCAAACCATTGTCTCTCCCTCTGACCATTTGTGACTCGTTTTATGAGTTGTCAATGTTGACTACACATAGTGGACTTCTGTGGTCATAGTCACATACGTATATTTTGGTCAATCAATGTGCAGGCTAGCCACACCATGCCACTATTTGTTGAAGGTCTTTGTACTTGCTAGTTGATAACTAGTGTTCCCAATCCATTGTGTCCCCCTCTTATCATTAGTGGCTCCTGTTATGAGTTTTTAACGTTGACCACATGAAATAAAATTCTTTGGACATGGTCAGTGACATATGCATACTTTGGTTGCTCACTGTGCATGGTAGCCACACTGTGCCACTACATATTGGAGGTATTTGTACTTGCTAGTGGATCACTAGTATTCACAAACCACTAACTTCCACTCTGACCATTTGTGACTTGTGTTATGAATTGTCAAAATTTACCACGCAAAGTGACATTGTTTGGTCATGGTCAGTGACATATGCCTACTTTGGTTGGTCATCGTGCATGGTATCCACATTGTGCCACAACTTATTGGCGGTCCCTGTGCTTACTTAATGGTTCCTGGTGTTCCCAAACCATTGTTTCCCCCTCTAACCATTTATGACTCGTATTATGAGTTATCAACGTTGACCACACACAGCGGATTTCTTTGGTCAATGGCAGTACATATGCCTACTTTGGTCGGTCATTGTGCGTGGTAGCCACACCGTGCTACTACGAATTGAAGGTCGTTGTACTAGCTACATGAGAACTGATATTCCCAGACCATTATTTCCCCCCTCTGACCATTTGTAACTCGTGTTATGGGTTGTGAATGTTGACCACCCATATTGAAATTCTTCTGTCATGGTCACTGACATATGCCTAGTTTGGTTGTTCCGTGTGCATAGTAGCCATACCGTGCCACTACGTATTGAAGTTCTTTGCCCTTTCTAGTTGATACATGTGGTTCCCAAACCAATGTCTCTCCCTCTGACCATTTGTGACTCGTGGTATGAGCTGTCAATGTTTACCACACATAGTAGACTTCTTTGGTCATAATCAATGACATATGCATCCTTTGGTTGGTCACAGTGCACGCTAGCCACACAGTGCCACTGCTTGTTGAAGTTCTTTGTACTTGCTAGTTGATAACTAGTATTCCCAACCCATTGCTTCCCCCTCTGACCATGTTTGTCTCGTGTTATGAGTTTTCAACGTTGATCACACACTGTGAAAACATATCGGTCATGGTTAGTGACATATGCCTACTTTGGTTTGTCACTGCACATGGTTACCACGCCAAGTCACTACATATTGAAGGTCTTGGTGCTTTCTAGTTGAAAGCTAGTCTTCCCAAACCATTGTTATCCCCTTCCGGCTATCTATGACTCGTGTTGTGAGTCATCAACGTTGACAACATGAACTGGAATTCCTTGGTCATGGTGAGTGACATATGCATACTTTGGTTGGTCACTGTTCATCTTCCACTCTGACGATTTCTGACTCGTGTTATGAGTTGTCAAAGTTTACAACACATAGTAACATTCCTTGGTCATGGTCAGTGACATATGCCTACTTTGGTTTGTCACTATTCATGGTTACCACACCGTGTCACTATGGATTGAAGTTCTTTGTGCTTTCTAGTTGATAGCTAGTCTTCCCAAACACTTGTTACCCCCCTCTGACTATCTATGACTGGTGTTGTGAGTTGTCAATGTTGACCACATGAAGTGAAATTCTTTCGTCATGGTCAGTGACATATGCATACTTTGGTTGGTCAGTGTGCATGGTAGCCACACTCTGCCACTACATATTGAAGGTATTCATACTTGCTAGCCGACAACTAGCATTCGCAAACCATTATCTTTCACTCTGACCGTTTGTGACTTGTGTTATGAGTTTTCAAAGTTTAAAACACATAGTGACATTCTTTGGTCATGGTCAGTGACATATGCATGCTTTCGTTGGACATCGTGCATGGTATCCATACCATGCCAAAACGTATTGAAGCTCCTTGTGCTTGCTAGTTGATACCTGGTGTTCCCAAACCATTGTTTCCCTCTCTGACCATGTGTGACTCGTATTATGACTTGTCAACGTTGACCACACACAGCGGATTTTTCTGGTCAAAGGCAATACATATGCCTACTTTGGTCGGTCATTGTGCATGGTAGCCACACCGTGCTACTAGTGATTGAAGGTCGTTGTAATTGCTAGTTGAGAACTGATATCTCCAGACCATTGTTTCCCCCCTCTAACCATTTGTAACTCGTGTTATGGGTTGTGAACGTTGACCACCCATATTGAAATTCTTCGGTCATGGTCAATGACATATGCTTAGTTTGGTTGTCCGGTGTGCATAGTAGCCACACCGTGCCACTACGTATTGAAGTTCTTTGTCCTTTCTAGTCAATACATAGGGTTCCCAAACCATTGTCTCTCCCTCTGACCATTTGTGACTCGTGTTATGAGTTGTAAATGTTGACCACAAATAGTGGACTGCTTGGGTCATATTCAGTGAGGTATGCATCCTTTGTTTGGTCACTGTGCACGCTAGCTACACCGTGTTACTACTTGTTGAAAGTCTTTGTTCTTGCTATTTGATAACTAGTGTCCTAACGCATCTTTCCCCCTCTGGCCATTTGTGACTTGTGTTATGAGGTTTCAACGTTGAAATTCTTTGGTCATGGTCACTGACATATACCTAGTTTGGTTTGTCACTGTACATAGTTACCATACCGTGTGACTATGTATTGAAGGTCTTTGTACTTTTTAGTTGATAGGTAGTCTTTCCAAACCATTGTTACCCCCCTCTGACCATCTCTGACTCGTGTTGTGAGTTGTCAACATTCACCACAAGAAGTGAAATTCTTTGGTCATGGTCAGTGACATATGCATACTCTTGTTGGTCACTGAGCATGGCAGCCTCACTGTGCCACTACATATTGAGGGTACTTGTACTTGCTAGTCGATAACTATAATTGAAAAACCATTATCTCCCACTCTGACCATTTGTGACTTGTATTATGAGTTGTCAAAGTTTACCACACATGGTTTCATTATTTTGTCATGGTCAGTGACATATGCCTTATTTCGTTGGTCATCGTGCGTAGTATCCACACCATGCCACAACTGATTGGAGGTTCTTGTGCTTGCTAGTTGATACCTTGTGGTCCCAAACCATTGTTTCCCCCACACACCATCTGTGACTCGTATTATGAGTTGTCAATATTGACCACACACACTGGATTTCTTTGGTCAAAGGCAGTACATATGCCTCCTTTGGCCGGTCATTGTACATGGTAGTAACACCGTGCTACTACTGATTGAAGGTTGTTGTACTTGCTATTTGAGAACTCATATTTTCAGACCATTGTTTCCCCCCTCTGCCCATTTGTGACTCGACTTTTGGGTTGTGAATGCTGACACCCATATTCAAAGTATTTGGTCATGGTCAGTAACATATGCCTAGTTTGGTTATTCAGTGTGCATAGTAGCCACACCGTGCCACTACGTATTGAAGTTTTTTGTCCTTTCTTGCCAATTCAAAAGATTACCAAACCATTGTCTCTCCCTCTGGCCATTTGTGACTCGTGTTATGAGTTGTCAATGTTGCCTACACATAGTTGACTTCTTCGGTCATAGTCAGCGACGTATGCATCCTTTGGCTGGTCACTGTGTACTCTAGCCACATCGTGCTACTACTTGTTGAAGGTCGTTTTACTTGCTAGTTGATAACTAGTGTTCCCAACCCATTGTTTCCCCCTCTGACCATTTGTGACTCGTGTTATGATTTTTCAACGTTGAACACATATTGTGACATTCTTCTGGTCATGGTCAGTGACATATGCCTACTTTGGTTTGTCACTGTACATGGTTACCATGCCATGTCACTATGTATTGAAGGTCTTTGCATTGTCTAGTTGATAGCTAGTTTCTGAAACCATTTTCATCCCCTTCCAATAGTTGTGTTTTGTGTTGTTAGTTGTCAACGGTGACCACATGAAGTGAAATTCTTTGGTCATGGTCAGTGACATATGCATACTTTGGTTGGTCACTGTGCATTGTAGCCACACTGTACCACTACATGTTTAAGGTATTTGTACTTGCTAGTCAATAACTGGCATTCACAAACAATTATCTTCCGCTCTAACCATTTGTGACTCGTGTTATGAGTTGCCAAAGTTTAACACACTGTGACATTCTTTGGTCATGGTAAGTGACATATGCCTAGTTTGGTTGTTTGGTGTGCATAGGAGCTACACCGTGCCATTACGCATTGAAGTTCTTTTTCCTTTCTAGTCGATACATGGGGTTCCCAAACCATTTTCTCTCCTTCTGACCATTTGTGACTCGTGTTAAGTTGTCAATGTTGACCACACATAGTGGACTTCTTCGGTCATAGTCAGTGACGTATGCATCATTTGGTTGGTCACTGTGCATGCTAGGCACACTGTGCCACTACTTGTTGAAGGGCTTTGTACTTGCTAGTTGATAACTAGTGTTCCCAACCCATTGTTTCCCCCTCTGACCATTTGTGACTCTTGATATGAGTTTTCAACGTTGACCTCACACTGTGAAATTCTTTTGGTCATGGTTAGTGACATATGCCTACTTTGGTTTGTCACAGTACATGGTTACTACGCCATGTCACTACGTGCTAAAAGTCTTTGTGCTTTGTAGTTGAGATCTAGTCTTCCCAAACAATTGTTTCCTTCTCTGAATATCTGTGACTCGTGTTGTGAGTTGTCAACACTGACCACATGAAGTGAAATTCTTTGGTCATGGTCAGTGACATATGCATGCTTTCGTTGGTCACTGAGCATGGTACCCACACTGTGCTACTGCATGTTGAGGTTATTTGTACTTGGTTGTCAATAACTAGTATTCACAAACCATTATCTTTCCCTCTGACCATATGTGATTCGTGTTTTGAGTTGTCAACGTTTACCACACATGGTGACATTACTTGGTCATGGTCAGTGACATATGCCTACTTTCATTAGTTGGTGCATATCATACACACCGTGCCTCAACTTATTGAAGGTCCTTGTGCTTGCTAGTTGATACCTAGTGTTCCCAAACCATTGTTTCCCCCTCTGACCATCTCTGACTCTTATGATGAGTTGTCAACGTTGACGACACAGAGCGGATTTCTTTGGTCAAAGGCAGTACATATGCCTCCTTTGGCCGGTCATAGTGCATGGTAGCCACACCGTGCTGTCAGGATGAGATCCGCGTGGTGCAGTCCCAACGTTTGTCTGATCGTCTCTACTGGTTCACGTCTACTGTTTTGGGCGAATTTGAGACTGAGCGTGAGCTTTCTGGTGGCCTCATGCTATGTGAGCAGGAATTTAGAGGCAGTCAGTTTGCAAAGGGAATAACGTCGTTTTGCGTTAGTTTTTGAACATGGACAGGATCACAACATTTATAGGGCTAGTCATGAGCTTTCCAACACACCAAACCACGCGCAATTCGGCCAAGCATAGCACAAGTTATGCTTGTCAAAGCGCAGGTCTCACCCACCACAGAAGCCTGACGCCGCCACTCGCCGTGGCGCCTTCGTTCACGTGCGAAGCGCCTTTCCCAAGGCGCATATCCCATTGCACATGGTGTGGGGGTCCCCTGCACTGTTTCCACGTACCCTACCCACTTTTGGGTCGTGTTTGGTGATGGGGTGTGATGAGGTTCGAAACCTGTCCGTGGACCTGCAGTCAGAATTTTGACAGAATCCCCGAGTAACAAAACGTACTACTGAGTTTCGGACGCCGAGCTTGATTTTTGGCGAAGTCCCTCAGTAACAACCTGCACTACTGGATCCGGTGGATGATCCGCCGGATCAGGTGGATCATCCACCGGACGCCTCGGCAGGCCTATCGGAGCATTTTCTCCAGATGGTATTTGTGTTACTCTATCCGGTCGATTATCCACCGGATTTCGAGTCGCAGCTGGCTCACAGAGTCGCTGCGCACACCCCAATTTTGGAAGGTCATATCTCCCTCGATACTTGTCCGATTTTGGCGAAACAACTTCCACCGGATTCACCCACTTGTCAACTTTGAGGGGCAATCCTTCATTTCAGGATCCAAGCAATGCTTAAGTCGCCAGATCCGCCGGAGCGGCGTTTCCGTTTTCTGGCGGCTCCTCAGCGCCTCCCGGCGCCGCACTTGGGCATGCGGAGGGGCAATTTTTCAACACGTGCTACGACTGATTGAAGGTCATCGTACTTGCTAGTTGAGAACTAATATTCCCAGACCATTTTGTCCCCCCTCTGCCTGTTTGTGACTCGTGTTCTGGGTTGTGAACGCTGACCAACCATATTGATGTTATTCCGTCATGGTCAGTAACATATGCCTAGTTTGGTTGTTCGGTGTGCATAGTAGCCACACCGTGCCACTGCGTATTGAACTTCTTTGTCCTTTCTAGTCAATACAAATGGCTCCCAAACCATAGTTTCTCCCTCTATCCATTTGTGACTCGTGTTATGAGTTGTCAATGTTGACTACACATAGTGGACTTCTTCGGTCATAGTCAATAACATATGCATCCTTTGGTTGGTCACTGTGCACGCTAGCAACATCGTGCCACTACTTGTTGAAGGTCTTTGTACTTGCTAATTGATAAGTAGTGTTCCCAACCCATTGTTTCCCTCTCTAACCATTTGTGACTCGTGTTATGACGTTTCAACGTCGACCACATACTATGACATTCTTCTGGTCATGGACAGTGACATATGACTACTCTGGTTTGTCACTCTACATGGTTACCATGCCGTGTCACTATGTATTGAAGGTCTTTGTGTTGTCTAGTTGATAGCTAGTTGCTCAAACCATTGTTTCCCCCCTCTGAATATCTCTGACTTGTGTTGTTAGTTGTCAAAAATGACCACATGAAGTGAAATTGATTGGTCATGGTCAGTGACGTATGCATACTTTGGTTGGTCACTGTGCATTGTAGCCACACTGTGCCACTACATGTTTAAGGTATTTGTACTTGCTAGTCAATAACTAGTATTCATAAACCATTATCGTCCACTCTAACCATTTGTGACTCGTATTATGAGTTGTCAAAGTTTACCACACATACTGACATTCTTTGGTCATGGTCAGTGACATATGCCTACTTTGGTTGGTCATTGTGCGTGGTATCCACACCGTGCCACGATATATTGAAGGTCCTTGTGCTTGCTAGTTTATACCTGGTGTTCCCAAACCATTGTTGCCCCCTCTGACTATTTGTGACTCGTATTATGAGTTGTCAACATGGACCACACACAGCGGATTTCTTTGGTCAAAGGCAGTACGTATGCCTACTTTGGTTGGTCATTGTGCATGGTAGCCACTCTGTGCTACTACTGGCTGAAGGTTGTTGTATGTACTAGTTGAGAAATGATATTCCCAGACCATTGTTTCCCCGTCTAACCGTTTGTGACTCGTGATATAGGTGGTGAACGTTGACCACCCATATTGAAATTCTTTGGTCGTGGTCAGTGACATATGCCTAGTTTGGTTGTTTGGTGTGCATAGTAGCCACAATGTCCCACTACGTATTGAAGTTCTTTGTCCTTTCTAGTCAATTCATAGGGTTCCCAACCCATTGTCTCTCCCTTTGACAACTTGTGACTCGTGTTGTGAGTTGTCAATGTTGACCACACATAGTGGACTTCTTCGGTCATAGTCAATGCATATGCATCATTTGCTTAGTCACTGTGCACACGAGCCACACCTTGCCACTACGTGTTGAAGGTATTTGTACTTCCTAGTTGATAACTAGTGTTCCTAACCCATTGTTTCCCCCTCTGACCACTTGTGACTCGTGTTATGAGTTTTCAACGTTGACCACACACTTTGAAATTCTTTTGGTCATGGTTAGTGACATATGCCTAATTTGGTTTGTCACTGTACATCGTTACCACGCCGTGTCACTACGTATTGAAGGTATGTGTGATTTCTACTTGATAGCTAGTCTTCCCAAACCATTGTTACCCCCTCTGACTATTTGTGACTTGTGTTGTGAGTTGTCAACCGTGACCACATGGAGTGAAATGGTTTGGTCATGGTCAGTGACATATGCATACTTTGGTTGGTCACTGTGCATTGTAGCCACACAGTGCCACAACACATTGAAGGTATTTGTACTTGGTTGTTGATAACTAGTATTCACAAACCATTATCTTCCACTCTAA
The DNA here is from genome assembly GCA_023375785.1 of Penium margaritaceum. Taxonomy (NCBI): domain Eukaryota; kingdom Viridiplantae; phylum Streptophyta; class Zygnematophyceae; order Desmidiales; family Peniaceae; genus Penium; species Penium margaritaceum. The sequence goes on from SZWC01000807.1 coordinate 244,151, forward strand.
CAATCTCTTGCTCTTGTTATGAGTTGTCAAATTTTACCACACATAGTGACATTACTTGGTCATGGTCAGTGACATATGCTCACTTTGGTTGGTCATTGTGCATGGTATCCACACCGTGCTACAACCTATTGAAGGTCCTTGTGCTTGCTTATTGATACCTGGTGTTCCAAAACCATTGTTTCCCCCTGTGACCACTTGTGACTCATATTATGAGTTGTCAACGCTGACCACACACTGCAGATTTCTTTGGTCAAAGGCAGTACATATGCCTACTTTGGTCGGTCATTGTGCATGGTAGCCACACCGTGCTACTACTGATTGAAAGGTTGTTGTCCTCTCTAGTTGAGAACTGATTTTTGCAGACCATTGTTTCCCCCTATGATTGTTTGTGACTCGTGTTATGGTTGGTGAACGTTAACCACCCATATTGAAATTCTTTGATCATGGTCAGTGACATATGCCTTGTTTGGTTGTTTTGTATGCATAGTAGCCACACTGTGCCACTACGTATTGAAGTTCTTTGTCCTTTCTAGTCAATACATAGGGTTCCCAAACCATTGTCTCTCCCTCCAACCATTTGTGACTCGTGTTATGAGTTGTCAATGTTGACCACACATAGTAGACTTCTTTCGTCATAGTCAGTGACGTATGCATTATTTGGTTGGTCACTGTGCACGCTAGCCACACCGTGCCACTACTTGTTGACGGTCTCTGTACTTGCTAGTTGATAACTTGTGGTTCCAGCCCATTGTTTCCCCTTTTGACCATTTGGGATTTGTATTATGAGTTTTCAACGTTGACCACTTACTGTGAAAGTCTGTTGGCCATGGTCGGTGACATATGCCTAATTTGGTTGGTCATTGTACATGGTTACCAGGCCGTGTCACTACGTATTGAAGGTCTTTGTGCTTTTAAGTTGACAGCTTGTATTCCCAAACCATTGTTACCCCCTCTGTGTATCTGTGACTCGTGTTGTGAGTTCTCAACATTGACCACATGAAGTGAAGTTAATGGTCATTGTCAGTGACATATGCATACTTTGGTTGGTCACTGTGCATTGTAGCCACACTGAGCCACAAAATATTGAAGGTATTTGTACTTGCTAGTTGATAACTATTATCCACAAACCATTATCTTCCACTCTGACCATTTTTGACTCTTGCTATGAGCTGTCAAGTTTTACCACACAGTGACATTACTTGGTGATGGTCAGTGACATATGCTCACTTTGGTTGGTCATCGTGCATGGTATCCACACTGTGCCACAACCTATTGAAGGTCCTTGTGCTTGCTTGTTGATACCTGGTGTTCCCAAACCATTGTTTCCCTCTGTGACCACTTGTGACTCATATTATGAGATGTCAACGCTGACCACACACAGCGGATTTCTTTGGTCAAAGGCAGTACATATGCCTACTTTGGTCGGTCATTGTGCATGGTAGCCACACGGTGCTACTACTCATTGAAGGTTGTTGTTCTTTCTAGTTGAGAACTGATATTCCCAGACCATTGTTTCCCCATATGACCGTTTGTGACTCGTGTTATGGTTGGTGAACGTTGACCACCCATATTGAAATTATGTGATCAAGATCAGTGACATATGCCTTGTTTGGTTGTTTCGTATGCATAGTAGCCACACCGTGCCACTACGTATTGAAGTTCTTTGTCTTTTCTAGTCAATACATAGGGTTCCCAAACCATTGTCTCTCCCTCCAACCATTTGTGTCTTGTGTTATGAGTTGTCAATGTTAACCACACATAGTGGACCTCTTCCGTCATAGTCAGTGACGTATGCATCATTTGGTAGGTCACTGTGCACGTTAGCCAGACCGTGCCACTACTTGTTGAAGTGCTCTGTACTTGCTAGTTGATAACTTGTGGTCCCAGCCCATTGTTTCCCCTTTTGACCATTAGGGACTTGTGTTATGAGTTTTCAATGTTGACCACTTAGTGTGAAAGTCTATTGGCCATGGTCAGTGACATATGCCTACTTTGGTTGGTCATTGTAAATGGTTACCACGCCGTGGTACTACTTATTGAAGGTCTTTGTGCTTTCTAGTTGATAGGTTGTGTTCCCAAACCATTGTTACCCCCTCTGTCTATCTGTGACTCGTGTTGTGAGTTGTCAACATTGACCACATGAAGTGAAATTCTTTCGTCATGGTCAGTGACATATGCAAACTTTGGTTGGCCACTTTGCATTGTAGCCACACTGTGCAACTACATATGGAAGGTGTTTGTACTTGCTAGTCGATAACTAGTATTCACAAACCATTATCTTTTGCACTGACCATTTGTGACTCGTGTTATGAGTTGTCAAAGTTTGCCACACATAATGACATTCTTTGGTCATGGTCAGTGACATATGCCTACTTTGGTTGGTCAACGTACATGGTATCGACACCGTGCCACAATTTATTGAAGGTTCTTATGCTTGCTACTTGATTCCTGATGTTCCCAAAACATTTTTACCCCCTCTGTCTATCTGTGACTCGTGTTGTGAGTTGTCAACATTGACCACATGAAGTGAAATTAATGGTCATGGTCAGTGACATATGCATTCTTTGGTTGGTCACTGTGCATTGAAGCCACACTGTGCCACTACATATGGAAGGTATTTGTACTTGCTAGTCCATAACTAGTATTCACAAACCATTATCTTCCACTGTGACCATTTGTGACTCGTGTTATGAGTTGTCAAAGTTTACCACACTTAGTGACATTCTTTGCTCATGGTCAGTGATATATGCCTACTTTGGTTGGCCATCGTACATGGTATCCACACGATGCCACAACTTATTGAAGGTCCTTGTGCATGCTACTTGATACCTGGTGTTCCCAAACCATTGTTTCCCCCTCTGAACATTTATGACTCGTTATGAGTTGTCAACGTTGACGACACACAGTGGATTACTTTGGTGAAAGGCATAACATATGCATACTTTGGTCGGTCATTGTGCACGGTAGCCAAACGTTGCTACTACTGATTGTAGTTCTTCGTACTTGCTAGTTGATACCTGATATTCCCAGACCATTGTTTCCCCCTCTGACCGTTTGTGACTCATGTTATGGTTGGTGAACGCTGACCAACCATATTGAGATTATTTGGTCATGGTCAGTGACATATGCCTAGGTTAGTTGTTTGGTGTGCATAGTAGCCACACCGTGCCACTACGTATTGAACTTCTTTGTCCTTTCTAGTCAATACATAGCTTTCCAAACCATTGTCTCTCCCTTTAACCATTTGTGACTCGTGTTATGGCTTGTCAATGTTGACCACACATAGTGGACGCCTTCGGTCATAGTCATTAACGTATGCATCCTTTGATTTTTCACTGTGCACGCTAGCCACACTGTGCCACTACTTGTTGAAGGTCTTTGTACTTGCTAGTTGATAACTAGTGTTCCCAACCCATTGATTCCCCCTCTGACCATTTGTGACTCGTGTTATGAGTTTTCAACGTTGACCACCCATATTGACATTCTTTGGTCATGGTAAGTGACATATGCCTAGTTTGGTTTATCACTGTACATGTTTACCACGCCGTGTCAGTACGTATTGAAGGTCTTTGTGCTTTCTACTTGATAGCTAGTCTTCCCAAACCATTGCTACCCCCCTCTGACTATATGTGACTCGTGTTGTGAGTTGTCAACGTTGACCACATGAAGTGGAATTCTCGGTAATGGTCAATGACGTATGCATACTTTGGTTGGTCACTGTGCATGGTAGCCACACTGTGCCACTACATATTGAAGGTATTTGTACTTGCTAGTCGATAACTAGTATTCACAAACCATTATCTTCCACTCTGACCATTTGTGACTCGTGTTATGAGTTGTCAAAGTTTACCACACTTAATGACATTATTTGGTCATGGTCAGTGACATATGCATTCTTTGGTTGGTCACTGTGCATGGTAGCCACACTGTGCCACTACATATTGAAGGTATTTGTACTTGCTAGTCGATAACTAGTATTCACAAACCATTATCTTCCACTCTGACCATTTGTGACTCGTGTTATGAGTTGTCAAAGTTTACCACACTTAATGATGCTATTTGGTCATGGTGAGTGACATATGTCTACTTTGGTTGGTCATCATGCATGGTATCCACACCGTGCCACACCTTATTGAAGGTCCTTGCGCTTGCTTGTTGATATGTGGAGTTCCTAAGTCATTTTTTCCCCCTCTGACCATTTGTGACTCGTATTCTGAGTTAACGTTGAACTCACTCAGCGGATTTCTTTGGTCAAAGGCAGAACATATGCCTACTTTGGTTGATCGTTGGGCATGATAGCCACACTGTGCTACTACTGATTGAGGGTCGTTGTACTTGCTAGTTGAAAACTGATTTTCCCATAACATTGTTTCCCCCTATAACCATTTGTGACTCGTGTTATGGTTGGTGAACATTGACCACCCATATTGAAATCCTTTGGACAAAATCAGTGACATATGCCTTGCTTGGTTGTTTGGCGTGCATAATAGCCACACCGTGCCACTGCGTATTGAAGTTCCTTTTCCTTTCTAGTCAATACATTGGGTTCCCAAACCATTGTCTTACCCTCTGACCATTTGTGACTCGTGTTATGAGTTGTCAATGTTGACCACACATAGTGGACTTCTTCGGTCGTAGCCAGTGACGTATGCATCCTTTGATTGGTCACTGTACACTCTAGCCACACCGTGCCACTACTTGTTGAAGGGCTTTTTACTTCCTAGTTGATAACTAGTGTTTCCAACCCATTCTTTCCCTCTCTGACCATTTGTAACTCGTGTTATGAGTTTTCAACATTGACCACACACTGTGAAATTCCTTCGGTCATGGTTATTGACATATGCCTACTTTGGTTTGTCAGTGTACATGGTTACCACGCTGTGGCATTACGTATTGAAGGTCTTTGTGCCTTCTAGTTAATATCTAGTGTTTCCAAACAATTGTTACCCCCTTTGACTATCTGTGTCTTGTGTTCTAAGTTGTCAACATTGACCACATGAAGTGAAATTCTTTGGTCATCGTTAGTGACATATGCAAACTTTGGTTGGCCACTTTGCATTGTAGCCACACTGTGCCACTACATATTGAAGGTATTTGTACTTGCTAGTCAATAACTAGTATTCACAAAGCACTATCTTCCACTCTGACCATATGTAACTCGTGTTATGAGTTGTCAAAGCTTACCACACATAGTGACATTCTTTGGTCATGGTCAGTGACATATGCCTACTTTGGTTGGTCATCGTGTATGGTATCCATGCCGTGCAACAACGTATTGAAGGTCTTTGTGCTTGCTAGTTGATACCTGGTGTTCCTAACCCATTGTTTCCCCCTCTAACCATTTGTGACTCATATTATGAGTAGGCAACGTTGACCACTCACAGCGGATTTCTTAGGTCAAAGGCAGTATGTATGCTTACTTTGGTTGGTCATTGTGCATGGTAGCCACACTATGCTAGTACTAATGGAACGTCATTGTACTTGCTATTTGTGTACTGATATTCCCAGACCATTTTTTCCCCTCTGCCCGTTTGTGACTCGTTTTATGGTTTGTGATCGTTGACCGCCCATATTGAAATTCTTTGGTCATGGTCATTGACATATACCTAGTTTGGTTTTTTGGTGTACATAGTCTCCACACCGTGCTACTATGTATTGAAGAGCCTTTCCTTTCTAGTCAAGACATAGCGTTCCCAAACCACTTTCTCTCCCTCTGACCATTTTTGACTCGTGTTACGATTTGTCAAATTTGACCACACATAGTGGACTTCTTCGGTCATAGTCAGTGACATATGCATCCTTTTGTTGGTCATTGTGCACGCTAGCCACACCGTGCCACTACTTTTTGAAGGTCCTTGTACTTGCTAGTTGATAACTAGTGTTCCCAACCCATTGTTTCCCCCTCGTACAATTTGTGACTTGTATTATGAGTTTTCAACGTTGACCACACACTGTGAAGTTCTTTTGATCATAGTTAGTGACATATGCCTACTTTGGTTTGACACTTTACATGGTTACCACGACGTGACACTACGTATTGAAGGTCTTTGTGCTTTCTAGTTGATAGCTAGTCTTCCCAAAACATTGTTACCCCCCTCTGACTATCTGTGACTCGTGTTGTGATTTGCCAACGTTGACCACATGAAGTGAAATTCTTTGGTCATGGTCAGTGACATATACATTCTTTGGTTTTTCACTGTGCATGGTAGCCACACTGTGCCACTACATATAAAAGGTATTTGTACTTGCTAGTCGATAACTAGTATTCACAAACCATTATCTTCCACTCTGACCATTTGTGATTCATGTTATGATTTGTCAACATTTAGCACACATAGTGACATTCTTTGGTCATGGTCAGTGACATATGCCTACTTTGGTTGGTCATCGTGCATGGTATCCACACCATGCCACAACTTATCAAAAGTCCTTGTCCTTGCTAGTTGATACCTGGTGTTCCGAAACCATTGTTTCCCTCTTTGACCATTTATGACTCAATTTATGAGTTGTCAACGTTGACCAAACACAATGGACTCGTTTGGTCAAAGGCAGTACATATGCCTACTCTGGTCCGTCATTGTGCATGGTAGCCACACCGTGCTACTACTGATTGAAGGTCGTTATACTTGCGAGTTGAGAACTGATATTCCCAGACCATTGTTACCCCCTCTGACTGTTTGTGACCCGTGTTATGGTTGGTGAACGTTGACCATCCATATTGAACTTCTTTGGTCATGGTCAGTAACATATGACTAGTTTGGTTGTTTGGTGTGCATAGTAGCCACACTGTGCCACTAGGTATTGAAGTTCTTTGTCCTTTCTAGTCAATACATAGGGTTCCCAAACCATTGTCTCTCCCTCAAACCATTTGTGACGCATGTTCTGAGTTGTCAATGTTGACCACACATAGTGGACATCTTCGGTCATAGTCAGTGACGTATGCATCCTTTGGCTGGTTACAGTGCACGCTATCCATATGGTACCACTACTTGTAGAAGGTCTTTGTACTTGCTAGTTGATAACTAGTGTTCCCAACCCATTGTTTCCCCCTCTGACCATTTGGGACTCGTGTTATGGGTTGTGAACGTTAACCACACTGTGAAATTCTTTTGGTCATGGTTAGTGACATATGCCTACTTTGATTTGTCAGTGTACATGGTTACCACGCCGTGTCACTACGTATTGAAGGTCTTTGCGATTTCTGGTTGATAGCTAGTCTTCCCCAACCATTGTTACCCCCTCTAACTGTCTGTGACTCGTGTTGTGAGTTTTCAACATTGACCACATGAAGTTAAATTCTTTGGTCATGGTCAGTGACATATGCATGCTTTGGCTGGTCACTTTGCATTGTAGCCACACTATGCCACTACATATTCAAGGTATTTGTACTTGCCAGTTGATAACTAGTATTCACAAAGTGCTACCTTCCACTCTGACCATTTGTGACTTGTGTTAGGAGTTGTCAAAGTTTACCACACATTGTGACGTTGTTTGCTCATAGTTAGTGACATATGCCTACTTTGGTTGGTCATCGTGCATGGTATCCACGCCGTGCCACAACTTATTCAAGGTCCTTGTGCTTGCTAGTTGATACCTGGTGTTCCTAACCCATTTTTTCCCCTGTGACCATTTGCGACTCGTGTTATGAGTTGTCACCGTTGACCACACACAGCGGATTTCTTTGGTCAAAGGCAGTAAACATGCCTACTTTGTTTTGTCATTTTGCATGGTAGCCACACCATGCTACTACTAATCGAAGGTCGTTGTACTTGCTAGTTGAGAACGGATATTCCCAGACCATTGTTTTCCCTTTTGATCGTTTGCGACTCCTCTTGTGGTTTGTGATTGTTGACCACCCATATTGAAATTCTTTGGTCATGGTCAGTGTCATATACCTAGTTTTGTTGTTTGGTGTGCATAGTAGCCACACCGTACTACTACGTATTGAAGTTATTTGTCCATCTAGTCGATACATAGCGTTCCCAAACCATTGTCTCTCCCTCTAACCATTTGTGACTCGTGTTATGAGTTGTCAATCTTGACCACACATAGTGGTCACGGTGCACGCTAGCCACACCGTGCCACTTCTTGTTGAAGGTCCTTGTACTTGCTAGTTGATAACTATTGTTCCAAGACCATTGTTGCCCCCTCTGACAATTTGTGACTCGTATTGTGAGATTTCAATGTTGACCACACACTATGAAATTCTTTTGGTCATGGTTAGTGACCTATCCCTACTTTGGTTTGTCAATGTACATGGTTACCACGCCGTGTCACTACTTATTGAAGGTCTTTGTGCTTTTTAGTGGATAGGTAGTCTTCCCAAACCATTGTTACCCCCTCTGACCATCTATGACTCCTGTTGTGAGTTGTCAACATTGACCACATGAAGTGAAATTCTTTGGTCATGGTCAGTGACATATACATACTTTGGTTTTTCACTGTGCATGGTAGCCACACTGTGCCACTACATATTGAAGGTATTTGTACTTGCTTGTTGATAACTAGTATTCACAAACCATTATCTTCCACCCTGACCAATTGTGACTCGTGTTATGAGTTATCAACGTTTACCAGACATTGTGACATCATTTGGTCATGGTCAGTGACATATGCCTGATTTGGTTGGTCATCGTGCATGGTATCCACACCGTGCCACGTCTTATTAAAGGTCCTTTTGCTTGCTAGTTGATGCCTGGTGTTCCCAAACCATTGTTTCCCCGTCTGACCATTTGTGACTCGTATTATGAGTTGTCAACGTTGATCACACACAACATATTTCTTTGGTCAAAGGTAGTACGTATGCCTTCTTTGTTCCCTCAGTGTGCATAGTAGCCACACCGTGCTACTACTGATTGAAGGTCGTTGTACTTGCTAGTTGAGAACTGATACTCCCAGACCATTGTTTCCCCCTCTGACCTTTTGTTACTCGTGTTATGGTTGGTGAACGTTGACCACCCATATTGAAATTCTTTGGTCACGGTCAGTGACATATGCCTAGTTTGGTTGTTTGGTGTGCATAGTAGCCACACCATACCACTATGTATTGAAGGTCTTTGTCCTTTTGAGTCGATACATATGGTTCCCAAACCATTGTCTCTCCCTCTGACCATTTCTGACTCGTGTTATGAGTTGTCAATGTCGACCACACATAGTGGACTTCTTCGGTCATAGTCAGTGACGTATGCACCATTTGGTTGGTCACTGTGTACGCTAGCCACACCGTGCCACTACTTGTTGAAGGTCTTTGTACTTGCTAGTTGATAACTAGTGTTCCCAACCCATTGTTTCCCCCTCTTACCATTTGCGACCCGTGTTATGAGTTTTCAACGTTGACCACCGGTATTTTACTTGAAAGTTGGTGGGCTTATCATGAACTTGGTTGGGGGGGCTGGTGGTTCTGGGATACTGAGGAGAACGCATCACTGATGCCCTGGTTGTTAGCCACAGCTTGAATTTATTCCGTAACTCAGCCCAGACTTAAATCTTGGACCATTTTTTGCGGCATTGGCTCTTTTATTCTTAGTATATTGGGTACTTTCTTTGTGCGTTCAGGATTGTTAGCATCTGTTCATAGTTTTGCCACAGATTCTACCAGAGGCTTATTTCTATTGCTGTTTTTACTCTTTTGGTCATGGTTAGTGACATATACCTACTTTGGGTTGTTACTCTACATGGTTACTACGCCGTGTCACGACGTATTGAAGGTCTTTGTACTTTCTACTTGATAGCTAGTGCTCCCAAACCATTGTTAACCCCCTATGACTATTTGTGATTCGTGTTGTGATTTATCAACATTGACCACGTGAAGTGAAATTCTTTTGGTCATGGTCAGTGACATATGCATACTTTGGTTTTTCACAGTGCATGGTAGCCACAGCGTGCCACTATACATTGAAGGTATTTGTACTTGCTAGGCGATAACTAGTATTCACAAACCATTGTATTCCACCCTGACCATTTGTCACTTGTGTTATGAGCTGGCAAAGTTTACCACACATTGTCACATTATTAGGTCATGGTCAGTGACATAACCCTATTTGGTTGGTCATCGTGCATGGTATCCACACCGTGCCACAACTTATTGAAGGTCCTTGTGCTTGCTTGTTGATACCTCATGTTCCCAAACCATTGTTTCCCCTTCTGACCATTTGTGATTCGTGTTATGGGTTGTCAAAGTTGACCACACACAGCAGATCTCTTTGGTCAAAGGCAGTACATATGCCTACTTTGGTCGGTCATTGTGCATGGTAGCCACACCGTGCTACTATTGATTGAAGGTCGTTGTACCTGCTAGTTGACAACTGATATTTACTGACCGTTGTTTTCCCCTCTGACCGTTTGTGAATCGTACTATGGTTGGTGAACGTTGACCACCCATTTAAAATAACTTGGTCATGGTCAGTGACAAATGCCTACTTTGGTTGTTTGGTGTGCATAGTAGCCATACTGGGCCACTACGTATTGCAGTTATTTGTTCTTTCTAGTCAAAATATAGGGTCCCCAAACCATTGTTTCTCCCTCTGACCATTTTTAACTCGTGTTATGAGCTGTCAATGTTGACCACACATAGTGGACTTCTTCGGTCATAGTCAGTGACGTATGCATCCTCTGGTTGGTCACTGTGCACGCTAGCCACACCGTGCCACTACTTGTTGAAGGTCTTTGTACTTGCTAGTTGATAACCAGTGTTCCCAACCCATTGTTTCCCCCTCTGACCATTTGTGACTTGTGTTATGAGTTTTGAACGTTGACCACACACTGTGAAATTCTTTTCGTCATGGTTAGTGACATATGCCTAGTTTGGTTGATCACTATACATGGTTACCACGCTGTGTCACTACGTATTGAAGATCTTTGTGTTTTCTAGTTGATAGCAAGTTTTCCCAAACCATTGGTACCACCCTCTGACTATCTGTGACTCGTGTTGTGAGTTGTCAACGTTGACCACATGAAGTGAAATTCTTTGGTCATGGTCACTGATACATGCATACATTGGTTGGTCACTGTGCATGGTAGCCACACTGTGCCACTACATATTGAAAGTATTTGTTCTTGCTAGTTGACAACTAGTATTCACAAACCATTATCTTCCACTCTGACCATTTGTGAATCGTCTTATGAGTTTTCAAAGTTTACCACACATAGTGACATTGTTTGGTCCTGGTCAGTGACATATGCCTACTTTGGTTGGTCATCGTGCATGGTATCCACACCGTGCCATAAATTACTGAAGGCCATTGTGCTTGCTAGTTGATACTTGGTGTTCCCAAACCATTGTTTGCCCCTCTGACCATTTGTGACTCGGATTATGAGTTGTCAGCGTTGACCACACACACCGGATTTCTTTGGTGAAAGGGAGTAAACATGCCTACTTTGGTTGGTCATTGTGCATGGTAACCACACCGTGCTACTGCTTATTGAAGGTCGTTGTACTTGCTAGTTGAGAAATGATATTCCAAGACCATTTTTTCCCCCCTGACCATCTGTGACTCGTGTCATGGTTGGTGAATGTTGACCACCCATATGGAAAGTCTTTGGTCATGGTTAGTGACATATGCATGGTTTGGTTGTTTGGTGTGCATAGTAGCCACACCGTGCCACTATGTATTGAAGTTCTTTGTCCTTTCTAGTCAATACATAGGGTTCCCAAACCATTGGCTCTCCCTCTGACCATTTGTGACTTGTGTTATGAGTTGTCAATGTTGACCACACATAGTGGACTTCTTTGGTCATAGTCAGTGACGTATGCATCCTTTGGTTGATCACTATGCAAGCTAGCCACACCGTTCCACTACTTGTAAAAGGTCTTTGTACTTGCTAGGGGATAAGTAGTTTTCCCAGCCCATTGATTTCCCCTTTGACCATTTGTGACTGGTGTTTTTTGTTTTCAACGTTGATCACACACTGTCATATTCTTTTGGTTATAGCTAGTGACATATGCCTACTTTGCTTTGTCACTATGCATGGTTACCATGCCATGTCATTACGTGTTGAAGGTCTTTGTGAATTCTAGTTGATAGCTAGTCTTCCCAAACCATTGTTACCCCCCTGACTATTTGTGACTCGTATTATGAGTTCTCAAAGTTGACCACATGAAGTGAAATTCTTTGATCACGGTCTGTGACATATGCACACTTTGGTTGGTCACTGTGCATTGTTGCCACAGTGTGCCACTACATATTGAAGGTAGTTGTACTTGCTAGTCGATAACGAGTATTCACAAACCATTATCTTCCACTCTGACCATTTGTGACTCGTGTTATGAGTTGTCAAAGTTTCCCACACAAAGTGACATTATTTGGTCATAATCATTGACACATGCCTACTTTGGTTGGTCATCGTGCATTGTATCCACACCGTGCCACAACTCATTGAAGGTCCTTGTGCTTGCTAGTTGATACCCTTTGTTCCCAAACCATTGTTTCCCCCTCTGACCATTTTTGACTCGTATTATGAGTTGTCAACGTTGACCACACACAGCGGATTTCTTTGGTGAAAGGCAGTACAAATGCGTACTTTGGTTGGTCATTGTGCATGGTAGCCACACCGTGCTACTACTCATTGAAGGTCGTTGTACTTGCTAATTGAGAACTGATATTCCCAGACCATTGTTTCCCCCTCTGACTGTTTGTGACTTGTGTTATGGTTGGTGAACGTTGACCACCCATATTGAAATTATTTGGTCATGATCTGTGACATATGCCTAGCTTGGTTGTTTTGTGTCCATAATAGCCACACCGTCCCACTACGTATTGAAGTTCTTTGTCCTTTCTAGTCAATACATAGGGTTCCCAAACCATTGTCTCGCCCTCTAACCATTTGTGACTTGTGTTATGAGTTGTCAATGTTGACCACACATAGTGGACTTCTTCGGTCATAGTCAGTAACGTATGCATCATTTGATTCTTCACAGTGCATGCTAGCCACACCGTGCCACTACTTGTTGAAGTTCTTTGTACTTGTTAGTTGATAACTAGTGTTCCAAACCCATTGTTTTCCCCTCTGACCATTTGTGACTAGTGTGATGAGTTTCTCAACGTTGACCACGCACTGTTGAATTCTTTTGGTCATGGTTAGTGACATATGCCCATAATTGGTTTGTCACTAAACGTGGTTACCACGCCGTGTCACTATGTATTGAATGTTTTTGTGCTTTACAGTTGATAGCTAGTGTTCCCAAACCATTATTACCCCCCTATGACTGTCTGTGACTCGTGTTTTGAGTTGTCAGTGTTGACCACATGAAGTGAAATTCGTTGGTCATTGTCAGTGGTAGCCACAATGTGCCACTACAGATTGAAGGTATTTGTACTTGCTAGTCAAGAACTAGCATTCACAAACCATTATGTTCCACTCTGACCATTTGTGACTCGTGTTATGAGTTTTCAAAGTTAACCACACATAGTCACATGCTTTGGTCGTGGTCAGTGACATATGCCTACTTTTGTTGGTCATCGTGCATGGTATCCACACCATGCAGTAACTTATTTATGGTCCTTGTGCTTGCTAGTTGATACCCGGTGTTCCCAAACCATTTTTTCCCCTTCTGACCATTTGTGACTCGCATTATGAGTTGTCAACGTTCACCACACACAGCGGATGTCTTTGGTCAAAGGCAGTACATATGCCTACTTTGGTTGGTCGTTGTGCATGGTAGCCACACCGTGCTCCTATTGATTGAAGGTCGTTGTACTTGCTAGTTGATAACTGATATCACCAGACCATTGTTTCCCCCTCTGACCATTTGTGTCTCGTGTTATGGCTGATGAACGTTGACAACCCATATTGAAACTCTTTTGTCATGGTCAGTGACATATGCCTAGTTTGGTTATTTGGTGTGCATAGTAGCCACACCGTGCCAGTACGTATTGAAGTCCTTTGTTGTTTCTAGTCAATACATAGGGTTCCAAAACCATTGTCTCTCCCTCTGACCATTTGTGACTCGTGTTATGAGTTGTCAATGTTAACCACACATAGTGGACTTCTTCGGTCATACTCAATGATGTATGCATCCTTTGATTGGTCACTGTGCACGCTAGCCATACCGTGCCACTACTTGTTGAGGGTCTTTGTGCTTTATAGTTGATAACTAGTGTTCCCAATCGATTGTCTCCCCCTCTGACCATTTGTGACTCGTGTTATGATTTTTCAACATTGACCACATACTGTGAAATTTGTTTGCTCATGGTCGGTGACATATGCCTACTTTGGTTGGTCATTGTACATGGTTACCAAGCCGTGTCACTACATATTGAAGGTCTTTGTGCTTTCTAGTTGATATCTAGTCTTCCTTAACCATTGTTACCCCCTCTGACTGTCTATGACTCGTGTTGTGAGTTGTCAAGGTTGAACACATGAAGTGAAATTCTTTGTTCATGGTCAATGACATTTGCATACTTTGGTTGGTCACTGTGTTGGTAGCCACACTGTGCCACTACATATTGAAGGTATTTGTACTTGCTAGTCGATAACTCGTATTCACAAGCTATTATCTTGCACTCTGACCATTTGTGACTCGTGATATGATTTGTCAAAGTTTACCACACACAGTGATGTTACTTGGTCAATGTCAGTGACATATGCCTTCTTTGGTTGGTCATCGTGCATGGTATCCACACTGTGCCACAACTTATTGATGTTCCTTGTGTTTGCTAGTTGATACCTGATGTTCCCAAACCATTTTTTCCCCCTGTGATCATTTGTGGCTCGTTTTATGAGTTGGCAACATTGACCACACACAACGGATTTCTTTGGTCGAAGGCTGTACATATGCCTTTTTTGGTCGGTCATCGTGCATGGTAGCCACACCGTGCTTCTACTGATTGAAGGTCGTTGTACTTTCTAGTTGAGAAATGATATTCCCAGACCACTGTTTTCACCCTCTGACCGTCTGTGACTCGTGTTATGGTTGGTGAACGTTGACCACCCATATTGAAATTCTTTGATCGTCGTCAGTGACATATGCCTAGTTTGGTTGTTTGGAGTGCACAGTAGCACCACCGTGCCACTACGTATTGAAGTTCTTTGTCTTTTCTAGTCAATACATAGGGTTCCCAAACCATTGTCTCTCCCTGTGACCATTTGAGACTCATTTATAAGAGTTATCAATGTTTACCACGCATAGTGGACTTCTTCTGTTATAGTTAGTGACGTATGCATCCTTTGGTTGGTCACTGTGCACGCTAACAACACTGTGCCACTACTTGTTGAAGGTCTTTGGACTTGCTAGTTGATAGCTAGTGTTCCCAACCCATTGTTTCCTCCTCTGACCATTTGTGACTTGTGCTATAGGTTGTGAACGTTGACCACCCACATTGAAAATCTTTGGTCATGGTCAGTGACATATGCCTACTTTGGTTTGTCAGTGTACATGGTTACCACGCCGTGTCACTACGTATTGAAGGTCTTTGTGCTTTCTAGTTGATAGCTAGTCTTCCCAAACCATTGTTACCCCCCTCTGACTATCTGTGACTCGTGTTGTGAGTTTTCAACGTTGACCACATGAAGTGAAATTCTTTGGTCATGGTCAGTGACATATGCATACTTTGGTTGGTCACTGTGTATGGTAGCCACACTGTGCCACTCCATATTGAAGGTATTTGTACTTGCTAGTAAGTAACTAGTATTCAAAAACTATTATCTTCCACTCTCACCATTTGTGACTCGTGATGTGAGCTGTCAAAGTTTACCACACATAGTGACATTTTTTGGTCATGGTCGGTGACATATGCCTACTTTGGTTGGTCATCGTGCATGGCATCCACACCATGCCACAACTTGTTAAAGGTCCTTGAGCTTGCTAGTTGATACCTGGTTTTCCCAAACCATTCTTTCCCCCCTTTGACCATTTGTGACTCGTATTATGAACTGTCAATGTTGACCACACACAACGGATTTATTTGGTCAAAAGCAGTACATATGCCTATTTTGGTTGGTCATTGTGCCTAGCCACACCGTGTCACTACTTGTTGAAGGTCTTTGTACATGCTAGTTGATAACTAGTGTTCCCAACCCATTGTTTCCCCCTTTGACCCTTTGCGACGCGTGTTATGGTTTGTGAACGTTGACCACCCATATTGAACTTCTTTGGTCATGATCAGTGACATATGCCTAGTTTGTTTTGTCACTATACATGGTTACCACGCCGTGTCACTACGCATTGAAGGTCTTTTTACATTCTAATTGATAGCTAGTCTTCCCAAACCATTGTTACCTCCCTCTGACTATCTGTGACTTGTGGTGTGAGTTGTCAATATTGACCACATGAAGTGAAATTCTTTGGTCATGGACAGGGACATATGCATTATTTGGTTGGTCACTATGCATGGTAGCGATACTGTGCCACTACATGTTAAAGGTATTTGTACTCGCTAGTCAATAACTACTATTCACAAACCATTATCTTCCACGCTGACCATTTGTGACTCGTGTTATGATCTGTAAACGTTTACCATACATTGTGACATTATTTGGTCATGTTCAGTGACATATGCCTACTTTGGTTGGTCATCATGCATGGTATCCACACCGTGCCACAACGGATTGAAGGTCCTTGTGCTTGCTAGTTGATACCTGGTTTTCCCAAACCATTGTTTCCCCCTCTGACCATTTTTGACTCGTATCATGAGTTGTCAACGTTGACCACACACAGCAAACTTCTTTGTTTAAAGGCAGTACATATGCCTACTTTGGTCGGTCATTGTGCATGGCAGCAACACCGTGCTACTACTGATTGAAGGTTGTTGTACTTGCTAGTTGAGAAATGATATTCCCACACCATTGTTTCCCCCTCTGACTGTTTGTGACTCGTGTTATGGTTGGTGAACTTTGGCCACCCATATTGAAATTCATTGGTCATGGTCAGTGTGACATATGCCTAGTTTGGTTGTTTGGTGTGCATAGTAGCCACACCGTGCCATTACGTATTGAAGTTCATTGTCCTTTCTAGTCAATACATAGGGTTTCGAAACCATTGTCTCTCTTTCTGACCATTTGTGACTCGTGTTATGAGTTATCAATGTTGTCCACACATAGTGGACTTCTTCGGTCACAGTCTGTGACGTATGCATCGTCTGGGTTGGTCACTGTGCACGCTAGACACACTGTGCCACAACTTGTTGAAGGTATTTGTACTTGCTAGTTGAAAAATAGTGTTCTCAACCCATTATTTCCCCCTCTGACCATTTGTGACTCGTATTATGAGTTTTCAACGTTGACCACACAATGTAATGTTCTTTTGGTCATGGTTAGTGACATATGCCTACTTTGGTTTGTCACTGTATATGGTTACCACGCCGTGTCACTACGTATTGAAGGTCTTTGTGTTTTCTACTTAATAGCTAGTGTTCCCAAACCATTGTTCCCCCCCTCTCACTATCTTTGACTAGAGTTGTGAGTTGTCAACGTTGACGACATGAAGTGAAATTCGTTGGTCACGGTCAGTGACACATGCATACTTTGGTTGGTCACTGTGCATGGTAGCCACACTATGCCACTACATATTGAAGGTATTTGTACTTGCTAGTTGATAACTAGTATTCAGAAATCATTAGGCTCCACTCTGACCATTTGTGAATTGTGTTGTAAGTTGTCAAGCTTTACCACACATCTTGATATTCTTTGGACATGGTCAGTGACATATGCCTACTTTGGTTGGTCATCGTGCATAACATCCACACCGTGCCACAACTTATCAAAGGTCCTTGTGCTTGCTAGTTGATACTTGGTGTTCCTAGACCATTGTTTCCCCCTTTGACCATTTGTGACTTGTGTTACGGTTGGTGAACGTTGACCACCCATATTGAAATTCTTTGGTCATGCTCAGTGAGATATGCCTAGTTTGGTTGTTTTGTGTGCATAGTAGCCATACCGTGCCACTACGTATTGAAGTTCTTTGTCCTTCCTAGTCGATACATAGGGATTCACACACCATTTTCTTTCCCTCTGACCATTTGTGACTCTTCTTATGAGTTGTCAATGTTGATCACACATAGTAGACTTCTTTGGTCATAGAAAGTGGCGTATGCATTCTTTGATCGGTTACTGTGCACGCTAGCCACACCGTACTACTACTTGTTGAAGGTCTTTGTACTTCCTAGTTGATAACTAGTGTTCCAATCCATTGTTTCCCCCTCTTACCATTTGCGACTCCTTTTATGAGTTTTCAGCGTTGACCACACACTGTGAAGTTGGTTTGGTCATGGTCGGTGACATATGCCTACTTTGGTTGATCATTGCATATGGTTACCATGCCGTCTTTCTATGTATTGAAGGTATTTGTGCTTTCTAGTTGATAGCTATTCTTTGCAAACCATTGTTACCCCCTCTGGCTATCTGTGACCCATGTTGTGAGTTGTCAACGTTGACCACATGAAATGAAATTCTTTGGTCATGGTCAGTGACATATCCATGCTTTGGTTGGTCACTGTGCATTGTAGCCACACTGTGCCACTACATATTGCAGTTATTTGTACTTGCCAGTCGATAACTAGAATTCACAAACCATTATCTTCCACTTTGACCATTTGAGACTCGTGTTAGGAGTTGTCAATGTTTACTTCACATAGTGACATTATTTGGTCATGGTCAGTGACTTATTCCTACTTTGGTTGGTCATTGTGCATGGTAGCCAGACCGTGCTATTAGGAAAATGACAGAAGTTGGGCACGGAACGGAAGCAACGGGAGAGTTGCAGTTACCAAACGGAGGAATCGGAACGGAAGCGGGAGCGGAAACGATGAAAGGAAATGATGATTGATATGACTGAGGCAAGAAACAAGAAGTATAAGGGTGTTCCTAAGTACTAGCTATGCCTAGCATAGGACTAGGGGCGAGCAAGCCCAGGGATGCTGGGCGATGCAAGCTGTGCTGCTGGAAATGCCATGCCTCTGCTGCTGCTGCTTGGTGGCTACGGGCGCGCATGCCGATGCCACTCGGATCGTGGTTTTGCGTCGTGGTTCTTGCACGTCGGTCGCCGAAGGGCCCCTCCTTTTTGGTGGAGACAAGGTGGAACGTCAGTTTGGCTTGTAGTGGGTACCGCACCGCGTGGTGCGGTGGTCGGTGCTTGGTGCGGAGAGGGCCATCGTGCGGTGGCTCGCACGTACGTTGGCGAACGGTAATGCCAGCTGGTCGTGCTGCACGCAGAACCCTGGCCAGTTAGCCGTTGGAATTATCCCACTGAGGAGGTGAGTCATCTCGCAGCTGGGTGTATGGGTGTTTTCCCGGTTTGGGAGCTATGGCACATGAGGTAGACAGAATGTCACCAAGGGGGTATGCCAATAAGTGCACAAAAACCATGTGACCCTTGGATATTTCTTTGACAGCCACCCGCAAGGGCACACGGTGAGACATGTGAGAGGCAGAAGATGAAGTGTTGTGAGAATTGCGGGCTTTTGAGCACGCAAGGGAGTTGCAGGAAAGGAACTGAGAGGAGAGTGTCAGAGCAGCCGCCATGGTCCAGAGTAGGCGGGAAAAAGGCGATGGAGGTGTGAACCCATGGGACCACTGCAGCAGATCTGGGGGTACCCAAGGTGCAGGAGGAACCGGGAGAGAAACAGCTTAAGGTAGAGGCAAAAAATGAAGGTTAGCGTGGGACGAGGAAAAGGTGTGTTCAAGAGGAGCATTGGAAGAGACCAGAGTCTTGATGATAGAGGGAGATGAGGAGTTGAGAGAAGGAGAAGAGTGGAGAGAGGCAGGAACGAGGAAGAGCTCCATGTTGGAGTGATGCTGCTCACCATGGCAGGAGTGACTCCAAAAATGAATACCAAAACGACAAGCCTTAGTGGCTTAGTGGTTAATGGTGTCCACCTCTAGAGGCAACGGCCTGGGTTCAAGTCCCACAAGATGAAATTCTGCCCTGCCTCAAGGGAGGTGGAAAATAGATGCTAGGAAGCTAGCTCAACCTCTAGAGTTCCACTTTAGGTTTCTAGAAGGCCAGGTGAGGGTCCAGGAAGGTGGCACACCTTCTAGAATGGGTGACTTGTCTTACAAGGCATCTAGAGGTGTCTTGGTCTTCTCGAAACCTTCCCTCCTACTAGAAGCAAGCTGAGGAATCTATGAAGGGGCAGAAGTTTCTAGAGGAGGGAAGGGATGCCTTCCTAGGTGGGAAAAAGGACAGCCTACCAATAGACACTCTAGAAGCCATAGAATCTACTAGAGTGCTTCAAATCTGGCATGATTTGGTGTTCTGGAAAGCTTAGATCAGTAGCTACAAAATGCTACTACTTGTGAGCCTTTGTTAAGTGTTGAGTACTACCTTGGTATCGCCATCAAGAGGGACCGCAAAGCACGCACGCTGGAGATGGGTCAAGAAAAATATGTGCAGGAGGTGCTCCGCCACTACAACATGGAGGAGTGCAACCCCATCGGCACACCTATGACAACGACATGTGAGCTGAGCTCGAGCATGGGCCCGAGCACGGAGGACGAGAAGGTGGAGATGGCTGGAGTACCGTACCAGTCCGCAGTTGGCAGCATAATGTATGCCATGGTGGCGACGCGGCCTGACCTTGCCTTTGCTGAAGGACAAGTGAGCCGCTATGTTGCTGATCCGGGGCCGCTACATTGGCAAGCGGTGAAGAGAATCCTGTGCTACTTGAAGGCAATGACACATTCGCGACTTGTGTTTGGAGGGGGAGCGCGGACTGACTCCGTCAAGTTGGTTTGCTACTCTGATGTTGACTGGGCAGGTGACATTGATGACCGCAAGTCAACATCAGGCTATGTTTTTGTGCTTGGTGGTGCAGCGGTGTCTTGGGCAAGCCGGAAGCAGGACAGTGTGGCTCTATCCAGCACTGAAGAGGAGTATATTGAGATCGCGGAAGCCGCAAAGGAGGCACTATGGCTGCGGTGATTGCTCAAGGAGATTGGGGTGCCGCAAAAGAAGCCAACGGCACTCAATGTTGACAACATGAGTGCCATCAGCCTGACCAAGAACCCTGTGCTACACCAGAGGACCAAGCACATAGAGATCCGGCATCACTTTGCACGAGACCTTGTTGCAAAGGGTGATGTGGTGCTTGTGCATTACGGCGCAAAGCACATGCTTGCTGATGCCATGACAAAGGCGCAACCCAAGGACAGGCATGATGCTACTTGTATGGAGCTTGGGCTTTCCCAAGCCTCTTGAATTGCACGCTAGCATGGACAACTGCCATGGGTGACGCGCAAGGGGGAGATTGTTGGAATGATGCTCCTCACCATGGCAGGAGTGACTCCAAAAAGGAACACCTAAAAGACAAGCCTTAGTGGCTTAGTGGTTAATGGTGTCCACCTCTAGAGGCAGAGGCCCGGGTTCAAGTCCCACAAGATGAAATTATGCCCTGCCTCAAGGGAGGTGGAAAATAGATTCCAGGAAGCTAGCTCAACCTCTAGAGTTCCTCTTTAAGATTCTAGAAGGCCAGGTGAGGGTCCAGGAAGGTGGCACACCTTCTAGAAGGGGTGACTTGTCCTACAAGGCATCTAGAGGTGTTTTGGTTTTCTGGACACCTTCCCTCCTACTAGAAGCAAGCTGAGGAATCTAGGAAGGGGAAGAAGCTTCTAGAGGAGGGAAGGGATGCCTTCCTAGGTGGGAAAAGGACAGCCTACCAAGGAGCACTCTAGAAGCCATAGAATCTGCTAGGAAGCTCCAAATCTGGCATGCTTTGGTGTTCTGGAAAGCTTAGATCAGTGGCTATAAAATTCCACTGCTTGTGAGCCTTGATCAAGTGTACATTCCCATCCAATTGAGGCCAAAACTATTGCCTCACTCTCTGACCAGATTTTGCCATCCTTGGAACCAATTGCCTCCACAGTCTCAGTCTCTCCAAAAACAGTTGGTGGTGTGAAACAGCCACTGCTAGGGATCCTCCAAGGTGCACACTCACCCTCAGGCCAACAGGTCGTTGTACTTGCTAGTTGAGAAGTGATATTCCCAGACCATTGTTACCCCCTCGGACCGTTTGTGACTCGTGTTATGGTTGGTGAACGTTGACCACCCATATTGAAATTCTTTGGTCATGGTCAGTGACATATGCCTGGTTTGGTTGTTTGGTGTGCATAGTAGCCACACCGTGCCAGTACGTATTGGAGTTCTTTGTCCTTTCTAGTCCATACATAGGGTTCCCACAACCATTGTCTCTTCCTCTGACCATGTGTGACTCGTGGTATGAGTTGTCAATGTTGACCACACATCGTAGTCTTCTTTGGTCATATTCAGTGACATATGCATCCTTTGATTGGTCATTGTTTACGCTAGCCACACCGTGCCACTACTTGTTGAAGTTCTTTGTACTTGCTAGCTGAGAACTAGTGTTCCCAACCCATTGTTTCCCCTTCTGACCATTTCTCACTCGTGCTATGAGTTCAACGCTGACCACAAACTGTTACATTCTTTTGGTCATGGTCAGTGATATTTGCCTACTTTGGTTGGTCAATGTACATAGTTACCACGAGGTGTCACTATGTATTGAACGTCTTTGTTTTTTCTACTCGATAGCTAGTCTTCCCAAACCATTGTTACACCCCTCTGACTATTTGTGACTCATGTTGTGAGTTGTCAACGTTGACCACATGAAATGAAATTCTTTGGTCATGGTCAGTAACATATGCATGCTTTGGTTGGTGACTGTGCATGGTAGTCACACTGTGCCACTACACATTGAAGGTATTTGTACTTGCTAGTTGATAACTAGTATTCACAAACAATTACCTTCCAATCTGACCATTTGTGACTCGTGTCATGAGTTGTCATAGTTCACCACACATAGTGCCACTCTTTGGTCATGGTCAGTGACATATGCCTACTTTGGTTGGTCATCGTGCATGGTATCCACACCGTGCCACAACTTACTGAAGGTCCTTGTGCTTGCTCATTGATACATGGTGTTACCAAACCATTGTTTCCCCCTCTGACCATTTGTGACTCATATTATGCGTTCTCAACGTTGACCACACACAGCGAATTTCTTTGGTCAAAGGCAGTACATATGCCTACTTTGGTCGGACATTGTGCAGGGTAGCCACACCGTGCTACTATTGGTTGAAGGTCGTTGTACTTGCTAGATGAGAACTAATATTACGTGACCACTTTTCCCCCTCTGACCACTTCTGAATCGTGTTATGGGTTGTGAACAATGACCAGCCATATTGTAATTCTTCGGTCATGGTCAGTGACATATGCCTAGTTTGTCTGTCCGTTGTGCATAGTAGCCACACCGTATTGAAGCTCTTTGTCCTTTCTAGTTGATACATGTGGTTCCTAAACCATTATCTCTCCCTCTGGCCATTTGTGACTCGTGTTTTGAGTTAAAAATGTTGACCACCCATAGTGGACTTCTTTGGTGATAGTCAGTGACGTATGCATCCTTTGGTTCGTCACTGTGCAGGCAAGCCACACCATACCACTACTTGTTGAAGGTCTTTGTACTTGCTACTTGATAACTAATGTTCCCAACCCATTGTTTCCCCCTCTGACCATTTGTGACTCGTGTTATGAGTTTTCAAAGTTGACCACACACTGTGAAATTGTTTCAGTCATGGCTAGTGACATATGCCTACTTTGGTTTGTCACTGTACATGGTAACCACGCCGTGTCACTACGTATTGAAGGTCATTGTACTTTCTAGTTGATAGCTAGTGTTCCCTAACCATTGTTACCCCCCTTGGACTATCTGTGACTCGTGTTGTGAGTTGTCAACGTTGACAAAATGAAGTGAAATTCTTTGGTCATGGACAGTGACATATGCATACTTTGGTTGGTCACTGTGCATGGTAGCCACACTGTGCCACTACATATTGAAGGTGTTTGTACTTGCTAGTCGATAACTAGTACTCAAAAACCACTATCCTCCACTCTGACCCTTTGTAACTCATGTTATGTGTTGTCAAAGATAACCGAACATACTGACATTCGTTGGTCATGGCCAGTGACATATGCCTGCTTTGGTTGGTCATCGTGCATGGTATCCACACCGTGCCACAACTTTTTGAAGGTCCTTGTGCTTGCTAGTTGATACCTGGTGTTTCCAGACCACTGTTTCCCCCTCTAACCATCTCTGACTTGTATTATGAGTTCTCAACTTTGACCACACACAGTGGATTTCTTTGGTCAAAGGCAGTACATATGCCTACTTTGGTTGGTCATTGTGCATGATAGCCACACCGTGCTACTACTGATTGAAGTTTGTTGTACTTGCTAGTTGATAACTGATATTCCAATACCATTGTTCCCCCCCTCTCACCATTTGTGACTTGTGTTATGAGTTGTCAATGTTGACCACACATAGTTGACATCTTTGGTCATAGTCACTGAGGCATGCATCCTTTGATTGGTCACTGTGCATGCCAGCCACACCGTGGCACTACTTGTTGAAAGTCTTTGTACTTGCAAGTCGATAACTAGTGCTCCCAACCCATTGCTTGCCCCTTTGACTATTTGTGACTCGTGTTATGAGTTTTCAACGTTGACCACACACTATGAAATTCTTTTGGTCATGATTCGTGACATATGCCTACTTTGGTTTGTCACTGTACATGGTTACCAAGCCATGTCACTATGTATTGAAGGTATTTGTGCTTTCTAGTTGATAGCTAGTCTTCCCAAACCATTGTTACCCCCCTCTGAATACCTGTGACTTCTGTTGTGAGTTGTCAATGTTCACCACATGAAGTGAAATTCTTTGGTTATGGTCAGCCACACATGCATTCTTTGGTTGGTCACTATGCATGGTAGCCATACTTTGCATCTACATATTGAAGGTATTTGTACATGCTAATCGATAACTAGTATTCACAAACCATCTTCCACTCTGACCATTTGTGACTTGTGTTATGAGTTGTGAAAGTTTACCACACATGGTGACATTCTTTGGTCATGATGAGTGACATATGCCTGTTTTGGTTGGTCATCGTGCATGGTATCCACACTGAGCGACAACGTATTGAAGGTCCTCGTGCTTGCTAACTGATACCTTGTGTTCCCAAACCATTGTTTTTCCCTCTGGCCATTTGTGACTCGTGTTATGAGTTATCAACGTTGACCACACACAGCGGATTTCATTGGTCAGAGGCAGAACATATGCCTACTTTAGTTGGTCATTATGCATGGTAGCAACACCGTGATACTACTGATTGAAGATTGTTGTACTTGCTAGTTGAGAACTGATGTTCCCACACCATTTTCCCCCCCTCTGACCATTTGTGACTTGTGTTATGGGTTGTGAAGGTTGAATACCCATATTGAAGTTAGTCAGACATGGTCAGTTACATATGCCTAGTTTGGTTGTCCGGTGTGCATATTAGCCACACCGTGTCACTACGTATTGAAGTTCTCTGTCCTTTCTAGTCGATACATATCATTCCCAAACCATTGTCTCTCCCTCTGACCATTTGTGACTCGTGTTATGAGTTGTCAATGTTGACCACTCACAGTTGGCTTCTTTGGTCATAGTCAGTGAAATATGCGTCCTTTGGTCGGTCACTGTGCACGCTAGCCACACCGTACCAGTACTTGTTGAAGGTCTTTGTACTTGCTACTTGATAACTAGTGCTTTCAACCCATTGTTTCCCCCTCTGACCATTTGTGACTCGTGCTATGAGTTGTCAAAGTTGACCACACACTGTGAAATTCCTTTGGTCATGGCTATTGACATATGCTTACTTTGGTTTGTCACTTTACATGGTAACCACGCCGTGTCACTACGTATCGAAGGTCTTTGCGCTTTCTAGTTGATAGCTAGTGTTCCGAAACCATTGTTACCCCCCTTTGACTATCTGTGAATCGTGTTGTGAGTTGTCAACGTTGACGACATGAAGTGAGATTCTTTGGTCATGGACAGTGACATATGCATACTTTGGTTGGTCACTGTGCATGGTAGCTTCACTGTGCCACTATACACTGAAAGTGTTTGTACTTGCTAGTCAATAAGTAGTACTCACAAACCATTTTCTTCCACTTTGACCCTTTTTGACTCGTGTTATGAGTTGTCAAGGTTTACCAAACATATTGACATTCGTTGGTCATGGCCAGTGACATATGCCTACTTTGGTTGGTTCATCGTGCATGGTATCCACACCATGCCACAACTTATTGAAGGTCCATGTGCTTGCTAGTTGATACCTGGTGTTCCCAAACCACTGTTTCCCCTACTGACCATCTTTGAGTCGAATTATGAGTTGTCAACTTTGACCACACATAGTGGATGTCTTTGGTCAAAGGCAGTACATATGCCTACTTTCATCGATCATTGTGCATGATAGCCACACCGTGCTACTAGTGATTGAAGTTTGTTGTACTTGCTAGTTGATAACTCATGTTCCGAGACTATTGTTCCCCCCCTCTGACCATTTGTGACTCGTGTTATGAGTTATCAATGTTGACCACACATAGTGGAGTTCTTTGGTCATAGTCAGTGATGTATGCATCCTTTGGTTGGTCACTGTGCATGCTAGCCACATCGTGCCACTACTTGTTGAAGGTATTTGTACTTGCAAGTTGATGACTAGTGCTCGCAACCCATTGTTTCCCCCTTTGACCATTTGTGACTCGTGTTATGAGTTTTCAACGTTGACCACACATTGTGAAATTCGTTTGGTCATGATTGGTGACATATGCCTACTTTGGTTTGTCACTGTGTTGGAATGATGCTCCTCACCATGGCAGGAGTGACTCCAAATAGGAACACCAAAAAGACAAGCCTTAGTGGCTTAGTGGTTAATGGTGTCCACCTCTAGAGGCAGGGGCCCGGGTTCAAGTTCCACAAGATGAAATTATGCCCTGCCTCAAGGGAGGTGGAAGATAGATGCCAGGAAGCTAGCTCAACCTCTAGAGTTCCTCTTTAAGTTTCTAGAAGGCTAGGTGAGGGTCCAGGAAGGTGGCACACCTTCTAGAAGGGGTGACTTGTCCTACAAGGCATCTAGAGGTGTCTTGGTCTTCTGGAAACCTTCCCTCCTACTAGAAGCAAGCTGAGGAATCTAGGAATGGGCAGAAGCTTCTAGAGGAGGGAAGGGATGCCTTCCTACGTGGGAAAAGGACAGCCTACCAAGGAGCACTCTCGAAGCCATAGAATCTGCTAGGAAGCTCCAAATCTGGCATGCTTTGGTGTTCTGGAAAGCTTAGATCAGTGGCTATAGAATGCAACTACTTGTGATCCTTGATCAAGTGTTAGTTCCCATCCAATTGAGGCCAAGAATACTGCCTCACTCTCTGACCAGATTTTGCCATCCTTGGAACCAGTTGCCTCCACAGTTTCAGTCTCTCCAAAAAGAGTTGGTGGTGTGAACCAGCCACTGCTAGGGACCCTCCAGGGTGCACACTCACCCTCAGGCCAACACACTGTACATGGTTACCATGCCATGTCACTACGTACTGAAGATATATGTGCTTTCTAGTTGATTGCTAGT
This sequence comes from Penium margaritaceum, assembly GCA_023375785.1. Taxonomy (NCBI): domain Eukaryota; kingdom Viridiplantae; phylum Streptophyta; class Zygnematophyceae; order Desmidiales; family Peniaceae; genus Penium; species Penium margaritaceum. The sequence goes on from SZWC01000807.1 coordinate 271,532, forward strand.
CTTCCCAAACCATTGTTACCCCCCTCTGAATACCTGTGACTTCTGTTGTGAGTTCTCAATGTTCACCACATGAAGTGAAATTCTTTGGTCATGGTCAGCGACATATGCGTACTTTGGTTGGTCACTGTGCATGGTGGCCATACTTTGCAACTATATATTGAAGGTATTTGTACTTGCTAATTGATCACTAGTATTCACAAACCATTATCTTCCACTCTGACCATTTGTGACTCGTGTTATGAGTTGTGAAAGTTTACCGCACATGGTGACATTCTTTGGTCATGATGAGTGACATATCCCTATTTTGGTTGGTCATCGTGCATGGTATCCACACCGTGCAACAACATATGGAAGGTCCTTGTACTTGCTAACTGATACTTGTTGTTCCCAAACCATTATTTCCCCCTGTGGCCATTTTTGACGCGTTTTATGAAATGTCAACGTTGACCACACACAGCAGATTTCTTTGGTCAATGCCTACTTTAGTCGGTCATTGTGCATGTTAGCAACACTGTGCTACTACTGATTGAAGGTCGTTGTAATTGCTAGTTGAGAACTGATGTTCCCAGACCATTTTTCCCCCCTCTGACCATTTGTGATTCGTGTTATTGGTTGTGAAGTTTGAGCACCCACATTGAAGTTCTTAAGTCATAATCAGTTACATATGCCTACTTTGATTGTCCGGTATGCATGGTAGCCACACCTTGTCACTACGTATTGAAGTTCTCTGTCCTTTCTAGTCAATACATATCGTTCCCAAACCATTGTCTCTCCCTCTGACCATTTGTGACTCGTGTTATGAGTTGTCAATGTTGACCACAAATAGTGGACTTCTTTGGTCATAGTCAGTGAAGTATGCATCCTTTGGTCCGTCACCGTACACGCTAGCCACACCGTACCAGTACTTGTTGAAGGTCTTTGTACTTGCTAGTCGATAACTAGTGGTTTCAACCCATTGTTTCTCCCTCTGATTATTTGTGACTCGTGTTATGAGTTCTCATCGTTAACCACACACTGTGAAATTCTTTTGGTCATGGTCAGTGAAATATACTTACTTTGATTTGTCATCGTACATGGTTACCATGCCGTGTGACTACGTATTCAAGGTCTTTGTGCTTTCTAGTTGATAGCTAGTGTTCTCTAACCATTGCTATCCCACTCTGACTATTGGTGACTTGTGTTGTGAGTTGTCAACGTTGACCACATGAAGTGAAATTCTTTGGTCATCGTTAGTGACATATGCATACTTTGGTTGGTCACTGTGCATGGCAGCCACACTGTACCACTATATACTGAACGTATTTGTACTTGCTAGTGGATAACTAGTATTATAAAACCATTATCTTCCACTCTGACCATTGTTTTCTCGTGTTATGAGTTGTCAAAGTTTACCATACATAGTGACATTCTTTGGTCATGGTCAGTGACATATGCCTACATTGGTTGGTCACCGTGCATGGTATCCACACCATGCCACAACTTATTGAAGGTCCTTTTGCTTGCTAACCGATACCTGGTATTCCCAAACCATTGTTTCCCCCTCAGACCATTTGTGACTCGTATTATGAATTGTCGACGTTGACCACACACAGCGGATTTCTTTGGTCAAAGGCAGTACATATGCCTACCTTGGTCGGTCTTTGTGCATGGTAGCCATACTTTGCTACTACTGATTGAAGGTTGTTGTACTTGTTGGTTGAAAACTGATATTCCCACACCATTGGTTGGTGAACGTTTACCAACCATTTTAAAAATCTTTGGTCATGGTCAGTGACATATGCTTAGTTTGGTTATTTGGTGTGCATAGTAGCCACACCATGCCACTACGTATTGAAGTTCTTTGTCCTTTCTAGTCGCTACATGTAACTCCCAAACCATTGTATCTCCCTCAGACCATTTGTTACTCGTGTTATGAGTTGTCAACGATGACCACAGGTGGTGGACTTCTTTGGTCATAGTCAGTGACGTATGCATCCTTTGGTTGGTCACTGCCCATGCTAGCAACACTGTGCCACTACTTGTTTAAGGTATTTGTACTTGCTAGTTGATAACTAGTGTTCCCAACCCATTGTTTCCCCCTCTGACCATTTGTGACACGTGTTATGTGTTTTTAACATTAACCAGACACTATGAAATTCATTTTGTCATGTGAGTGACATATGCCTACTTTGGTTTGTCACTGTACTTGGTTACCACGCCGTGTCAAAACGTATTGAAGGTATTTGTGCTTTCTAGTTGATAGCTAGTCTTCCCAATCCATTGTTACCCCCCTTTGACTATCTTTGAATCGTGTTGTGAGTTGTCAAGATTGACCATATGAAGTGAAATTCTTTGGTCATGGTCAGTGACACATGCATGTTTTGGTTGGTGACTGTGCATGGTATTCACACTGTGCAACTACATATTGAAGTAAGTTTTACTTGTAGTCGATAACTAGTATTCACAAACCATTATCTTCCACTCTGACAATTTGTGACTCATGTTATGAGTTGTCAAAGTTTACCACACATAGTGACATTCTTTGGTCATTGTGAGTGACATGTGCCTACTTTGGTTGGTCATCGTGCATGGTATCCACCAGGTGCCACAACATATTGAAGGTCCTTGTGCTTGCTAACTGATACCTCGTGTTCCCAGACCATTGTTTCCTTCCTTTGACTATTTGTGACTCGTGTTATGAGTTATCAAGGTTGACCACACACTGCGGATTTCTTTGGTCAAAGGCAGTACATATCCCCCCTGTCGGTCATTGTGCATGGTAGCCACACCTTGCTACTACTGATTGAAGTTCGTTATACTTGCTAGTTGAGAACTGATATTCCCTGACCATTGTTTCACCCATTTGACCGTTTGTGCCTCGTGTTATGGTTGGTGAACGTTGACCACCCATATTGAAATTCTTTGGTCATGGTCACTGACATATGCCTAGTTTGGTTGTTTGGTGTGCAAAGTAGCCACACCATGCTACTATGTATTGATGTTTTTTGTCCTTTCTAGTCAATACATAGGATTCCCAAAGCATTGTCTCTCCCTCTCACCTTTTTTGACGTGAGTTATGAGTTGTCAATGTTGACCACACATAGTGGACTTCTTTGGACATAGTTAGTGACGTATGCATCCTTTGATTGGTCACTGTGCACGTTAGGCACACTGTGCCACTACATGTTGAAGGCACTTGTACTTGCTAGTTGATAACTACTGGTCCCAACCCAGTGTTATCCCCTGTAACCATTTTTGACTCGTGTTTTCAATGTTGACCACGCACAGTGAAGTTCTTTTGGTCATGGTCAGTGACATATGCCTACATTGGTTTGTCACTGTACATGGTTACGACGCTGTTTCCCTACGTATTAAAGGTCTTTGTGCTTCCTAGTTGATAGCTGGCCTTCCCAAACCATTGTTACCCCCCTCTAACAAGCTGTGACTTGTGTTGTGAGCTGTCAGCGTTGACCACATGAAGTGAAATTCTCTGGTCATGGTCTATGATATGTGCATACTTTGGTTGGTCACTGTGCATGGTAGCCATGCTGGCTCAAAGGGTGAGTGTGCACCCTGGAGGGTCCGTAGCAGTGGCTGCTTCACACCACCAACTCTTTTTGGAGACACTGAAACTGTGGAGGCAACTCGTTCCAAGCATGGCAGAAAACTGGTCAAAGAATGAGGCAGTAGTTTTAGCCTGAATTGACTGGGAATGAACCCTTGATCAAGGTCCACAAATAGTGGTATTTCATAGCCACTGATCTAAGCTTTCCAGAATACCAAATTATGCCAGATTTGGAGCTTCCTAGCGGATTCTATGGCTTCTAGAGTGGCCCTTAGTAGGCTGTCCTTTTCCCACCTAGGAAGGCAGCCCTTCCCTCCTCTAGAAGGTTCTGTCCCTTCCTAGATTCCTCAGCTTACTTCTTGTAGGAGGGAAGGTTTTGAAAATACCAAGACACCTCTAGATGCCTTGTAGGACAAGTCACCCCTTTTAGAAGGTGTGCTACATTCTTGGACCCTCACCTGGCCTTGTAGAACCTTAAAGAGGAATGCTAGAGGTTGAGCTAGCATCCTGGCATCTATTTTCCACCTCCCTTGAGGCAGGGCAGAATTTCATCTTGTGGGACTTGAACCCGGGCCCCTGCCTCTAGAGGTGGACATTATTAACCAATAAGCCACTAAGGCTTGTATTTTTGGTGTTCCTTTTTGGAGTCACTCCTGCCATGTTGAGAAACATCACTCCAACAATCTTCCCCTTTGCAACGAGGTCTCGTGTAAAGTGATGCTGGATCTCTATGTGCTTGGTCCTCCGGTGTAGCACAGATTTCTTGGTCAGGCTGATGGCACTCATGTTGTCAAATTGAGTGCCGTTGGCTTCTTTTGCGGCACCCCAATCTCCTTGAGCAGTCGCCGTAGCCATAGTGCCTCCTTTGCGGCTTCCGTGAGCGCAATATACTCCGCCTCAGTGCTGGATACAGCCACACTGTCCTGCTTCTGGCTTGTCCAAGACACCGCTGCACCACCAAGCACAAAAACATAGCCTGATGTTGACTTGCAGTCATCAACGTCACATGCCCAGTCAGCATCTGAGTAGCCAACCAACTCGAGGGAGTCGGTCCGGGCTCCCCCTCTGAACACAAGTCGCAAATGTGTCGTTGCCTTCAAGTAGCGGAGGATTCTCTTCACCGCTTGTCAATGTAGCGGCCCCGGATCAGCAACATAGCGGCTCACTTCTCCTTCAGCAAAGGCAAGGTCAGGCCGCGTCGCCACCATGGCATACATTATGCTGCCAACTGCGGACTGGTACGGTACTCCAGCCATCTCCGCCTTCTCGTCCTCCGTGCTCGGGCCCATGCTCGAGCTCAGCTCACCTGTCGTTGTCATTGGTGTGTCGATGGGGTTGCACTCCTCCATGTTGTAGTAGCGGAGCACCTCCTGCACATATGTTTCTTGACCC
>SZWC01000807.1:276603-297754 GCA_023375785.1 Penium margaritaceum
GGCTCACTTCTCCTTCAGCAAAGGCAAGGTCAGGCCGCGTCGCCACCATGGCATACATTATGCTGCCAACTGCGGACTGGTACGGTACTCCAGCCATCTCCGCCTTCTCGTCCTCCGTGCTCGGGCCCATGCTCGAGCTCAGCTCACCTGTCGTTGTCATTGGTGTGTCGATGGGGTTGCACTCCTCCATGTTGTAGTAGCGGAGCACCTCCTGCACATATGTTTCTTGACCCATCTCCAGCGTGCGTGCTTTGCGGTCCCTCTTGATGGCGATGCCCAGGTAGTACTCAAGCTCGCCCATGTCTGTCATCTTGAACCGGCCGCCAAGCCTTTGCTTCAGGCTCTTGAGCTCTCCCTTATCCTAAGACACAAGGATGAGGTCATCCACGTAGAGGACGACAATTTGGTGGAGTCCTGGCTGATTATGCACGTAGACGCTGTGATTGGCCTCGCAGTGCCTGAAGCCAAGCTCACCCATGAAACTATCCATCTTGAGGTACCACATGAGTGGAGCTTGCTTCAGTCCATAGAGCACCTTGCGAAGCCGGCACACCTTCCCTTGTGGCGCATGCACCCCCTCCGGCATCTCCATGTAGACTTCCTTGTCCAGGTTGCCATTGAGGAATGCGGTTTTCACGTGCATTTGGTGGATTTCGTAGTCGCGTGCCGCTGCCACCGAGAGGATAGTACGGATGGAGGCAAACCTGGCAACTGGTGCAAAGGTCTTGTTGTAGTGCTCTCTTTTCTCTGGGCATACCCTTTCGCCAACAGCCGCGCCTTGTACCGCTCCACCTTCCCCTCCTTTGCGAGCTTCTTCCGGAAGATCCACTTGGAGCCGATGATTTTCTCGCCCTCCGGCCGGTCAACCAGCTCCCAAGTGCCGTTCTCCTCGTGGGAGGCAAGCTCATATTTTATAGCTCCCTCCCACTCAGCCCCATCCTTCAGCTGAAGTGCCTCCTTCACTAATTGAGGCTCCTCTTGCGTGANTCGCCAACAGCCGCGCCTTGTACCGCTCCACCTTCCCCTCCTTTGCGAGCTTCTTCCGGAAGATCCACTTGGAGCCGATGATTTTCTCGCCCTCCGGCCGGTCAACCAGCTCCCAAGTGCCGTTCTCCTCGTGGGAGGCAAGCTCATATTTTATAGCTCCCTCCCACTCAGCCCCATCCTTCAGCTGAAGTGCCTCCTTCACTAATTGAGGCTCCTCTTGCGTGAAGAAGGATTGTGCAAACCCAGTCCAAATGCCCTTATCGGAATCATACCTTTTTGTCCTTCTTTGCACACACTTGCTTGTGCGGGGCTCTTGAGGTGGTTTTTGTTGTTGCTGTCCCCCTTTGATGCCATCCTCTCCAAGCGCCTGTTCCCCCTCTCTTGGAGACCTTGGAGACATCTGTCGACTCCCCACCTCCACGTCCATCTCTGGCGCTTCACATTCCTCATCCAAACTGGGTGGAATAACGTGTGCCGCTCACCCATCTCTCAGACAATGCTCTCCGGTTGGTGGTGAGGTGAGGATGTCACCCTCATTCACGTCCTCCAGCGTCTCCCCCTCAAGGAGTGCCATCCACTCCCCCATCTTGGAGAGACATGCCTCCTTGTCTGTCCAACGGCTAATCTCGTTGAACGTGACGTCGCGACTCTGCACAATCTGCTGCCTCCTTGGGTCAAAAAGCCGGTACGCCTTGCTTCCGCTCTCATATCCAAGGAAAATACACAGGCAAGTACGCGGCTCCAGCTTGCACCGTCCCTCACGTGCCTGCACCATTACATGTGCAACAGAACCAAACGCACAGAGGTGATCCACTGCCAGCTTCCTCCCGCTCCAAACCTCTTGTGGCATCTTCCATGCCTTCTTCTCCTTGTCCTTCAACGGCTTGGTCGGCATGCGTTTCATGATGTAAGCTAATGTCCTTACCGCCTCCGCCCAATACCGTTGTGTAAGGCCGGCGTCGCTCAACATGGATCGCACCATGTTAAGGATTGTGCGATTCGCTCTCTCTGCGATGCCATTCTGTTATAAGGTGTGCGGAGTTGTTTTCTGCCACTCAATCCCCTTGCTCTTCATCCACCCAAGGTACCCCGCATATTCACCACCGTTGTCACTCTGGCATACCTTCACCTTCAACTCTGTTTGCCGCTCCACATCACCCACAAACTCATGCATGCACACAAGGACCTCACTCTTCCGCTTCATTGGGTAGAGGTAGGGTTTCTGGCTGTGGTCATCAATGAAGTTGACGACGTAGCGAGCTCCGCCGATGGAGCTCTCAAGCGGTCCACACACATCTGTGTGTACCACGGCCAGTTTTGCCGATGCACATGTCCCCTTGGCAACAAACGGTTGCCGAGGTGATGTGCCAATGATGCATGGCTCACACACGGTCTCCTTGGTTCCTTCAAGGCCGCTGATATGGAGACCCCGCACCACTTCCCTCTTAGCCATCTCCTTCACTGTTGATGGAGAAATGTGGCAGAGTCGGCAGTGCCATAGGTCCAGGTTTCCTCCATCCTTGGTTGCAGGATTGGCGGCATTGGACCCCACCCGGCTACTGAGGATCTTCATGCGTAGCAGGCACAAGTTGTCCTCCCTCTTGGCACGCGCAATCACCTCACCTTTGCCCTCCTTGTGGATGAAGGCCTCTTTCTTTGTGAAGAGCACCTCAAGTCCCTTGTCGGTAAGGCGGCTGAAGGAGAGCAGGTTTGCTCCAAAGTTGGGCATATGCAGCACATCGTAGATTGTGCTCATGACAGGTTTGTCATCCACAATTGACTCAATGCGGACGTTACCCTCACCGGCGGCCACCTCTGTTTTTCCATTGGCCACCGTCATGCGTCGCTCTGAGGCGCCATAGGTGACAAATGGCACCCTGTTGCATTCTGTGTGGCAGCCTGATCCGGAGTCAATGACGGCAGCTCCCGGATCAATCAAGTTGGTGAAGTTGTACGCCATAAGGGCGTGCTCATCTTTCTTCCCACCCCGCTACGACCAGTCTTTTTTCTTCTCGGGACAGTTGCGCGCGTACTGGCCCTCCTTGCCGCAGTTGAAGCACTTCCCCCTCTTGTCACCTTTCTTGGTGTCCTGTTTGGCACCCTTCCGCTTGTCGTCTTGGCCTCCACGTTGAGGATGAACCATGTAAGCTGAACTTGATGCTGCTGCACTCTCTTGATCGCCACGTTGCATCCACTCATTGCGCACATACTCAGCAACCTTCAGGTACTTCACCTCGTCGCAAGGCTACTGACCAAGGACTGTGATCATGGGACTCCAACTGTCCGACAAGGCTAGAAGGAGGATCATAGCTTGCAACTGAGAGTCGACCTCCCAACCAGTACCCATGCACTCCGCTGCGAGCGACTCAATCTGCTGCATGATCTCCATGATGTTGTCGCCTTCGTTGGCTTGGAGGATGACAAGCCGTTAGAAGATGAAGAGCTTTTTGGCAAGATTGCTTGACTGGTAGATGGAGCAGTGTTTTGACCATGCGTCTGCGGCTAGGGTGCATCCTTGGATGTGGCCAAGTTGTGGTGGGCATAACGCGGACACAAGGAGTGCCAACGCCTTTTTGCTGCGCTTCTTGTATGCCTCCTTCACCTCAGATGTTGCAGTTTCCGACGGAGCAGTCTCATCACATTCTACGAGCTCAAGCAGTCCCTTGTCGTCGAGGAAGACCTCAAACTGCCACCTCCACAACGCAAAGCCTGTCCCATCAAACTTAAAGACAACGTGGCTGCTCTCTTGCTCGCTGGTCACCATGTCTTGCTGTTGGAAGCGTGAGATCAAGCTGGCTTTCAACCCCTTAGAGGCATGGGCCCATAACCCTTTGTTGGCTCAGAGGGTGAGTGTGCACCCTGGAGGGTCCTTAGCAGTGGCTGGTTCACACCACCAACTCTTTTTGGAGAGACTGAAACTGTGGAGGCAACTGGTTCCAAGGATGGCAGAAAAATGATCAGAGAATGAGGTAATAGTTTTGGCTTGAATTGACTAAGAATGAACTCTTGATCAAGGTCCACAAGTAGTGGCATTTTATAACCACTGATCTAAGCTTTCCAGACCACCAAAGCATGCCAGATTTGGAGCTTCCTAGCAGATTCTATGGCTTCTAGAGTGGCCCTTAGTAGGCTGTCCTTTTCCTACCTAGGAAGGCATCCCTTCCCTCCTCTAGAAGCTTCTGCCCCTTCCTAGATTCCTCAGCTTGCTTCTGGTAGGAGGGAAGGTTTCCAGGAGACCAAGACACCTCTAGATGCCTAGTAGGACAAGTCACCCCTTCTAGAAGGTGCCACCTTCCTAACCCTCACCTGGCCTTCTAGAAGCTTAAAGAGGAATTCTAGAGGTTGAGCTAGCTTCCTGGCATCTATTTTCCACCTCCCTTGAAGCAGGGCAGAATGTCATCTTGTGGAAAGTGAACCCGGGCCCTTGCCTCTAGATGTGGACACCATTAACCACTAAGCCACTAAGGCTTGTCTTTTTGGTGTTCCTTTCTGTAGTCAATCCTGCCATGGTGACGAGCATCACTCCAACAAGCCACACTTTGCAACTACATATTAAAGGTATTTGTACATGCTAGTCAATAACTAGTATTCACAAACCACTATCTTCCACTCTGACCATTTGTGACTCGTGTTATGAGTTGTCAAAGGTTACCACACATAGTGACATTCTTTGGTCATGTTCAGTGACATGCCTACATTGGTTGGTCATCGTGCATGGTATCAACACCGTGCCACAACTGATTGAAGATCCTTGTGCTTGCTAATTGATACCTGGTGATTCCAAACCATTGTTTCCCCCTCTGACCATTTGTGACTCGTATTATGAGTTCCCAACATTGACCACATACAGCGGATTTCTTTCGTCAAAGGCAGTACATGTGCCTACTTTGGTCGGTCGTTGTGCATGGTAGCCTTACCGTGCTACTACTCATTGAAGGTCGTTGTATTTGCTACTTGAGAACTGATGTTCCCAGACCATTGTTTCCCCCTCTAATCGTTTGTGACTCGTGTTATGGTTTGTGAACGTTGACCACCCATATTGAAACTCTCTCGTCATGGTCACTGACATATGCCTAGTTTGGTTGTCTAGTGTGCATAGTAGAAATACAGTGGCACTACATATTGAAGTTATGTGTCCTTTCTAGTCGATACATAGGGTTCCCAAGCCATTATCTCTCCCTCTGACCATTTTTGACTCGTGTTATGAGTTGTCAATGTCGACGACACATCCTGGACTTCTTTGTTCATAGTCTGTGACGTATGCATCCTTTGATTGGTCAGTGTGCAGGCTAGCCACACCATGCCACTACATGTTGAAGGCATTTGTACTTGCTAGTTGATAACTAGTGTTCCCAACCCATTGTTTCCCCTTCTGACCATTTGTGACTCGTGTTATGAGTTTTCAACGTTGACCATACACTGTGCACTTCTTTTTTTCATGGTCAGTGACATATGCCTGCTTTGGTTTGTCATCGTACATGGTTACCACACTATTTCACTACGTATTGAAGGTATTTTTGCTTTCTAGTTGATAGCTAGTGTTCTCAAACCACTGTTAGCCCCCTATGACTATCTTTGACTCGTGTTGTGAGTTGTCAATGTTGACCACATGAAGTGAAATTCTTTGGTCATAGTGAGTGTCATATGCATGCTTTGGTTGGTCCCTGTACAATGTAGCCACACTGTGCCACAACATATTGAAGGTGTTTATGCTTGCTATTCGATAACTAGTATTCACAAACCATCATCTTCTACTCTGACCATTAGTGACTCGTGTTATGAGTTGTGAAAGTTTACCACACATGGTGACATTCTTTGGTCATGGTCAGTGACATATACCTACTTTGGTTGGTCATCGTGCATGGTATCCGCACCGTGCCACAACTTATTGAATGCCCTTATGCATGCTAACTAATACCTGGTGTTCCCAAACCATTGTTTCCCCCTCTGACCATTTGTGACTTGTGTTATTAGTTGTCAACGTTGACTACACACAGCAGATTTCTTTGGTCAAAGGCAATACGCATGCCTACTTTGGTCGGTCATTGTGCATGGTAGCCATATCGTGCTACTACTGATTGAAGCTCGTTGTACTTGCTATTTGAGAACTGATTTTCCCAGACCATTGTTTCCCCCTCTCACCGTTTGTGACTCGTGTTACGGTTGGTGAACGTTGACCATTTGTATTGAAATTCTTCGGTTATGGTCAATGACATATGCCTAGTTTGGTTGTTTGTTGTGCATAGTAGTCACACCATGCCACTATGTATTGAAGTTCTTTGTCCTTTCTAATGGGTACATATGGTTCCCAAACCATTGTCTCTCCCTCTGACCATTTGTGACTCGTGTTATGAGTTGTCAATGTTGACCACACATAGTGGACTTGTGTGGTCATACTTAGTGACGTATGCATCCTTGTGTCGGTCAATATACACGCTATCCACACCGTACCACTACTTGTTGAGGGTTTTTGTACTTGCTACTTGATAACTAGTGTTCCCAACCCATTGTTTCCCCCTCTTGGCATTTGTGACTCGTGTTATGAGTTTTCAATGTTGACCACACACTGTGAGATTCTTTTGGTCATAGTTAGAGACATATGCTTACTTAGGTTTGACACTGTACATGGTTACCATGCCGTATCCCTACATATTGAAGGTCTTTGTGCATTCTAGTTGATAGCTAGTGTTCCCAAACCATTAATACCTCCCTGTGACTCTCTGTGACTTGTGCTGTGAGTTGTCAACGTTGACCCCATGAAGTGAAATTATTTGGTCATGGTCAGTGACACATGTATACTTCGGTTGGTCACTGTGCATGGTAGCCACACTGTGTCACTACATACTGAAGGTATTTCTACTTGCTAGTCGATAACTAGTATTGACAAACCAGCTTATTCTACTATGACCATTCGTGAGTCGTGTTATGAGTTGTCAGAGTCTACCACACATAGTGACATTATTTGGTCATGGTCCGCGACAAATGCCTACTTTGGTTGTTCATCGTGCATGGTATCAACACCGTGCCACAATTTGTTGAAGACCCTTGTGTTTGCTAACCGATACCTGGTGATCCCAAACCATTGTCTCACCCTCTGAACATTTGTAACTCGTATCATGCGTTGTCAACGGTGACCACACAAAGCAGATTTGTTTGGTCAAAGGCAGTACATATGCCTACTTTGGCCGGTCATTGTGAATGGTAGCCACACCGTGCTACTACTGATTGAAGGTTGTTGTACTTGCTAGTTGGGAACTGATATTCCAAGACCATTGTTTCCTCCTCTGACCGTTTATGACCCATGTTATGGTTGATGAACGTTGACCACCCATATTGAAATTCTTTGGTCATGGTGACTGACATATGCCTAGTTTGGTCGTTGGTTGTGCATTGTAGCCACACTGTGTCACTACGTATTGAAGTTCTCTGTTTTTTCTAGTCGATACAGATGGTTCCCAAACCATTGTCTCTCCCTCTCAACATTTGTGAATTGTGTTATGAGTTGTCGATGATGACCACACATAGTGGACTTCTTGCTTCATAGTCAGCGACGTATGCATCATTTGATTGGTCACTGTGTATGCTAGCCACACCATGCCACTACTTGTTGAAGGTCTTTATACTTGCTAGTTGATAACTAGTGTTCCGAACCCATTGTTTCCCCGTCTGGCCATTTGTGACTCGTGTTATGAGTTTTCAACATTGACCACACATTGTGGTCATGGTTAGTGACATATGCCTACTTTGATTTGTCACTGTACATGGTTACCACACATTATCACTACATATTGAAGGTCTTTGTGCTTTCTAGTTGATGGCTAGTCTTTCCAAACCATTGTTAGCCCCCTCTGACTATCTGTGACTCCTGTTATGAGTCGTCAAAGTTGACCATATGAAGTGAAATTCTTTGGTCATGGTCGGTGACATATGCATACATAGGTTGGTCACTGTGCATGGTAGCCACACTGTGCAACTACATATTGAAGGTATTTGTACTTGCTAGTGGATAACTAGTATTCACAAACCATTATCTTCCACTCTGACCATTTCTGACTTGTGTTATGAGTTGTCAATGTTCACCACACATAGTGACATTCTTTGGTCATGGTCAGTGACATATGCCTTCTTTTCTTGGTCATCGTGCATGGTATCGACACCTTGCTACAACGTATTGAAGGTCGTTGTACTTGCTTGTTGATACCTGGTGTTCCCAAACCATTGTTTCCCCCTCTAAACATCTATGACTCGTATTATGAGTTGTCAACGTTGACCGCACACTGTGAAATTCTTTTGGTCATGGTCAGTGACATATGCTTACTTTGGTTGGTCCCTGTGCATGGTAGCCACATTGTGCCACTACAGAATGAAAGTATTTGTACTTTCGAGTCGATAACTAGTATTCACAAACCATTATCTTCTACTCTGACCATTTGTGACTCGTATTATGAGTTGTCAAAGTTAACCACACATAGTGACATTCTTTGGTAATGGTCAGTGACATATGCCTACTTTGGTTGGTCATTGTGCATGGTATCCACACTGTGCCACAACTTATTGAAGGTTCTTGTGCTTGCTCGTTGATACCTGGTGTTCCCAAATCATTGTTTCCCTCTCTTACCACCTGTGACTCGTATAATGAGCTGTCAACGTTGACCACACACAGCAAATTTATTTGGTTAAAGGCAGTACATATGCCTACTTTGGTGGGTCATTGTGCATGGTAGCCACACCGTCCTACTACTGATTGAAGGTCAATGTACTTGCTAGTTGATAACTGATATTCCCACACCATTGTTTCCCCCCTTTAACCACTTGTGAATTGTGTTATGGGTTGTGAACATTGACCACCCATATTGAAATTCTTCGGTCATGGTCGTTAACATATGCCTATTTTGGTTGTTTGGTGTGCATGGTAGCTACTCTGTGCCACTATGTATTGAAGTTTTTTGTCAATTCTAGTGAAACATGCGTCCTTTGCTCGGTCAGTGTGCACGCTAGCCACACCGTGCCTCTACTTGTTGAAGGTCTTTGTACATGCTAGTTGATAACTAGTGTTCCCAACCCATTGTTTCCCCCTCTCACCATTGGTGACTCGTATTATGATTTTTCAACGTTGGCCACACACAGTGAAATCATTTTGGTCATGGTTGGTGACATATCCCTACTTTCGTTTGTCACTGTACATGGTTACCACACCGTGTCACTACGTATGTAAGGTCTTTGTGCTTTCTAGTTGATAGCTAGTCTTCCCAAACCATTGTTACCCCCCCTCTTACTATATGTGACTCGTGTTGTGAGTTGTCAGCGTTGACCACATGAAGTGAAATTCTTTCGTCACGGTCAGTGACATGCATACATTAGTTGGTCACTGTGCATGGTAGCCACACTGTGCAACTACATATTGAAGGTAGCTGTACTTGCTAGTTGATAACTAGTATTCACAAACCATTATCTTCCATTCTGACCATTTGTGACTCGTGTTGTGAGTTGTCAAGTTTTACGACACATAATGACATTGTTTGGTCATGGTCACTGACAAATGCCTTTTTTGGTTCGTCATCGTGCATGGTATCCACACCGTGCCACAACTTATTGAAGGTCATTGTGCTTGGTAACTGATACCTGGTGTTCCCAAACCATTGTTCCCCCCTCTGACCATTATGAGTTGTTAACGTTGACCACACACAGCGGATTTCTCTAATCAAAGGCAGTACACATGCCTCCTTTGGTTGGTCATTGTGCATGGTAGCCACACCGTGCTACTACTGATTGAAGGTCGTTGTACTTGGTATTTGAGAACTGATATTCCCGTACCATTGTTTCTTCCTCTGACCGTTTGTGACTCGTGTTTTGGTTGGTGAACGTTGTCCATTCATATTGAAATTCCTCGGTCATTGCCAGTGACATATGCTTTGTTTGGTTGTTTAATGTGCATAGTAGTCACACTGTGCCACTGCATATTCACGTTCTTTGTCCTTTCTAGTTGATACATATGGTTCCCAAACAATTATCTCTCCCTCTGACCATTTGTGACTCGTGTGATAAGTTGTCAATGTTGACCACACTTCTTCTTTGGTCATTGTCAGTGATGTATGCATCCTTTGGTCCGTCAATGGGCATGCTAGCCACACCGTGCCACTTCTGGTTGAAGGCATTTGTACTTGCTAGTTGATAACTAGTGTTCCCAACGAATTGTTTCCCCCTCTCGCCATTTGTGACTCGTGTTATGAGTTTTTAACATTGACCACACACAATGAATTTCTTTTAGTCATGGTTAGTGACACATGCCTACATTGGTTTGTCACTGTACATGGTTACCACGCGGTATCACTACGCATTGAAGGTCTTTGGGCTTTCTAGTTGATAGCTAGTCTTCCCAAACCATTGTTACCCCCCTCTAACTATCTGTGTCTCGTGTTGTGAGTGGTCAACGTTGACCACATGAAGTGAATTTCTTTGGTCATGGTCAGTGACATATGCATACTTTGGTTGGTCACTGTGCATGGTAGCCACACTGTGCAACTATATATTGAAGGTTTTTGTACTTGCTAGTCAATAGCTAGTACTCACAAACCGTTTTCTTCCACTCTGACCATTTGTGACTCGTGTTATGAGTTGTCAAAGTTAACCACACACAGTGACATTCTTTGGTCATGGTCAGTGACATATGCCTACTTTGGTTGGTCATTGTGCATGGAATCCACACCGTACAATAACTTATTGAAGGTCCTTGTGCTTGCTAATTGATACCTTGTGTTCCTAAACCATTGTTTCCCCCTCTGAAGTTTGTGACTCGTATTGTGAGTTTCCAACATTGACCACACACATCGGATTTCTTCTGTCAAAGGCAGTACATGTGCCTACTTTGGTCGTTCATTGTGCATGGTAGACACACCGTGCTACTACTGATTGAAGGTCGTTCTACTTGCCAGCTGAGAACTGATATTCCCAGACAAGTGTTTCCCCCTCTGACCGTTTGTGACTCATGTTATGGTTGGTGAACGTTGACCACCCATATTGAAATTCTTTGGTCATGCTCACTGACATATGCCTATTTTGGTTGTCTGGTGTGCATAGAAGCCATACCGTGCCACTATGTATTGAATTTCTTTGTCCTTTCTAGTTGATACATAGGGTTTCAAAACCAATGTCTCTCCCTGAGACCATTTCTGACTGGTGTTATGAGTTATCAATGTTGAACACACATAGTGGACTTCTTCGGTCATAGTCAGTAACGTATGCATCCTTTCATTGGTCACTGTTCACTGTAGCCACACCGTGCCACTACTTGTTGAAGTTCTTTGTACTTGCTTGTTTATAACTAGTGTTCCCAACCCATTGTTTCCCCCTCTGATCTTTTGTGACTCGTGTTATGAGTGTTCAAGTCGACCAGACACTATGAAATTCTTTTTGTCATGGTCAATGACATATGCCTACTTTGGTTTGTCACTGTACATGGTTACCACACCGTGTCACTACGTATTGAAGGTATTTGTGTATTCTAGTTGATAGCTAGTCTTCCTAAACCATTGTTACTCCCCTGAGACTATCTGTGACTCGTGTTGTGAATTGTCAACCTTGACCACATGAAGTGAAGTTATTTGGTCATGGTCAGTGACATATGCATACTTTGGTTGGTCACTTTGCATGGTAGCCACACTGTGCCACCACATATTGAAGGTATTTGTACTTGCTAGTCGATAACTAGTATTCACAAATGATTATCTTCCACTCTGACCATTTGTGACTCGTGTTATGAGTTGTCAAAGTTTACCACACATAGTGATTTTATTTGGTCATGGTCAGTGACATATGCCTACTTTGGTTGGTCATCGTGCATGGTATCCACACCGTGCCACAATTTATTGAAGTTTCTTATGCTTGCTAACCGATACCTGGTGTTCCCAAACCATTGTTTCCCACTCTCACCATTTGTGCCGTGTATTATGAGTTGTCAATGTTAACCACACACAATGGATTTCTTTGGTCAAAGGCAGTACATACGCCTACTTTGGTCGGTCATTGTGCATAGTAGCCACACTGTGCTACTACTGATTGCAAGTCTTTGTACTTCCTAGTTGATAACTGATATTCCCAGACTTTTGTTTCCCCCTCTGACCGTTCGTGACTCGTGTTATGGTTGTTGAACGTTCACCACCCATGTTGAAACTCTTTGGTCGTGGTCAATGACATATGCCTAGTTTGGTTGTTTGGTGTGCATAGTAGCCACACTGTGCCACTAGGTATTGAACTTCTTTGTCCTTTCTAGTCATTACATAGGGTTCCGAAACCATTGTCTCTCCCTCTGATCATTTCTGACTCGTGTTATGAGTTGTCAATGTTGACCGCAGATAGTGGACTTCTTTGGTCATATTCAGTGACGTATGCATCTTTTGATTGGTCACTATGCACACTAGCCACACTGTGCCAGTACTTGATGAAGGTTTTTGTACTTGCTAGTTGATAACTAGTTTTCCCATCCCATTGTTTATCCCTCCGACCACTTGTGACTCGTGTGATGAGTTTTCAACGTTGACCACACACTATGAAACTCTTTTTGTCTTGGTTAGCGACATATGCCTACTTTGGTTTGTTACTGTACATGGTTGCCATGATTTGTCACTGTGTATTGAAGGTCTTTGTGCTTTCTAGTTGATAGCTAGTCTTCCCAAACCATTGTTACCCCCCTTGACTATCTGTGACTCATGTTGTGAGTTAACAACGTTGACCACATGAAGTGAATATCTTTGGTCATCATCAGTGACATATGCATACTTTGGTTGGTCACTGTGCATGGTAGCCACACTCTGCCACCACATGTTGAAGGTAGTTGTACTTGCTAGTCAATAACTAGTATTCATAGACCATTATCTTCCATTCTGACCGTTTGTGACTCGTGTTATGAGTTGTCAAAGTTTACCACACATAGTGACATTCTTTGTTCATGGTCAAAGACATATGGCTACTTTCGTTGGTCATCGTGGATGGTATCCACATCGTGCCACAACTTGTTAAAGGTCCTTGTGCTTGCTAGTTCATACCTTTTGTTCCCAAACCATTTATTCACCCTGAATATCTGTGTCTCGTGTTATGAGTTGTCAACGTTGACAACACACACTGGATTTCTTTAACCAAAGGCAGTACATATGCCTGCTTTGGTTGGTCATTGTGCATGGTAGTCACTCCGTGCTACTACTGATTGAATGTCGTTGTACTTGCTAGTTGATAACTGATATTCCCAGACCATTGTTTCCCCCTCTGAATGTTTGTTACTCGTGTTGTGGTTGGTGAACGTTGACCACCTATATTGAAATTCTTTGGCCATGGTCAGTGACATAGCCACACCGTGCCACTACGTATTGAAGCTCATTTTCCTTTATAGTCAATACATGTGGTTCCCAAACCATTGTCTCTTCCTCTGACCATTTGTGATTCGTGTTATGAGTTGTCAATGTTGACCAAACATAGTGGAGTTCCTTGGTCATAGTCAGTGACGTATGCATCCTTTGATTGGTCACTGTGCACGCTAGCCACACCGTGCCACTACTTGTTGAAGGTATTTGTACTTGATAGTTGATAACTAGTGTTACCAACCCATTGTTTCCCCCTCTGACCATTTTTGACTTGTGTTAGGAGTTTTCAACGTTGATCACACACTGTGAAATTCTTTTTGTCATGGTCAGTGACATATGCCTACTTTGGTTGATCATTGTGCACGGTAGCCACACAATGCCTCTACTTATTGAAGGTATTTGTACTTGCTAGTCAATACCTAGTGTTCCCAAAGAGTTGTTTCCCCCTCTGACCATTTGTGACTCGTACTATAAGCTGTCAACGTTGACCACACACAGTTAATCTCTTGTGGTCATGTTCAGTGACATATGCATACTTTGGTTGGTCATTTTGCGTGGTAGTCATGCTGTGCCACTACTTATTGAAGGTCTTTGTACTTGCTAGTAGATACCTAGTAATCACACACCATTGTTTCCCCCTCTGACCATTCGTGACTCGTGTTAAGGGTTGTCAAGGTAGACCCATCATGGTGAAGTTATGTGGTCATGGTCTGTGACACATGCATACTTTGGTTGGTCATTGTGCATGGTAGTTACACCGTGCTACTACTTATTGAAGATCTTTGTACTTGCCAATTGGTATCTAGTATTCCTAAACCATTGCTTTCCCCTCTTAAAACTCGTGATCCATAGTATGGGTTGTCAACGTTGACCACACATAGTAAAATTATTTGGTCATGGTAAGTGGCACATGCCTAACCTGGTTGGTCATTGTACATGGTAGCCACACCGTGCCACTGCTTATTGAAGGTCTTTTCACTTGCTAGTCGATCAACAGCAAAAGGTTTCTCCCTTGGACACGATGTCGGTTTTTGTTGATTTCTTGCGCGTAGGTGCCTTTGCTTGAATACTCCCTCCCACCACCCTAGAGGGATGTTTTGTGGACGACCTGGAGGACAGATTTGTGACCGCATTATGACACCCCCCTACCCCCCAACGGCTTAGGCTCAAAGGTAGAGTTGAGGTATCACAACACGCCCCCCCCCCCCCCCCTTCCAGGTCGCGAGCCTATTCTGTATCGCGAGTATGAGGATTCAAACCCAAGACCTACCACTCCAGAATCTAACTCTATAAGCACGAAGCCAAATCACATGGTGTTCATATGATGTCCAAGTGATGTTTCATAAGTTCCTATGGGTAGAGGACATAAAACAAGGGGGTGTAACATTAGAGGGTATTCTCCAAAGTTATGAATAATAACAAAGTTATTCTAATCATAAACAATTGACGCGGACAGAATGTTCATATATTGCAACTTCGAGCTTGAATAACTTGTCAACTGTTGCTCTGATTCACCAGCCGTAAGAAGGAAAGTCGACTACACACAGTGAAATTCTTTTGATAATGTTCAGTGACACGAGCATACTTTGGTTGGTCATTGTGCTTGGTAGGGACACCGTGCCACTACTTGTCAAAGGTCTTTGTACTTGCTAGCCAATACCGAGTATTCCCAAACCATTGATTCTCCCTCTGCCCATTTTTGACTTGTATTAGGAGTTGTGAATGTTGACCACACACGCTTAACTTATTTGGTCATGACCAGTGATGTATGCCTACTTGGATAGGTCATTGTGCACGGTAGCCACACCGTGCCAATACATACAAAAGGTCTTTGTACTTGCTAGAAGACACATAGTGTTTTGAAACCATTGTTTCCTCCCTCTGACCAGTTGTGACTCGTGTTTTGGGTTGTGAACATTGACCACCCATATTGACATTCTTCGGTCATGGTCATTGACATATGCCTAGTTTGGTTGTCCGGTGTGCATAGTAGCCACTCCGTGCCACTATGTGTTGAAGTTCTTTGTCCTGTCTAGTCGATTAACATGGTTCCCAAACCATTGTCTCTCCCTCTGACCATTTGTGACTCGTGTTATGAGTTGTGAATGTTGAACATACATAGTGGACTACTTTAATCATAGTCAGTGACGTATGCATCCTTTGGTCGGTCACTGTACACACTACCTACATCGTGTCACTACTTGTTGAAGGTCTTTGTACTTGCTAGTTGATAACTATTGTTTCCAACCCATTGTTTCCCCCTCTGATCATTTGTGACTCGTGTTATGAGTTTTCAACGTTGACCACACACTGTGAACTTCTTTTGGTCATGGTTAGTGACATATGCCTACTTTGGTTTGTCACTGTACATCGTTACCACGCCCTGTTTCTACGTATTGAAGGTCTTAGTGCTTTCTAGTTGATAGCTAGTCTTCCCAAACCATTGTTATCCCCCTCTGACTATCTGTGACTTGTGTTGTGAGTTGTCAATGTTGACCACATGAAGTGAAATTCATTGGTCATGGTGAGTGACACAAGCATACTTAGGTTGGTCATTCTGCATGGTAGCCACACCGTACCACTACTTATCGAAAGTCTTTGTACTTGCTAGTTGATACCGAGTATTCCCAAACCATTGTTTCTCCCTCTGCCCATTTTTGACTTGTATTATGAGTTGTGAAGGTTGAGCACACACACTAAAATTGTTTAGTCATGATCAGTGATGTATGCCTTCTAGGGTAGGTCATTATGCACGGTAGCCACACCGTGCCAATACACACGAAACGTCTTTGTACTTGCTAGAAGATACATAGTGTTTTGAAACCATTGTTTTCCCCTTCTGACCAGTTGTGACTCGTGTTATGGGTTGTGAACGTTGACCACCCATTTTGAAATTCTTCCGTCATGGTCAGTGACATATGCCTAGTTTGATTGTCTTGTGTGCATAGTAGCCACTCCGTGCCACCATGTACTGAAGTTCTTTGTCCTGTCTAGTCGATACATATGATTCCCAAACCATTCTCTCCCTCAGACCATTTGTGACTCGTGTTATGAGTTGTGAATGTTGAACACACATAGTGGACGTCTTTGGTCATAGTCAGTGACGTATGCATCCTTTGATTGGTCACTGTGCGCGCTAGCCACACCGTGCCACTACTTGCTGAAGGTCTTTGTACTTGCTAGTTGATAACTAGTGTTCCCAACCTATTTTTTACCCCTCTGACCATTTGTGTCTCGTGTTATGAGTTTTCAACGTTGACCACACGCTGTGAAATTCTTTTGGTCATGGTTAGTGACATATGCCTTCTTTGGTTTGTCACTGTACATGGTTACCACGCTGTGTCACTACGTATTGAAGGTCTTTGGGCTTTCTAGTTGATAGCTAATATTTCCAAGCCATTTTTACCCCCCTCTGACTATCTGCGACCCGTGTTGTGAGTTGTCAATGTTGACCACATGAAGTGAAATTCTTTGGTCATGGTGAGTGACATATGCATACTTCGGTTGGTCACTGTGCATGGTAGCCAACCTGAGCCACTACATATTGAAGCTATTCTTACTTGTTAGTCGAGAACTATTGTTCACAAACCATTATCTTCCACTCTGACCATTTGCAACTCGTGCTAATAGTTGTCATATTTTACCACACATAGTGATATTCTTTGGTCATGGTCAGTGAAATATGCCTACTCTGGTTGGTCATCGTGCATGGTATCCACACCGTGCCACAACTTATTGAAGGTCCTTGTGCTTGCTAACCAATACCTGTTGTTTCCAAACCATTGTTTCTCACTCTGAGCATTTGTGACTCGTATTATGAGTTTTCAACGTTAACCACACACTGTGGATTTCTTTGGTCAAAGGGAGTACATATGCCTACTTTGGTGGGACATAGTGCATGGTATCCACACTATGCTACCACTGATTGAAGGTCGTTGTACTTGCAAGTTGAGAACTGATATTCCCACACCATTGCTTCCCCCTCTGACCATTTGTGACTCGTGTTATGGTTATTGAATGTTGACCACCCATATTCGTGTGACTGGTTATGGCCAATGACGTATGCCTATTTTGGTTGTTTGGTGTGCATAGTAGCCACACCGTGCCACTACGTATTGAAGTTCTTTGTCCTTGCTAGTTGAAACATAGGGCTCCCAAACTATTGTCTCTCCCTTTGACCATTTATGACTCGTGTTTTGAGTTGTCAATGTTGACCACAGATAGTGGACATCTTCGCTCATATTAAGTGACGTATACATCCTTTCATTCGTCACTGTACATGCTAGCAACACCGTGCCACTACTTGTTGAAGGTCCTTGTACTTGCTAGTTGATAACTAGTGTTCCCAACCCATTGTCTCACCCTGCGACCATTTGTGACTTGTGTTTTGAGTTTTCAACGTTGATCACACACTGTGAAATTCTTTTGGTGATGGTGAGTGATATATGCCTACTTTGGTTTGTCACTGTACATGGTTGCCACACTCTGTTACTATGTATTGATGGTCTTTGTGCTTTCTAGTTGATATCTAGTCTTCCCAAACCATTGTTACCCCCTCTGACTATCTGTGACTTGTGTTGTGAGTTGTCAACATTGACCACATGAAGTGAAATTCTTTGGTCATGGTCAGTGACATATGCCTAATTTGGTTTGTCACTGTACATGGTTACCACGCCGTGTCACTACGTATTGAAGGTATTTGTGCTTTCTAGTTGATATCTAGTCTTCCCAAACCATTGTTACCCCCTCTGACTATCTGTGACTTGTGTTGTGAGTTGTCAACATTGACCACATGAAGTGAAATTCTTTGGTCATGGTCAGTGACATATGCATACTTTGGTTGGTCACTGTGCATGATAGCCACACTATGCAACTTCATGCTGAAGGTATTTGTACTTGCTTTTCGATAACTAGTATTCACAAACCATTATCTTCCACTCTCACCATTTGTGACTCGTGTTATGAGTTGTCATAGTTTACCACACATATTGACATTCTTTGGTCATGGTCAGTGACATATGCCTACTTTGGTTGGTCATCATGCATGGTATCCACACCGTGCCACACCTTATTGAATATCCTTGTGCTTGCTAGTTGATACCTAGTGTTCCCAAACCATTGTTTTCCCCTTTGACCATCTGTGACTTGGGTTATAAGTTCTCAACGTTGACCACACACAGCGGATTTTTTTTGTCAAAGGCAGTACATATGCCTACTTTGGTCGGTCATTGTGCATGGTAGCCACACCATGCTACTACTGATTGAAGGTTGTCGTACTTGCTAGTTGAGAACTGATATTCCCAGACCATTGTTTCCACCCTGTAACCATTTGTGAATCGTGTTATGGGTTGTGAATGTTGACCACCCATATTGAAATTCTTCGGTCATGGTCAGTGACATATGCCTAGTTTGTTTGTCCAGTGTGCATAGTAGCCACACCGTGCCACTACGTATTGAAGATCTTTGTCCTGTCTGGTCAATACATATGGTTCCCAAACCAATGTCTCTCCCTCGGACCAGTTGTGACTCGTGTTATGAGTTGTCGATGTTGACCACGCATAGTGGACTTCTTTGGTCATAGTCAGTGACATATGCATCCTATGATTGGTCACTGTGTACGCTAGCCAGACTGTGCCACTGCTTGTTGAAGGTCTTTGTTCTTGCTAGTTGAAAGATATTGTTCCTAACCCATTGTTTCCCCCTCTGACCATTTGTGACTCGTGTTATGAGTTTTCAACGTTGACCACAGTGTGAAATTCTTTTGGTTGTGGTAAGTGACATATGCCTTCTTTCGTTTGTCACTGTACATGGTTACCACGCCATGTCACTGCGTATTGAAGGTCTTTGTGCTTTATTGTTGTTAGCTAGTGTTCCCAAACCATTGTGACCCCCCTCTCACTATCTGTGACTCGTGTAGTGAGTTGTCAACGTTGACCACATGAAGTGAAATTCTTTGGTCATGATCAGTGACATATGCCTACTTTGGTTGGTCACTGTGCATGGTAGCCACACTGTGCCACTACATATTGAAGGTATTAGTACTTGCAAGTCGATAACAAGTATTCACAACCCATTATCTTCCACTTTGTCATTTGTGACTCGTGTTATGAGTTGTTTAAGTTAACCACACATAGTGACATTGCTTGATCATTGTCAAAGACACATGCCTACTTTGATTGGTCATCGTGCATGGTATCCACATCGTGTCACATCTTATTAAAGGTACTTTTGCTTGCTAGTTCATACCTTGTGTTCCCAAACCATTGTTTCCCCATCTGACCATTTGTGCATCGTTTTTTGAGTTGTCAACGTTAACCACACAGAGCGGATTTCTTTGGTAAAAGGCAGTACATATGCCTGCTTTGGTCGGTCATTGTGCATGGTAGCCACACCGTGCTACTACTGATTGAAGGTCCTTGTACTTGCTAGTTGATAACTGATATTCCCAGACCATTATTGCTCCCTCTGACCGTTTGTGACTTGTGTTATGGTTGGTGAACGTTGATCACCCATATTGAAATTATTTGGTCATGGTCAGTGACATATGCTTAGTTTGGTTGTTTGGTGTGTGTAGTAGCCACAGCGTGCCACTACATATTGATGTGATTTGTCCTTTCTAGTTGATACATGTGGTTCCCAAATCATTGTCTCTCCCTCTGACCATTTGTGACTTGTGGTATAAGTTGTCACATAGTGGACTTCTTTGGTCATAGTCAGTGACGTATGCATCCCTTGATTGGTCACTGTGCACGGTAGCCACACAGTGCCTCTACTTAATGAAGGTATTTGTACTTGCTAGTTGATAACTAGTGTTCCCAACCCATTGTTTTCCCCTTTGACCATTTGTGACTCGTGTTAGGAGTTTTCAACGTTGACCACACACTGAGAAATTCTTTTGGTCATGGTCAGTGACATATGCCTACTTTGGTTGGTCACTGTGCACGGTATCCACACAGTGCCTCTACTTATTGAAGGTATTTGTACTTGCTAGTTGGTACCTAGCATTCCCAAAGAGTTGTTTCCCCCTTTGACCATTCGTGACTTGTACGATGAGCTGTCAATGTCGACCACACACAGTGAAACTATTGTGGTCATGTTCAGTGACATATGCATACTTTGGTTGGTCATTTTGCATGGTAGCCATGCTGTGCCACTACTTATTGAAGGTCTTTGTAGTTGCTAGTCGATGCCTAGTACTCACATTCCATTGTTTCCCCCTGTGATCATCCGTGACTCGTGTTCAGAGTTGTGAAGGTTGACCCATCATGGTGAGATTATATGGTAATGGTCAGTGACACATGCATACCTTGGTTGGTCATTGTGCATGGTAGCCATACCGTGCCACTACTTCTTCAAGCTCTTTGTACTTGCTATTTGGTATCTAGTATTCCTAAACCATTGTTTCACCCTCTGACAATTCGTGACACATAGTATGGGTTGTCAACGTTGACCACACATTGTAAACTTTTTGGGTCATTGTAAGTGGCACATGCCTAACCTGGTTGGTCCTTGTGCATGGTAGCCACACCGTGCCACTACTAATTGAAGGTCTTTGCACTTGCTAGTCGATAAGTAGCAAAAGGTTTCTCCCTTGGACACCAGGTCGGTTTTCGTTGATTTGTTGCGTGTAGGTGCCTTTGTTGGAATACTCCCTCCCACCCCCCTAGAGGGGTGTTCCGTGGACGACCTGGAGGACAGATTTGCGACCGCATTATGACACCCCCCTATCCCCCCACGGTTTAGGCTTGAAGGTTGAGTTGTGGTATCACAACACGGCCGCCCCCCCCCCCCCCCCCCCCCCCCCCCCCCCC
>SZWC01000807.1:297825-351116 GCA_023375785.1 Penium margaritaceum
CCCCCCCCCCCCCCCCTTCCCTCCAGGTCGCAAGCCTATTCTATATCGCATGTATGAGGATTCAAACCCAGGACCTACCGATCCAGAATCTAACTCTATAAGTACTAAGCCAACTCACATGGTGTTCATATGATGTCCAAATGATGTTGTATGAGTTCCTATGGGTAGAGGACATAAAATAAGGGGTTGTAACACTAGAGGGTAAATTTCAAAATCATTTTAATCATAAACAATTGAGGCGGACAGAATGTTCAGATTTTGCAACTTCGAGCTTGAATAACTTATCAACCGTTGCTCTGATTGACCAGCCGTAAAGAGGAAAGTCGACTACACACAGTGAAATTCTTTTGATAGTTTTTGATGACACAAGCATACTTTGGTTGGTCATTGTGCATGGTAGCCAGACCGTGCCACTGCTTATCGAAGGTCTTTGTGCTTGCTAGTCGATGCTGAGTATTCCCAAACTATTGTTTCTCCCTCTGCCCATTTTTGACTTGTATTATGAGTTGTGCACGTTGACCACCCACACTAAACTTATTTGGTCATGATCAGTGATGTATGCCAACTTGGATAGGTCATTGTACACGGTAGACACACCGTGCCAATACATACAAAAGGTCTTTCTACTTGCTAGAAGATACATAGTGTTTTGAAACCATTGTCCCCCCCCCCTCACCATTTGTGACTCGTGTTATGGTTTGTGAACGTTGACCACCCATATTGAAATTCTTCGGTGATGGTCAGTGACATATGCCTAGTTTGGTTGTCTGGCGTGCATAGTAGCCACTCCGTACCACTACGTATTGAAGTTTTTTGTCCTGTCTAGTCGATACATATGGTTCCCAAACCATTGTCTCTCCCTCTAGAAATTTGTGACTCGTGTTATGAGTTGTGAATGCTGATCATTCATACTTGACTTCTTTGGTCATAGTCTGTGACGTATGCATCCTTTGGTCGGTCTATGTACACGCTAGCCACATCGTGCCACTACTTGCTGAAGGTCTTTGTACTTGGTAGTTGATAGCTAGTGTTCCCAACCCATTGTTTCCCCCTCTGATTATTTGTGACTCGTGTTATGATTTTTCAACGTTGACCGCACACTGTGAAATTCTTTTGGTCATGGTTAGTGACATATGCCAACTTTGGTTTGTCACTGTACATGGTTACCACGCCGTGTTACTACGTATTGAAGGTCTTTATGCTTTCTAGTTGATAGCTAGTGTTCCCAAATCATTGTTACCCCCCTCTAAGTATCTGTTACTCGTGTTGTGAGTTGTCAACGTTGACCACATAGAGTGAAATTCTTTGGTCATGGTCAGTGACATCTGCATACTTTGGTTGGTCACTGTGCATGGTAGCCACACCATGCCACTACTTATTGAAGACATTTCTATTTGCTAGTCGATAACTAGTATTCACAAACCATTATCTTCCGCTTTGGCAATTTGGGACTTGTTTTATGAGTTGTAAATGTTTACCACACATAGTGACATTCTTTGGTCATGGTCAGTGACATATGCCTACTTTGGTTGGTCATCGTGTATGGTATCCACACCATGCCAGAACTTATTCACTGTCCCTGTGCTTGCTAACTGATACCTGGTGTTCCCAACCCATTTTCCCCCGCTGACCATTTGTAACTCGTATTATGTGTTACCGACATCGACCACACACAGCGGATTTCTTTGGTCAAAGGCAGTACATATGCCTACTTTGGTCAGTCATTGTGCATGGTAGCCACACCGTGCTACTACTGATTGAAGGTCTCTGTACTTTCTAGTTGAGAACTGATATTCCCATACCATTGTTTCCCCGTCTTACCGTTTGTGACTCGTGTTGTAGTTGGTGAGCGTGACCACCCATGTTTTAATTCGTTGGTCATGGTCAGTGACATATGCTTAGTTTGGTTGTTTGGTGTTCATACTAGCCACAGGGTGCCACTACGTATTCAAGTTCTTTGTCCATTCTAGTTGATACATGTGGTTTCCAAACCATTGTCTCTCCCTCTGACAATTAGTGACATGTTATGAGTTGTGAATGTTGACCACACATAGTGGACTTCTTTGGTCATAGTCAGTGACGTATGCATCATTTGGTCGGTCACTGTGCACACTAGCCACACTGTGCCACTACTTGTTGAAGGTCTTTGTACTTGTGAGTTGATAACTAGTGTTCCCAACCCATTGTTTCCCCTCTGACCATTTGTGACTTGTGTTATGCGTTTTCAACGTTGACCACACACTGTGAAATTGTTTAGGTCATGGTTAGTGACATATGCCTACTTTGGTTTGTCACTGTACATGGTAGCCACACTGTGCCACTACATATTGAAGGTATTTGTACTTGCTTGTTGATAACTAGCATTCACAAAGTTTATCTTCCACTCTAACCATTTGTGACTCGTGTTATGTGTTGTCAAAGTTTACCACACATAGTGACATTATTTGGTCATGGTCAGTGACACATGCCTGTTTTGGTTGGTCATCGTGCATGGTATCCACACCGTGCCACAACTTATTGAAGTTCCGTGTGCTTGCTAGTTGATATATGGTGTTCCCAAAACATTGTTTCCCCCTCTGACCATCTGTGACTCGTACTAGGAGTTGTCAACGTTGACCACACACAGCGGAATTCTTTGGTCAAAGGCAATACATATGCCTACGTTGGTCGGTCATTGTGTATGGTAACCACACCGTGCTACTACTGACTGAAGGTCGTTGTACTTGCCAGTTGAGAACTTGTATTCGTAGACCATTGTTTCCCCCCTCGGACCATTTGTGACTCGTGTTATGGGTTGTGAACGTTGACCACCCATATTGAAATTCGTCGGTCATGACCACTGACATATGCCTAGTTTGGTTGTTTGGTGTGCATAGTAGCCATGCCCTGCCACTACGTATTGAAGTTCTTTGTCCTTTCTAGTCAATACATGTGGTTCGCAAACCATTGTCTCTCCCTCTGACCATTTGTGACTCGTGTTATGAGTTTTCAATGTTGACCACACATTATGGACTTCTGTGGTCATAGTCAGTGACGTATACATCCTTTGGTTCATCACAGTGCACGCTAGCCACGCCGTGCCACTACTTGTTGCAGGTATTTGTACTTGCTAGTTGATAACTAGTGTTCCCAACACGTTGTTTCCCCCTCTGACCATTTGTGACTTGTGTTATGAGTTTTCAACGTTGACCACACACTGTGAAATTCTTTTGGTCATGGTTACCACACCAAGTCACTATGCATTGAAGGTCTTTGTGCTTTCTAGATGATAGCTAGTCTCCCCAAACCTTTGTTACCCCCCTCTGACTATCTGTGGTTCATGTTGGGAGTTGTCAACGTTGACCACATGAAGTGAAATTCTTTGGTCATGGTCGGTGACATATGCATGCTTTGGTTGGTCACTATGCACGGTAGCCACACTGTGCAACTACATATTGAAGGTATTTTTTCTTGCTAATTGATGACTAGTATTCACAAACCATCAGCTTCCACTCTGACCATTTGTAAATCGTGTTATGAGTTGTAAAGGGTTACCACGCAGAGTGACATTCTTTAGTCATGGTCAGTGACATATGCCTACTATGGTTGGTCATCATGCATGGTATTCACACCGTGCCACAACTTATTGAAGGTCGGTGTGCTTGCTAACTGATACATGGTGTTTCCAAACCATTGTTTCCCCCTCTGACCGTTTGTGACTCCTATTGTGAGTTTCCAACGTTGAGCACACACAGCGGATTTCTTTGGTCAAAGGCAGTACATGTGCCTACTTTGGTCTGTCATTGTGCATGGTAGCCACACCATGCTATTACTGATTGAAGGTTGTTGTACTTGCTAGCTGAGAACTGATATTTCCAGACCATTGTTTCCTTCTCTAACTGTTTGTGACTCGTGTTATGGTTGGTAAACGTTGACCACCCATATTGAAATTCTTTGGTCATGGTCAGTAACATATGCCTAGTTTGGTTGTAGGGTGTGCATAGTAGCCATATCGTGCCTCTACGTATTGAGTTTCTTTGTCTTCTCATGTCAATACATAGGGTTTAAAAACCATTGTCTCTCCCTCTGACCATTTGTGACTCTTGCTATGAGTTGTGAGTGTTTACCACACATAGTGGACTTCTTTTGTCATAGCCAATGACGTATGCATCCTCTGATTGATCACTATGCACACTAGCCACACCGTGCCAATAGTTGTTGAAGGTGTATGCACTTGCTAGTTGATAACTAGTGTTCCCAATCCATTGTTTTCCCCTCTGACCATTTGTGACTTGTGTTATGATTTTTCAACGTTGTCCACACACTGTGAAATTCGTTTTATCATTCTCAGTGACATATGCCTACATTCGTTTGTCGCTGTACATGGTTACCACACCGTGTCACTAGGTATTGAAGATATTTGTGCTTTCTACTTGATAGATAGTGTTTTCAAACCATTGTTACCCCCATCTGACTTTCTGTGACTCGTGTTGTCAGTTGTCAATATTGACCACATTAAGTGAGATTCATTGGTCATGGTCAGTGACATATGCATAATTTGGTTGGTCACTGTGCATGGTAGCCACACTTTGCCACTACATATTGAAGGTATTTGTACTTTCTAGTTGATGAATAGTATTCACAATCCATGATCTTCCACTCTGACCATTTGTGACTCGTGTTATGTAGAGTCAAAGTTTACCACACATAGTGACATTTTTGGTCATGGTCAGTGACATATGCCTACTTTGGTTGGTCATCATGCATGGTATCCACACCTTGCCACAACGTATTGAAGGTCCTTGTGCTTGCTAGTTGATACCTGGTGTTCCCAAACCATTGTTTCCCCCTCTCACCATCTGTGACTCATGTTATGAAATGTCAACGTTGACCACACACAGCGGATTTCTTTGGTCAAAGGCAGTACATTTGCCTTCTTTGGACAGTCATTGTGCATAGTAGCCACATCGTGCTACTACTGATTGAAGATTGTTGCGCTTGTAAGTTGAGAACCGATATTCCCAGACCATTGTTTTTCCCCTGTGACCATTTGTGACTTGTGTTATGGACTGTGCACGTTGACCACACATGTTGAAATTCTTTGGTCATGGTGAGTAACATATGCCTAGTTTGGTTGTTTTGTGTGCATGGTAGCCACACTGTGTAACCACGTATTGAAGTTCTTTGTCCTTTCTAGTGGATACATATGGTTCTCAAACCATTGTCTCTCCATCTGACCATTTGTTACTTGTGTTATGAGCTGCCAATGTTACTTCCACATAGTGGGTTTCTTTGGTCATAGTCAGTGACGTATGCATCCTTTCATTGGTCAATGTGCACACTAGCCATACCGTGCCACTTTTTTTAAAGGTCTTTGTACTTGCTAGTTGATAACTAGTGTTCCCAACCCATTGTTTCCCCCTCTGACCATTTGTGACTCGTGTTATGAGTTTTCAACAGTGACCACATACTAAAAAAATATTTTGGTCATGGTCAGTGACATATTCCTACTTTGGTTTGTCACTGGACATGGTTACCATGCCATGTCACTACGTATTGAAGGTCTTTGTGCTTTCTAGCTGAAAGCTAGTGTTTCCAAACCATTGTTAACCCCCGATGACTTTCTGTGACTCGTGTTGTGAGTTGTCAACGTTGACCACATGAAGTGAGATCCGTTGGTCATGGTGAGTGACACATGCATACTCTGGTTGGTCACTGTGCATGGTAGCCACACTGTGCCACTACATATTGAAGGAATTTGTACTTGCTAGTCAAAAACTAGTATTCACAAACCATCATCTTCCACTTTGACCATTTGTGACTCGTATTATGAGTTGTCAAAGTTTACCAGACAGTGACATTCTTTGGTCATGGTTAGTGACATTCGCCTACTTTGGTTGGTCATCGTGCATGGTATCCATACCGTGCCACAACGTATTGAAGGTCCTTGTACTTGCTAATTGATACCTGATGTTTCCAAACCATTGTTTCCCCCTCTGACCATTTGTGACTCATATAATGAGTTGTCAACGTTGACTACACACAGCCGATTTCTTTGGTCAAAGGCAGTACATTTGCCTACTTTGGTCGATCATTGTGCATGGTAGCCACACCGCGCTACTACTGATTGAAGTTTGTTGTACTTGCTAGTTGAGAAATGATATACCCAGACCATTGTTTCCCCCTCTGACCGTTTGTGACGCGTGCTATGTGTTGTGAATGTTGACCACCCATTTTGAAATTCTTCGGTCATGGTCACTGACATATGCCTCGTTTTCTTGTTTGATGTGCACATTAGCCACACCGTGCCACCACGTATAGAAGTTCTTGGTCCTTTCTAGTAGAAACATGTGGTTCCAAAACCATTGTCTCTCCCTCTGACTAATGTGACTCGTGTTATGAGTTGTCAATGTTGACCACACATAGTGGACTTATTTGGTCATAGTCAGTGACGTATGCATCATTTGGTTGGTCACAGTGCACGCTAGCCACACTGTGCCACAACTTGTTGAAGATTTTTGTACTTGCTAGTTGATAACTAGTTTTCCCAACCCATTGTTGCCCCCTCTGACCATTTGTGACTCGTGTTATGAGTTTTCAATGTTGACCACACATTGTGAAATTATTGTTTTCATGGTCAGTGACATATGCCTACCTTGGTTTGACACTGTACATGGTTACCACGCTGTGTCACTACGTATTGAAGGTCTTTGTGCTTTATAGTTGATAGCTAGTATTCCAACCCATTGTTTCCCCCCCTCTGACTGACTGTGACTCGTGTTGTGGGTTGTCAACGTCGACCACATGAAGTGAAATTCTTTGGTCATGGTCAGTGACATATGCATACTTTGGTTGGTCAGTGTGCATGGTAGCCACACTGTGCAACTACATATTAAAGGTATTTGTACTTGCTAGCCGATGATTAGTACTCAAAAACCATTATCTTCCACTCTGACCATTTGTTACTCGTGTTATGAGTTGGCAAAGTTTACCACACATAGTGACATTATTAGGTCATGGTCAGTGAAATATGCCTCACTTTGTTGGTCATCGTGCATGGAATCTACCGCGTGCCACAACTCATTAAAGGTTCTTGTGTTTGCTAACTGATACCTGGTGTTCCCAAACAATTATTTCACCCTCCGACCATTTGTGACTTGTATCATTACTTGCCAACGTTGACCACACACAGCGGATTTGTTTGGTCAAAGGCAGCGCATGTGCCTACTTTGGTTGGTCATTGTGCATGGTAGCCACACTGTGCTACTACTGATTGAAAGTCGTTGTACTTGCTAATTGAGAAGTGATATTCCCAGACCATTGTTTTCCCCCTCTGACCACGTGTGATTCGTGTTACCACGCCTTGTCACTAGGTATTGAATGTCATTGTGCTTTCTAGTTGATAGCTAGTGTTTCCAAACCATTGATACCCCCCTCTGACTATCTATGACTCGTGTTGTGAGTTGTCAAAGTTGACCACATGAAGTGAGATCCGTTGGTCAAGGTCCGTGAGACATGCATACTTTGGTTGGTCACTGTGCATGGAAGCCACACTGTACCACTACATATTGAAGGTATTTGTACTTGCTAGTCAATAACTAGTATTCACAAACCATTATCTTCCACTCTGACCATTTGTGACTCGTATTATTTGTTGTCAACTATTACCACACATAGTGACATTCTTTTGTCATGGTCAGTGACATATGCATACTTTGGTTGGTCATCGTGCATGGTGTCCACACCGTGCCACAACATATTGAAGGTCCTTGTGCTTGCTACTTGATACCTGGTGTTCCCAAACCATTAGTATCCCGTCTGACCATCAATGACTCGTATTATGAGTTGTGAACGTTGACCATTCACATCGGATTTCTTTGATCAAAGGCAGTACATATGCCTATTCTGGTCGGTCATTGTGCATGGTAGCCAGAGCGTGCTACTACTGATTAAAGGTCGTTGTACTTGCTAGTTGAGAACTGATATTCCCAGACCATTGATTCCCCCCTGTGACCATTTCTTACTCATGTTACGAGATGTCAAAGTTTACCACACATAGTGACATTCTTTGGTCATGGTCAGTGACACATGCCTACTTTTCTTGGTCATCGTGAATGGTGTCCACACCGTGCCACAACGTATTGAAAGTCCTTATGCTTGCTAGGTGATACCTGGTATTCGCAACCCACTGTTTCCCCCTCTGACCATCTGTGACTCGTATTATGTGTTTTCAACGTTGACCACACACAACGAATTTCTTTGGTCAAAGGCAATACATATGCCTACTTTGCTCGGTCATTGTGCATGGTAGCCACACTGTGCTACTACTGATTGAAGGTCGTTGTACTTGCTAGTTGAGAACTGATACTCCCATACCATTGTTTCCCCCTCTCACCATTTATGACACGTCTTATGGGTTGAACGTTGACCATCCATGTTGAAATTCCTTGGTCATGGTCAGTAACATATGCCTAGTTTGGTTGTTCGGTGTGCATATAAGCCATAACGTGCCACTACGTATCAAAGATCTTTGTCTTTTCTAGTCAATACATATGGTTCCCAAACCATTGTCTCTCCCTTTGACCATTTGTGACTTGTGTTATGAGTTGTCAATGTCGACCACACATAGTGGAATTCTTTGGTCATAGTCAGTGACGTATGCATCATTTGGATGGTCATTGTGCACACTAGCCACACCGTGCCACTACTTGTTGAAGCTCTTTGTACTTGCTAGTTGATAATGCGTGTTCCCAACCCATTGTTTCCCCCTCTGACCATTTGTGACTCGTGTTGTAAGTTTTCAACGTTGACCACACAATGTGAAATTTGTTTGGTCATGGTTAGTTACATATGCCTACTTTGGTTTGTCACTATACATGGATACCATGCCGTGTCACTACGTTTTGAACATGTTTGTGCTTTCTAGTTGATAGCTAGTGTTTCAAAACCGTTGTTACCCCCATCTGCAATCTGTGACTCGTGTTGTGAGTTGTCAACGTTAACCACATGAAGTGAGATTTGTTGGTCATGGTCAGTGACATATGCACACTTTGGTTGGTCACTGTGCATAATAGCCACACTGTGTCACTGCATGTTGAAGGTATTTCTACTTGTTAGTCGATAACTAGTATTCACAAACCATGATATTCCACTCTGACCATTTGTGACTCAAGTTATGAGAAGTCAAAGTTTACCACACATACTGACATTATTTGGTCATGGTCAGTGACATATGAAAAACTTGGTTGGTCATCGTGCATGGTATCCACACCTTGCCACAATGTATTGAAGGTCCTTGTGCTTGCTAGTTCATACCTTGTGTTCCCAAACCATTGTTTCCCCCTGTGACCATCTGTGACTCATGTTATGAGTTGTCAACATTGAGCACCCAGAGCGGGTTTCTTTGGTCAAAGGCAGCACATGTGCCTCCTTTGGTCGGTCATTGTGCATGGTAGCCACACCGTGCTACTACTGATGGAAGGTCGTTGTACTTTCTAGTTGAGAACTGATATTCCCAGACCATTGTTTCCCCCCTCTGATCCTGTGTGACTCGTGTTATGGGTTGTGAACGTTGACCACCCATATTGAAATTCTTTGGTCATTGACAGTAACGTATGCCTAGTTTGGTTGTTTGGTGGGCATAGTATCCACACCGTGCCACTATGTAATGAAGTTCTTTGTCCTTTCTAGTCGTTGCATATGGTTCCCAAACCAAAGTCTCTCCCTCTGACCATTTTTGACTCGTGTTATGAGTTGTCAATGTTGACCACACTTAGTGGACTTCTTCGGTCATAGTCAGTGACGTATGCATCCTTTGGTTTGTCATTGTGCACGCTAGCCACACCGTGCCACTACTTGTGGAAGGTCTTTGTACTTTCCAGTTGATAACTAGTGTTCCCAACCCATTGTTTCCCCCTCTGACCATTTGTGACTCGTGTTATGAGTTTTGAACGTTGACAACACACTGTGAAATTCTTTTTGTCATGGTCAGTGACATATGTCTACTTTGGTTTGTCACAATACATGGTTACCATGGCGTGTCACTGGGTATTGAATTTCTTTGTGCTTTCTAGTTGACAACTAGTGTTTCCAGACCATTGTTACCCCCCTCTGACTATCTGTGACTCGTGTTGTGTGTAGTCAACATTGACCACATGAAGTGAGATCCGTTGGTCATGGTCAGAGACATTCATACTCTCGTTGGTCAATGTGCATGGAAGCCACAATCTGCCACTACATGTTGAAGGTATTTGTGCTTGCTAGTCGATAACTAGTATTCACAAACCATTATCTTGTGCTCTGACCATTTGTGACTCGTGTTTTGAGTTGACAACATTTACCACAAAGTGACATTCTTTGGTCATGGTCAGTGACAAATGCCTACTTTGGTTGGTCGTTGTGCATGGTGTCCACATCGTGCAACAGCGTATTGAAGGTCCTTGTGCTTGCTAGTTGATACCTGGTGTTCCCCAACCATTAGTATCCTGTCTGACCATCAGTGACTCATGTTATGAGTTGTCAACCTTGACCACACACATCGGATTTCTTTGGTCAAAGGCAGTACATATGCCTGTTTTGGTCGGTCATTGTGCATGGTAGCCACAGCCTGCTACTACTGATTGAAGGTCGTTGTACTTGCTAGTTGAGAACTGATATTTCAAGACCATTCTTTCCCCCCGGTGACCATTTGTGACTCGTGTTATCAGTTGTCAATACTTACCACACATAGTGACATTCTTTGGTTATGGTCAATGACATATGCCTACTTTGGTTGGTTATTGTGCATGGTATCCACACCGTGCCACAACTTATTGAAGGTCCTTGTGCTTGTTCACTGATACCTGCTGTTGCCAAACCATTGTTTCCCCCTATGACCATTTGTGACTCATATAATGTGTTTTCAACGTTGACCACACACAGCGGATTTCTTTGGTCAAAGGCAGTACATATGCCTACTCTGGTCGGTCATTGGGCATGGTAGCCACACTGTGCTACTACTGATTGAAGGTCGTTGTACTTCCTAGTTGAGAACTGATATTCCCAGACCATTGTTTCCCCCCTCTGACCATTTGTGACTCGTGTTATGGGTTGTGAACGTTGACTACCCATATTAAAGTTCTTCTGTCATGGTAGGTGACATATGGCTAGTTTGGTTGTCCGGTGTGCATAGTAGCCACACCGTGCCACTACGTATTGAAGTTCTTTGTCCCGTCTAGGCAAAACATATGGTTCCCAAACAATTGTTTCTCCCTCTGACCATTTGTGAGTCGTGTTGTGAGTTGTCAATGTTGACCACACAAAGTGGACTTCTTTGGTCAATGACGTATGCATCATTTGGTCGGTCACTGTGCACGCTAGCCAAACCGAGCCACTACTCTTTGAAGGTCTTTGTACTTGCTAGTTTTAGTATTGTTTCCAACCCATTGTTTCCCCCTCTGACCATTTGTGACTCGTGTTATGAGTTTTCAACATTGACCACACACTGTGAAATTCTTTTGGTCATGGTTAGTGACATGTGCCTACATTGATTTTCAACTGTACATGGTTACCACGCTGTGTCACTACGTATTAAAGGTCTTTGTGCTTTCTAGCTGATAGCTAGTGTTGGCAAACCATTGTTACCACCCTATGACTATCTGTAACTCGTGTTGTGGGTTGTCAATGTTGACTACATGAATTGAAATTCTTTGGTCATAGTCAGTGTCACATGCATACATTGGTTGGTCACTGTGCATGGTAACCACACTGTGCCACTAAATATTGAAGGTATTTGTACTTGCTAGTCAATAACTTGTATTCACAAACCATTTTCTTCCACTGTGACCATTTGTGACTCGTGTTATGAGTTTTCAAAGTTTACCACACATGGTGACATTCTTTGGTCATGGTCAGTGACATATGCCTACTTTGGTTGGTCATCTTGCATGGTATCCACACCGTGCCACAACTTATTGAAGGTCCCTTTGCTTGCTAACTGATACCTGATGTTCCAAAACCATTGTTTTCCCCTCTGACCATTTGTGACTCGTATTATGAGTTGTCCACGTTGACCACACACAGCGGATTTCTCTGCCTACTTTGGTCGGTCATTTTGCATGGTAGCCACGCCATGCTACTACTGATTGAAAGTCGTTATTTGAGAACTGATATTCCCAGGCCATTGTTTCTCCCTCTGAACGTTTGTGACCCTTGTTATGGATTGTGAACGTTGACCACACATTTTGAAATTCTTCGGTCATGGTTACTGATACATGCCTAGTTTGCTTGTTCGGTGTGCATAGTAGCCACACCGCACCACCACGTATTGAAGTTTCTTGTCCTTTCTAGTGGATACATGTGGTGCCCAAACCATTGTATCTCCCTGTCACCATTTGTGACTCATGTTATGAGTTGTCAATGTTGACCACTCATAGTGGACTTCTTTGGTCATAGTCAGTGACGTATGCATTGTTTGGTTGGTCACATTGCATGCTAGCTACACCGTGCCACTACTTGTCTAAGGTACTTGTACTTGCTAGTTGATAACTAGTGTTCCCAACCCATTGTATCCCCCTCTCACCATATGTGAAATGTGTTATGAGTTTTCAATGTTGACCACACACTCTGGAATTTGTTTGGTCATGGTTAGTGACATATGCCTAATTTGGTTCGTCATTGTACATGGTTACCCAGCCGTGTCACTACGTATTGATGTCTTTGTGCTTTCTAGTTGATAGCTAATCTTCCCAAACCATTGTTACCCCCCTCTGACTATCTGTGACTCGTGTTGTGGGTTGTCAACGTTGACCACGTGAAGAGAAATTCTTTGGTCATGGTCAGTGACATATGCATACTTTGGTTGGTCACTGTGCATGGTAGCCATGATGTGCAACTACATATTAAAGGTATTTGTACTTGCTAGTTGAAAACTAGTATTCACAAACCATTATATTCCACTCTGTCCATTTGTGACTCGTTTTATGAGTTGTCAAACTTTACCACACATAGTGACATTCTTTGGTCATGGTCAGTGACATATGCCTATTTTGGTTGGTCATCGTACATGGTATCCACACCGTGCCACAACATGTTGAAGGTCCTTGTGCTGTTAGTTGATGCCTGGTGATCCCAAACCATAGGTTTCCCCTCTGACCATCTGTGACTCGTACTATGAGTTGTCAGCGTTGACCACACACAGCGGATTTCTTCGGTCAAAGGTAGTACATATGACTAATGTGGTCAGTCATTGTGCATGGTAGCCACAGCGTGCTACTACTGCCTGAAGGTCGTTGTGCTTGTAAGGTGAGAACTGATATTCCCAGACCATTGTTTCCCCTCTCTGACCATTTGTGACTCATATCATGGACTATGAACACTTACCACCCATATTCAAATTCTTTGGTCATGGTCAGTAACATATGCCTAGTTTGGTTGTTCGGTGTGCATAGTAGCCACACCGTTCCACTACGTATTGAAGTTCTTTGACCTTTTGTAGTCGATACATATGGTTCCCAAACCATTGTCTCTCCATCTTACCATTTGTGACTCGTGTTATGAGTTGTCAATGTTGACCACACATAGTGGACTTCTTTGGTCGTAGTCAGTGACATATGCATCCTTTGATTGGTCACACTGCACGCTAGCCATACCGTGCCACTACTTGTTAAAGGTCTTTGTACTTGCTAGTTGATAGCTAGGGTTCCCAACCCATTGTTTCCCTCTCTCACAATTTTTGACTCATGTTATGAGTTTTGAATGTTGACCACACAAAGTGAACTTCTTCTGGTCATGGTCAGTGATATATGCCTACTTTGGTTTTTCACTCTACATAGATACCATGCCGTGTCACTACATATTGAAGGTCTTTTTGTTCTCTAGTTGATAGCTAGTGTTTTTGAACCATTAGTACCCCCCTCTGACTATTTGTGACTTGTGTTATGGGTAGTCAACGTTGACCACACACAGCGGATTTCTTTGGTCAAAGGCAGTACACATACTTGTTTTGGTCGGTCATTGTGCATGGTAGCCACACCGTGCTACTACTGATTGAAGTTCGTTGTACTTCCTAGTTGATAACTGATATTCCAAGACCATTCTTTCCCCCCTGTGACCATTTGTGACTCTTGTTATCAGTTGTCAAAGTTTTCCACACATAGTGACATTCTTTGGTTATGGTCAATGACATATGCCTACTTTGGTCGGTCATTGTGCATGGTATCCACACCTTGCCACAACTTATTGAAGGTCCTTGTGCTTGTTAACTGATACCTGCTGTTGCCAAACCATTGTTTCCCCCTAGGACCATTTGTGACTCGTATAATGTGTTTTCAACGTTGACCACACACAGCGGATTTCTTTGGTCAAAGGCAGTATATATGCCTACTTTGGTCGGTCATTGTGCATGGTAGCCACACTGTGCTACTCCTGATTGAAGGTCGTTGTACTTGCTAGTTGAGAACAGATATTCCCATACCATTATTTCCCCCCTCTGACCATTTGTGAC
Organism: Penium margaritaceum; assembly: GCA_023375785.1. NCBI lineage: Eukaryota > Viridiplantae > Streptophyta > Zygnematophyceae > Desmidiales > Peniaceae > Penium > Penium margaritaceum. Next base: position 312,287 of record SZWC01000807.1, read on the forward strand.
TCGTGTTATGGGTTGTGAACGTTGACCACCCATGTTGAAGTTCTTCGGTCATGGTCAGTGACATATGCCTAGTTTGGTTGTCCGGTGTGCATAGTTGCCACACCGTGCCACTATGTATTGAAGTTCTTTGTCCTGTCTAGGCAAAAGATATGGTTCCCAAACAATTGTTTCTTCCTCTGACCATTTGTGACTCGTGTTTTGAGATCTCAATGTTGAACAAACATAGTGGACTTCTTTGGTCATAATCAGTGACGTATGCATCATTTGGTCGGTCACTGTGTACGCTAGCCAAACCGTGCCACTACTCTTTGAAGGTCTTTGTACTTTCTAGTTGATAAGTAGTGTTCCTAGCCCATTGTTTCCCCCTCTGACCATTTGTGACTCGTGTTATGAGTTTTCAACGTTGACCACACAGTGTGAAATTGTTTTTGTCACGGTTAGTGACATGTGCCTACATTGATTTGTCGCTGTACATGGTTACCACGCCGTGTCACTACGTATTGAAGGTCTTTGTGCCTTCTAGCTGATAGCTAGTGTTTGCAAACCATAGTTACCCCCGTATGACTATCTGTGACTCGTGTTGTGGGTTGTCAACGTTGACCACATGAAGTGAAACTCTTTGGTCATATTCAGTCTCACATGCATACTTTGGTTGGTCATTGTGCATGGTAGCCACACTGTGCCACTATATATTGAAGGTATTTGTACTTGCTAGTCAATAGCTTGTATTCACAAACCATTTCCTTCCACTGTGACAATTTGTGACTCGTGTTATGAATTTTCAAAGTTTACCACACTTAGTGACATTCTTTGGTCACGGTCAGTGACATATGCCTACTTTGGTTGGTCACCGTCCATGGAATCCACACCGTGCCACAACTCATTGTAGGTCCTTGTGCTTGCTAACAGATACCTGATGTTCCTAAACCATTGTTTTCCCCTCTGATTATTTGTGACTCGTATTATGAAGTGTCCACGTTGACCACACAGAGCGGATTTCTTTGGTCGAAGGCAGTACATATGCCTACTTTGGTCGGTCATTGTGCATGGTAGCCACACCGTGATACTACTGATTGAAAGTCGTTATTTGAGAACTGATATTCCCAGGCCATTGTTTCTCCCTCTGAACGTTTGTGACCCTTGTTATGGATTGTGAACGTTGACCACCCATATTGAAATTCTTTGGTCATGGTCACTGATATATGCCTAGTTTGCTTGTTTGGTGTACATAGTAGCCACACTGTGCCACCACGTATTGAAGTTCTTTGTCCTTTCTAGTGGATACATGTGGTTCCCAAACCATGGTCTCTCCCTGTCACCATTTGTGACTCATGTTATGAGTTGTCAATGTTGACCACACATAGTGGAATTCTTTGGTCATAGACAGTGACGTATGCATTGTTTGGTTGGTGACAGTGCATGCTAGCTACACCGTGCCACTACTTGTTGAAGGTACTTGTACTTGCTAGTTGATAACTAGTGTTCCCAGCCCATTGTTTCCCCCTCTTACCATTTTTGACTCGTGTTATGAGTTTTCAACGTTGACCACACACTGTGGAATTTGTTTGGTCATGGTTAGTGACATATGCCTTTTTTGGTTTGTCACTGTACATGGTTACCAAGCCATGTCACTACGTATTGAAGGTCTTTGTGCTTTCTAGTTGATAGCTAATCTTCCCAAACCATTGTTACCCCCCTCTGACTATCTGTGACTCGTGTTGTGGGTTGTCAACGTTGACCACGTGAAGTGAAATTCTTTGGTCATGGTCAGTGACATATGCATTCTTTGGTTGGTCATTGTGCATGGTAGCCATGATGTGCAACTACATATGGAAGGTATTTGTACTTGCTAGTTGAAAACTAGTATTCACAAATCATTACCTTCCACTCTCACCATTTGTGACTCGTTTTATGAGTTGTCAAACTTTACCACACATAGTGACATTCTTTGGTCATGGTCAGTGACATATGCCTACTTTGGTTGGTCATCGTACATGGTATCCACATCGTGCCACAACATGTTGAAGGTCCTTGTGCTGTTAGTTGATGCCTGGTGTTCCCAAACCATAGTTTCCCCCTCTGACCATCTGTGACTCGTACTATGAGTTGTCATCTTTGACCACACACAGCAGATTTCTTCGGTCAAGGGCAGTACATATGCCTACTGTGGTCAGTCATTGTGCATGGTAGCCACATCGTGCTACTACTGACTGAATGTTGTTGTGCTTGTTAGTTGAGAACTGATATTCTCTGACTGATTGTGACTCGTGTTGTAGACTGTGAACATTAACCACCCATATTGAAATTCTTTGGTCATGGTGAGAAACATATGCCTAGTTTAGTTGTTCACTGTGCATAGAAGCCACACCGTTCCACTACGTATTGAAGTTCTTTGTCCTTTCTAGTCGATACATATGGTTCCCAAACCATTGTCTCTCCATCTTACTATTTGTGACTCGTGTCATGAGTTGTCAATGTTGACCACACATAGTGGAATTCTTTGGTCATAGTCCGAGACATATGCATCCTTTGATTGGTCACAGTGCACGCTAGACATACCGTGCCACTACTTGTTAAAGGTCTTTGTACTTGCTAGTTGATAACTAGGGTTCCCAACCCATTGTTCCCCCCTCTGACAATTTGTGACTCGTGTGATGAGTTTTGAACGTTGACCACATACTGTGAATTTCTTTTGGTCATGGTCAGTGATGGATGCCTACTTTGGTTTGTCACTCTACATGGATACCATGCCGTGTCACTAGATACTAAAGGTCTTTGTGCTTTCTAGTTGATAGCTAGTCTTTCCAAATCATTGTTACCCCCTCTGACTATTTGTGACTTGTGTTATGGGTAGTCAATGTTGACCACACACAGGGGATTTCTTTGGTCAAAGGCTGTACATATGCCTATTTTGGTCGGTCATTGTGCATGGTAGCCACACCGTACTACTACTGATCGAAGGTTGTTGTACTTGCTAGTTGAGAACTGATATTCCAAGACTATTATTTCCCCCCTGTGACCACTTGACTCGTGAGTTGTCAAAGTTTTCCACACATAGTGAGATTCTTTGGTTATGGTCAATGACGTATGCCTACTTTGGTTGGTCATTGTGCATGGCATCCACACCGTGCCACAACTTATTAAAGGTCCTTGTACTTGTTAACTGATACCTGGTATTCCCAAACCATTGTTTCCCCCTATGACCATTTGTAACTCGTATTATGTGTTTTCAACGTTGACCACACACAGCGGATTTCTGTGGTCAAAGGCAGTACATATGCCTACTTTGGTCGGTCATTGTGCATAGTAGCCACACTGTGCTACTACCGATTGAAGGTTGTTGTACTCGCTAGTTGAGAACTGATGTTCCCAGAGAATTGTTTCCCTTCTCTGACCATTTGTGACTCGTGTTATGGGTTGTGAACGTTGACCACCCATATTGAAGTTCTTCGGTCATGGTCAGTGACATATGCATAGTTTGGTTGTCCGGTGTGCATAGTAGCCACACCGTGCCACTACGTATTGAAGTTCTTTGTCCTGTCTAGGTAAAACATATGGTTCCCAAACAATTGTTTCTCCCTCTGACCATTTGTGACTCGTGTTATGAGTTGTCAATGTTGACCACACATAGTGGACTTCTTTGGTGATAGTCAGTGACGTATGCATCATTTGGTCGGTTACTGTGCACGCTAGCCAAACCGTGCCACTACTCTTTGAAGGTCTTTGTACTTGCAAGTTGATAAGTAGTGTTCCCAACCCATTGCTTCCCCCTCTGACCATTTGTGACTCGTGTTATGAGTTTTCAACATTGAGCACACACTGTGAAATTGGTTTGCTCATGGTTAGTGACATGTGCCTACATTGATTTGTCACTGTACATGGTTACCACGTTGTGTCACTACGTATTGAAGGTCTTTGTCCGTTCTAGCTGATAACTAGTGTTCGCAAACCATTGCTACCCCCCTATGAATATCTGTGACTCGTGTTGTGGGTTGTCAACGTTGACCACATGAAGTGAAACTCTCTGGTCATTGTCAGTGTCATATGCATACTTTGGTTGGTCATTGTGCATGGTAGACACACTGTGCCACTATACATTGAAGGTATTTGTACTTGCTAGTCAATAACTTGTATTCAGAAACCATTTTCTTCCACTGTGATCATTTGTGACTCGTGTTATGAGTTTTCAAAGTTTACCACACATAGTGACATTCTTTGGTCATGGTTAGTGACGTATGCCTACTTTGGTTGGTCATCGTGCATGGTATCCACACCGTGCCTCAACTTATTGAAGGTCCCTGTGCTTGCTAACTGATACCTGATGTTCCCAGACCATTGTTTTCCCCTCTGACCATTTGTGACTCGTATTATGAGTTGTCCACGTTGACCACATACAGCGGATTTCTGTAGTCAAAGGCAGTACATATGCCTACTTTGGTCGGTCATTGTGCATGGTAGCCACACTCTGCTACTACTGATTCAAAGTCGTTGTACTTGCTATTTGAGAACTGATATTCCCGGGCCATTGTTTCTCCCTCTGAACGTTTGTGACCCTGGTTATGGATTGTGAACGTTGACCACCCATATTGAAACTCTTTGGTCATGGTCACTCATACATGCCTAGTTTGCTTGTTCGGTGTGCATAGTAGCTACATTGTGCCACCACGTATTGAATTTTTTTGCCTTTCTAGTTGATACATGTGGTTCCGAACCCATTGTATCTACCTGTCACCATTTGTGACTCATGTTATGAGTTGTCAATGTTGACCACACATAATGGACTTCTGTGGTCATAGTCAGTGACGTATGTATTGTTTGGTCAGTCACAATGCATGCTATCTACACTGTGCCACTACGTGTTGAAGGTACTTGTAATTGCTAGTTGATAACTAGTGTTCCCAGCCCATTGTTTCCCCCTCTGACCATTTGTGACTTGTGTTATGAGTTGTCAACGTTGACAACACACTGTGGAATTCGTTTGGTCATGGTTAGTGACATATGCCTAATTTGGTTCGTCACTATACATGGTTACCAAGCCGTGTCACTATGTATTGAAGGTCTTTGTGCTTTCTAGTTGATAGCTAATCTTCCAAAACCATTGTTACCCCCCTCTGACTATCTGTGACTCTTGTTGTGGGTTGTCAACGTTGACCACGTGAAGTGAAATTTGTTGGTCATGGTCAGTGACATATGCATACTTTGGTTGGTCACTGTGCATGGTAGCCACGATGTGCAACTACATATTGAAGGTATTTGTACTTGCTAGTTGATAACTAGTATTCACAAACCATTATCTTCCATTATGACCATTCATGACTCGTTTTATGAGTTGTCAAATGTTACCACACATAGTGACATTCTTTGGTCATGGTCAGTGACATATGCCTACTTTGGTTGGTCATCGTACATGGTATCCACACCGTGCCACAACATGCTGAAGGTCCTTGTCCTGTTAGTTGATGCCTGGTGTTCCCAAATGATAGTTTCCCCCTCTAACCATCTGTGACTCGTATTATGAGTTGTCAGCGTTGACCACACACAGCGGATTTCTTCGGTCACAGGAAGCACATATACCTACTGTGGTCAGTCACTGTGCACGGTAGCCACACCGTGCTACTACTGATTTAAGGTTGTTGTGCTTGTTTGTTGAGAACTGAGATCCTCATACCATTGTTCCCCTCTCTGACGATTTGTGACTCGTGTTATGGACTGTGAACATTTACCACCCATATTGAAATTCTTTGGTCATGGTCAGTAACATTTGCCTAGTTTGGTTGTTCGGTGTGCGTAGTAGCCACACCGTTCCACTACGTATTGAAGTTCTTTGTCCTTTCTAGTCATATGGTTCTAGTCATATGGTTCCCAAACCATTGTCTCTCCATCTTACCATTTGTGACTCGTGTTATGAGTTTTCAATGTTGACCACAGATAGTGGACTTCTTTGGTCATAGCCAGTGACATATGCATCCTTTGATTGGTCACAGTGCACGCTAGCCATACCGTGCCACTACTTGTTAAAGGTCTTTGTACTTTCTATCTGATAACTAGGGTTCCCAACCCATTGTTTACCCCTTTGACAATTTGTGACTCATGTTATGAGTTTTGAACGTTGACCACACACTGTGAATTTCTTTTGGTCATGGTCAGTGATATATGTTTACTTTGGTTTTTCACTCTACATGGATACCATGCCGTGTCACTACATATTAGAGGTATTTGTGCTTTCTAGTTGATAGCTAGTGTTTCAAGACTATTGTTACCCCCCTCTGACTATTTGTGACTTGTGTTATGGGTAGTCAACGTTGACCACACACAGCGGATATCTTTGGTCAAAGGCAGTACATATGCATGTTTTGGTTGTTCATTGTGCATGGTAGCCACACCGTGCTACTACTGATTGGAGGTTATTGTACTTGGTAGTTGATAACTGATATCCCCACACAATTGTTTCTCCCCTCTGACCATTGGTGACTCCTGTTATGGGTTGTGAACGTTGACCATCCATTTTTAAAATCTTCGGTCATGGTCAATGACATATGCCTAGTTTGGTTGGCCAGTGTGAGTCGTAGCCACACCGTGCCAATACGCATTGAAGTTCTTTGTCCTGTCTAGTCAGTACATATGGTTCTCAAACCATTGTTACCCCCCTCTCATCATCTGTGTCTCATTTTGTGAGTTGCTAACGTTGACAACATGAAGTGAAATTCTTTGGTCATGGTTAGTGACATGCATGCTTTGGTTGGTCACTGTGCATGGTAGCCACACTGTGACACAACATATTGAAGGTATTTATACTTGCTAGTTGATAACTAGTATTCACAAACCATTATCTTCCACTCTGACCATTCGTGACTCGTGTTATGAGTTGTCAAAGTTTACCACAGATAGTGACTTTCTTTGGTTAGGGTAAATGACATATGCCTATTTTCGCTGGTCATTGTGCATGGTATCCACACCGTGCCACAACATATTGAAGGTCCTTGTGCTTGCTAACTGATACCTGGTGTTACCAAACCATTGTTTCCCCTTCTAACCATTTGTGACTCGTATTATGAGTTGTCAACATTGACCACACATAGCGGATTTCTTTGGTCAAAGGCAGTACATATGCCAACTTTGGTCGGTCATTGTGCATGGTAGCCACACTATGCTACTACTAATTAAAGGTCATTGTACTTGCTAGTTGAGAACTGATATTTGCAGACCATTGTTTCTCCCTCTGACCGTTTGTGACTCGTGTTATAAGTTGTGAACGTTGGCCACCCATATTGAAACTATTTGGTCATGGTCAGTGACATATGCCTAGTTTGGTTGTTCGATGTGCATAGTAACCTCACGGTGCCACCACGAATTGAAGTTCTTTGTCCTTTCTAGTCGATACATGTGGTTCCCAAACCATTGTCTCTCCCTCTGACCATTTGTGACTGGTGTTATGAGTTGTCAATGTTGACTACACATAGTAAACTTTTTTGGTCATAGTCAGTGACGTATGCATCCTTTGCTTGGTCTCTGTGCATGCTAACTGTTGGGATGATGCTCCTCACCATGGCAGGAGTGACTCCAAAAAGGAACACCAAAAAGACAAGCCTTAGTGGCTTAGTGGTTAATGGTATCCACCTCTAGAGGCAGCATCCTGGGTTCAAGTCCCACAAGATGAAATGTTACCCTGCCTCAAGGGAGGTGGAACATAAATTCTAGGAAGGTAGCTCAACCTCTAGAGCTCCCCTTTAAGTTTCTAGAAGGCCAGGTGATGGTCCAGGAAGGTGGCACATCTTCTAGAAGGGGTGATTTGTCCTACAAGGCATCTAGAGGTGTCTTGCTCTTCTGGACACCTTCCCTCCTATTAGAAGTAAGCTGAGGAATCTAGGAAGGGCCAGAAGCTTCTACAGGAGGGAAGGGATGCCTTCCTAGGTGGACAAAAGGACAGCCTACCAATAGACACTTTGGAATCTGCTAGGAAGCTTCAAATCTGGCATGCTTTGGTGTTCTGGAAAGCTTAGATCTGTAGCTGTAAAATTGCACTACTTGTGAGCCTTTATGAAGTGTACATTCCCAGTCAGTTCAGTCCAAAAACTATTGCCTCACTCTCTGACCAGTTTTTTGCCATCCTTGGAACCAGTTGCCTCCACAGTTTTAGTCTTTCAAAAAATAGTTGGTGGTGTGAACCAGCCACTGCTAGGGACCCTCCAGGGTGCACACTCACCCTCAAGCCAAGAAAGGTTTATGGGCCCACGCCACTAAGGGGCTCAAAGCCAGCTTGATTTCACGCTTCCAACAGCAGGACATGGCAACCAACGAGCAATGGAGCAGCCGCATTGTCCTTAAGTTTGATGGGACAGGCTTTGCCTTGTGGAGGTGGCAGTTTCAGGTCTTCCTGGACGACAAGGGACTGCTTGAGTTTGTAAAAGGTGATGAGACTGCTCCGCCGGAGACTGCAACGGCTGAGATGAAGGAGGCATACAAGAAGCGCAACAAAAAGGCATTGGCGCTCCTTGTGTATGCGTTATGCCCACCATAACTTAGGCACATCCAAGGATGCACCCTGGCCGCAGACGCATGGTCAAAACTCTGCTCCATCTACCAGTCAAGCAACCTTTCCAATCAGCTCTTCATCTTCAAACGGCTTGTCACCCTCCGAGCCAACGAAGGCGACAACATCATGGAGATCATGCAGCAGATTGAGTCGCTTGCAGCGAAGTGCAAGGCCACAGGTTGGGAGGTCGACTCTCAGTTACAAGCTATGATCCTCCTTCTGGCCTTGCCGAACAGTTGGAGTCCCATGATCATAGTCCTTGGTGGCTAGCCTTCTGACGAGCTGAAGTACCCGAAGATTGCTGAGTATGTGCGCAATGGGTGGATGCAACGTGGCGGTGGACAGAGTGTAGCGGCATCAAGTTCAGCTTACATGGTTCATCCTCAAAGTGGAGGCTGAGGCGACAAGTGGAAGGGTACTAAACAGGGCACCAAGAAGGGTGAAAAGAAGGGGGAGTGCTTCAACTGCGGCAAGGAGGGCCACTACGCACGCGACTGTCCCAAGAAGAAAACAGATCGTTCACAACGGGGCGAGAAGAAAGATGAGCACGCCCTTATGGCCTACAACTCCACCAACTTGAAGGATCCTGGAGTTGCTGTCATTGACTTCGGATCAAGCCACCACACGCAATGCCACAGGGCGGCATTTGTCACCTACGGCGCCTCGAATAGACCCATGATGGTGGCCAATGGAAAAACAGAGGTAGCCGCCGGTGAGGGTAACGTCCGCATTGAATCAATTGTGGATGGAAAACCTGTTACGAGGACAGTGACATATGCATACGTTCAATGGTCATTCTGCATGGTAGCCACAATCTGCCACTACATATTGAAGGTATTTGTACTTCATAGTCAATAACTAGTATTTAAAAACCATTATCTTCCACTCTGATTGTTTGCGACTCGTGTTATGAGTTGTCAAACTTTACCCTCATTGTGACATTCTTTGGTCATGTTCAGTGACATATGCCTACTTTGGTTGATCATCGTGCATGGTATCCACACCGTGCCACAACATATTGAAGGTCCTTGTACTTGCTAGTTGATACCTGGTGTTCCCAAACCATTGTTTCCCCATCTGACCATCTGTGGCTTGTATTATGAGTTGTCAATGTTGACCAGAAAGCAGATTTCTTTGGTCAAAGGCAGTACATATGCCTATTTTGGTCGGTCATTGTGCATGGTAGCCACAGCGTGCTACTACTGATTGAAGGTCGTTATACTTGCTAGTTGAGAACTTATATTCCCAGACCATTGTTTCCCCCCTTAGACCATTTGTGACTCGTGTCATGGGTTGTGAACGGTGACCACCCATATTGAAATTCTTCGGTCATGGTTAGTGACATATGCCTAGTTTGGTTGTCCGGTGTGCATAGTAGCCACACCGTGCCATTGCCTATTGAAGTTCTTTTTTTTTCTAGTCAATTCATGTGGTTCCCAATCCATTGTCTCTCCCTATGACCATTTGTAACTTGTGTTATGAGTTGTCAATCTTGACAACATATAGTGGACTTCTTTGGTCATAGTCAGTGACGTATGCATCCTTTGATAGGTCACTGTGCACGCTAGCAACACCGTGCCACTACTTGCTGAAGGTCTTTGTACTTGCTAGTTGATAACTAGTGTTCCCAACCCATTGTTTCCCCCTCTGACCATTTGTGACTCATGTTATGAGTTTTGAACGTTGACCACACACTGTGCAATTATTTTGGTCATGGTCAGTGACATTTGCCTATTTTGGTTGGTCCATGTACATGGTTACCATGCAGTGCCACTACGTATTGAAGGTCTTTGTTTTTGCTAGTTGATAGCTAGTCTTCCAAAACCACTGTAACACCCCTGTGACTATCTGTGACACATGTTGTGAGTTGTCAACGTTGAACACATGAAGTGAAATTCTTTGGTCATGGTCAGTAGCATATGCATGCTTTGGTTGGTCACTGTGCATGGTATCCACACTGTGCCACTACATATTGAAGGTATTTGAACTTGCTAGTTGATAACTAGTATTCACAAACCATTATCTTCCAATCTGACCATTTGTGACTCATGTTATGAGTTGTCATAGTTTACCACACAAAGTGACACTCTTTGGTCATGGTCAGTGACATATGCCTACTTTGGTTTGTCATCGTGCATGGTATCCACACCGTGCCACAACCTATTGAAGGTCCTTGTGCTTGCTCGTTGATATGTGGTGTTCCCAAACAATTGTTTCCCCCTCTGACCATTTGTGACTCATGTTATGAGTTGTCATCGTTGACCACACACAGCGAATTTCTTTGGTCAAACGCAGTACACATGCCTACTTTGGTCGGTTATTGTGCATGGTAGCCACATTGTGCTACTATTGATTGAAGGTCTTTGTACTTGCTAGATGAAAACTGATATTCCCAGACCATTTTTCCCCCCTCTGACCATTTTTATAATCGTGTTATGGGTTGTGAACAATGACCACTCATATTGTAATTCTTCGATCATGGTAAGTAACATATGCCTAGTTTTTTGTCCGTTGTGCATAGTAGCCACACCGTGGCACTACGTATTGAAGCTCTTTGTCCTTTCTAGTCAATACATGTGGTTCCCAAACTATTATCTCTCCCTCTGGCCATTTGTGACTCGTGTTATGAGTTGTAAATGTTGACCACACATAGTGGAATTATTTGGTCATAGTCAGTGACGTAAGCATCCTTTGGTCGGTCATTGTGCACGATAGCCACACCATACCACTACTTGTTGAAGGTCTTCGTACTTGACAGTTGATAACTAGTGTTCCCACCCCATTGTTTCCCCCTCTCACCATTTGTGACTCGTGTTATGAGTTTTCAAAGTTGACCACACACTGTGAAATTCTTTTGGTCATGGCTAGTGACATATGCCTACTTTGGTTTATCGCAGTACATGATTACCACGCCGTGTCACTACATATTGAAGGTCTTTGTGCTTTCTAGTTGATAGCTAGTGTTCCCAAATGATTGTTACCCCCCCTTTGACTATCTGTGACTCGTGTTGTGAGTTGTCAACGTTGACGACATGAAGTGAAATTCTTTGGTCATGGACAGAGACATATGCATACTTTGGTTGGTCACTGTGCATGGTAGCCACACTGTGCCACTACATATTGAAGGTGTTTGTACTTTCTAGTGGATAACTAGTATTCACAAACCATTATCTTCTACTCTGACCCTTTGTGACTCGTGTGATGAGTTGTCAAAGTTTACCACACATAGTGACATTCTTTGGTCATGGTCAGTGACATATGCCTACTTTGGTTGGTCATGCTGCATAGTATCCATACCATGCCACAACCTATTGAAGGTCCTTGTGTAGGCTAACCGATACCTGGTTTTCCCAAACCATTGTTTTTCCCTCATACCGTTTGTGACTTGTATTATGAGTTGTCAACGTTGACCACACACAGCAGATTTATTTGGTCAAAGGCAGGACATATGCCTACTTGGGTCGGTCACTGTGCATGGTAGCAAAACCGTATTACTACTGATTAAAGGTCGTTGTACTTGCTAGTTTAGAACTGATATTCCCAGACCATTTTCCCCCCCTCTGACCATTTGTGACTTGTGTTATGAGTTGTGAAGGTTGACCACCCATATTGAAGCTCTTCATTCATGGTGAGTGACATATGCCTAGTTTGGTTGTCCGGTGTGCATAGTAGCCACACCGTGTCACTACGTATTGAAGTTCTCTGTCCTTTCTAGTTGATACATATGGTTCCCAAAACAGTGTCTCTCCCTCTGACCATTTGTGACTCGTGTTATGAGTTGTCAATTTTGACCACACATTGTGGACTTCTTTGGTCGTAGTCAGTGACGTATGCATCCTTTGGTCGGTCACTGTGCACGCTAGCCATACCGTACCACTACTTGTTGAAGGTCTTTGTACTTACTAGTTGATAACTAGTGGTTTCAACCCATTTTTTCCCCCTCTGAGCATTTGTGACTCGTGTTATGAGTTTTCAATGTTGACCACACACTGTGAAATTCTTTTGGTCATGGTTATTGACATATGCCTACTTTGGTTTGTCACTGTGCATGGTTACCGCGCAGTGTCACTATGTACTAAAGGTCTTTGTGCTTTCTAGTTGATAGCCAGCGTTCCCAAACCATTGCTCTTCCCCTTTGACTATCTGTGACTCGTGTTGTGAGTTGTCAAAGTTAACCACATGAAGTGAAATTCTTTGGTCATGGTCAGTGACATATGCATGCTTTGGTAGGTCATTGTGCATGGCAGCCACACAGTGCCACTATATATTGAAGGTATTTGTACTTGCTAGTCGAGAACTAGTATTCAAAAATCATTATCTTCCACTCTGACCATGTGTGACTCGTGTTATGAGTTGTCACACTTTACCACACAAAGTGACATTCTCTGGTCATGGTCAGTGACATATGCCTTCTTTAGTTGGTCATCGTGCATGGTATCCATACCATGCCACAACGTATTGCAGGTCCTTGTGCTTGCTAACCGATACCTAGTATTCCCAAACCATTGTTTCCCCCTCAGACCATTTGTGACTCGTGTTATGAGTTGTTGACGTTGACCACACACAGCGGATCTCTTTGGTCAAAGGCAGTACATATGCCTACCTTGGTCGGTCATTGTGCATGGTAGCCACACTTTGCTACTACTGATTGAAGGTTGTTGTTCTTGTTAGTTGAGAACTGATATTCCCAGACCATTGTTTCCCCCTTTGATAGTTTGTGACTCGTGTTATGGTTGGTGAATGTTTACCACCCATTTTGAAATTCTTTGGTCATGATCAGTAACATATGCTTAGTTTGGTTGTTTGGTGTGCATAGTAGCCACACTGTGCCACTACGTATTGAAGTTCTTTGTCCTTTCTAGTCGATACATGTGGTTCCCAAACCATTGTCTCTCCCTTTGACCATTTCATGTTTTTGTTATGAGTTGTCAATGATGACAACACATAGTGGAATTCTTTGGTCATAGTCAGTGACGTATGCATCCTTTTGTTGGTCACTGTCCATGCTAGCAACTACGTGCCACTACTTGTTAGAGGTCTTTGTACTTGCTAGTTTATAACTAGTGTTCCCAATCCATTGTTTCCCCCTCTGACCATTTTCGACTCGTGTTATGTGTTTTCAACGTTGTCCACACACTGTGAAATTATTTTGATCTTGGTTAGTGACATATGCCTACGTTGGTTGGTCACTGTACATGGTTACCACGCGGTGTCACTATGTATTAAAGGTCTTTGTGCTTTCTTGTTGATAACTAGTCTTACCAAACCATTGTTACCCCCCTTTGAGTATCTGTGACTCGTATTGTGAGTTGTAAACATTGACCACATGAAGTGAAATTCTTTGGTCATGGTTAGTGACATATACATATTTTTGTTGGTCACTGTGTATGGTAGCCACAGTGTGCAACTACACATTGAAGCTAATTGTACTTGTAGTCGATAACTAGTATTCACAAATCATTATCTTCCACTCTGACAATTTGTGACTCGTGTTATGAGCTTTCAAACTTTACCACACATAGTGACATTCTCGGGTCATGGTGAGTGACATGTGCCTACTTTGGTTGGTCATCGTACATGGTATCCACACCGTGCCACATCATATTGAAGATCCTTGTGCTTGCTAACGGATACCTAGTGGTCCCAAACCATTGTTTCCCCCCTCTGACCATTTGTGACTCGTATTATGAGTTGTCAAGGTTGACTTCACACTGCGGATTTCTTTGGTCAAAGGTAGTACATATGCCTCCTTTGGTCGGTCATTATGCATGGTAGCCACACCGTTCTACTACTGATTGAAGGTCATTGTACTTGCTAGTTGAGAACTGATATTCCCTAACCATTGTTTCACCCTCTGACCGTTTGTGCCTCGTGTTACGGTTGGTGAACGTTGACCACCCATATTGAAATTCTGTGGTCATGGTCACTGACATACGCCTAGTTTGGTTGTCCGGCGTTCATAGTAGCCACAGCGTGCTACTGCGTATTGAATTTCTTTGTCCTTTCTAGTCAATACATAGGGTTCCCAAACCATTGTCTCTCCCTCTGACCATTTGTGACGTGTGTTATGAGTTGTCAATGTTGACCACACACAGTGGACTTCTTTGGTCATAGTTAGTGACGTATGCATCCTTTGATTGGTCACTCTGCATGCTAGGCACACCGTGCCACTACCTGTTGAAGGTACTTGTACTTGCTAGTTGATAACTAATGTTCCGAACCCATTGTTTTCCCCTCTGACTATTTGCGACTCCTGTTAGAAGTTTTCAACGTTGACCACGCACAGAGAAATATGTTTGGTCATGGTCAATGACATATGCCTACATTGGTTTGTCACTGTACATGGTTACCACACCGTGTGACTACGTATTTACGGTCTTTGTGCTTTCTAGTTGATAGCTGGTCTTCCCAAACCATTGTTACCCCCTTTCAACTAGCTGTGACTTGTGTTGTGAGCTGTCAACATTGACCACATGAAATGAAATTCTCTGGTGATGGTCAATGACATATGCATACTTTGGTTGGTAACTGTGCATGGTAGCCATGTTGGTTCAGAGGGTGAGTGTGCACCCTGGAGGTTCCCTAGCAGTGGCTGGTTCATACCACCAACTCTTTTTGGAGAGACTGAAATTGTGGAGGCAACTGGTTCCAAGGATGGCAGAAAACTGGTCAGAGAAGGAGGCAATAGTTTTAGCCTGAATTGACTGGGAATGAACTCTTGATCAAGGTCCACACGCAGTGGCATTTTATAGCCACTGATCTAAGCTTTCCAGAACAGCAAAGTATGCCAGATTTGGAGCTTCCTAGAAGATTCTATGGTTTCTAGAGTGGCCCTTGGTAGGCTGTCCTTTTCCAACCTAGGAAGGCATCCCTTCCCTCCTCTAGAAGCTTCTGCCCCTTCCTAGATTCCTCAGCTTGCTTTTTGGAGAGAAGGTTTCAAAAAGACCAAGACACCTCTAGATGCCTTGTAGGACAAGTCACCCCTTCTAGAAGGTGTGCCACCTTCCTGGACCCTCACATGGCCTTCTAGAAACTTAAAGAGGAACTCTAGAGGTTGAGCTAGCTTCCTGGCATCTAATTTCCACATCCCTTGAGGCAAGGCAAAATGGCATCTTGTGAGACTCAAACCCGGGCCCCTGCCTCTAGAGGTGAACAACATTAACCACTAAGTCACCAAGGCTTGTCGTTTTGGTGTTCCTGTTTGGAGTCACTCCTGCCATGGAGAGGAGCATCACTCCAGCAATCTCCCCCTTGCGTGTCACCCATGGCAGTTGTCCATACTCAGCCTGCAACTCAAGAGGCTTGGGAAGGGCAAGCTCCATACAAGTAGCATCATGCCTGTCCTTGGGTTGCGCCTTTGTCATGGCATCAGCAAGCATGTGCTTTGTGCGGCAGTGCACAAGCACCACATCACCCTTTGCAAGGAGGTCTCGTGCAAAGTGATGTTGGATCTCTATGTACTTGGTCCTCTGGTGTAGCACAGGGTTCGCGGTCTGGCTGATGGCACTCATGTTGTCATCATTGAGTGCCGTTGGCTTCTTTTGCGGCATCCCAATCTCCTTGAGCAATTGCCGCAGCCATAGTGCCTCCTTTGTGACTTCCGTGAGCGCAATATACTCCGCCTCAGTGCTGGATACAGCCACACTGTCCTGCTTCCGGCTTGCCCAAGACACCGCTGTACCACCAAGCACAAACGCATAGCCTGATGTTGACTTGAGGTCATCAACGTCACCTGCTCAGTCAGTATCAGAGTAGCCAACCAACTCAAGGGAGTTAGTCCGCGCTCCCCCTCCAAACACAAGTCGCGAATGTGTCGTTGCCTTCAAATAGCGGAGGATTCTCTTCACCGCTTGCCAATGTAGCGGCCCCGGATCAGCAACATAGCGGCTCACTTGTCCTTCAGCAAAGGCAAGGTCAGGCCGCGTCGCCACCATGGCATACATTTTGCTGCCAGCTGCGGACTGGTACGGTACTCCAGCCATCTCCGCCTTCTCGTCCTCCGTGCTCGGGCCCATGCTCGAGCTCAGCTCNAGCCAACCAACTCGAGGGAGTCAGTCTGCGCTCCCCCTCCAAACACAAGTCGCGAATGTGTCGTTGCCTTCAAATAGCGGAGGATTCTCTTCACCGCTTGCCAATGTAGCGGCCCCGGATCAGCAACATAGCGGCTCACTTGTCCTTCAGCAAAGGCAAGGTCAGGCCGCGTCGCCACCATGGCATACATTTTGCTGCCAGCTGCGGACTGGTACGGTACTCCAGCCATCTCCGCCTTCTCGTCCTCCGTGCTCGGGCCCATGCTCGAGGTGAGCTCACATGTCATTGTCATAGGTGTGCCGATGGGGTTGCACTCCTCCATTGTAGCGGCGGAGCACCTCCTGCACATATGTTTCTTGACCCATCTCCAGCGTGCATGCTTTGCGTTCCCTCTTGAGGGCGATGCCCAGGTAGTACTCAAGCTCGCCCATGTCTGTCATCTTGAACCGGCCGCCAAGCTGTTGCTTCGGGCTCTTGAGCTCCCCCTTATCCGAAGACACAAGGATGAGGTCATCCACGTAGAGGACGACAATGTGGTGGAGTCCTGGCTGATTTCGCACGAACACGCTGTGATCGGCCTCGCAGCGCTTGAAGCCAGGCTCACCCATAAGAGTATCCATCTTGATGTACCACATGAGCGGAGCTTGTTTCACTCCATAGAGCGCCTTGCGAAGCCGGCACACCTTCCCTTGCGGCGCATCCACCCCCTCCGGCACCTCCATGTAGACTTCCTTGTCCAGGTCGCCATTGAGGAACGCGGTTTTCACGTCCATTTGGTGGATTTTGTAGTCGCTTGCCCCTGCCACCGAGAGGATAGTACGGATGGAGGCAAACCTGGCAACTGGTGCAAAGGTCTCGTCGTAGTGCTCCACTTTTCTCTGCACATGCCCCTTTGCCACTAGCCGCGCCTTGTACCGCTCCACCTTCCCCTCCTTCGTCAGCTTCTTCCGGAAGATCCACTTGGAGCCGATGATTTTCTCGCCCTCCGGCTGGTCAACCAGCTCCCAAGTGCCGTTCTCCTCGTGGGAGGCAAGCTCATATTCAATAGCTCCCTCCCAGTCAGCTCCATCCTTCCGTTGCAGTGCCTCCTTAACTGATTGAGGCTCCTCTTGCGTGAAGAAGGCTTGTGCAAACCCAGTCCAAATGCCCTTGTCGGCATCATACATTTTTTTCCTTCCTTGCACACGGTTGCTCATGCGGGGCTCTTGAGGTGCTTTTTGTTGTTGCTGTCCCCTTTTGGCGCTATCCTCTCCAAGCGCCTACCACCCCTCTCTTGGAGACCTTGGAGACATCTGTTGACTCCCCACCTCTACGTCCATCTCCGGTGCTTCGGATTCCTCATCCGAACTGGCCGAAAAAACGTTTGCCGCTCACCCATCTCCGAGGCGATGCTCTCTGGTTGGTGGTGATGCGAGGATTTCACCCTCATTCACATCCTCCGGCGTCTCCCCCTCAAGGAGTGGCATCCACTCCTCCCTCTTGGAGAGACGTGCCTCCTTGTCTGTCCAACAGCTTTTCTTGTTGAACGTGACGTCGCGACTCTGCACAATCTACTGCCTCCTTGGGTCAAAGAGCCGGTACGCCTTGCTTTTGCTCTCATATCCAAGGAAAATACACCGGCGGGTACACGGGTCCAGCTTGCTCTCTCCCTCACGTACTTGCACCATTACATGTGTAACAGAACCAAACGTGCGAAGGTGATCCACTCCCGGCTTCCTCCCGCTCCAAACCTCTTGTGGCATCTTCCACGCCTTACTCTCCTTGTCCTTCAGCGGCTTGGTCGGCATGAGATTCATGATGTACGCTACTGTCCTTGCCGCCTCCGCCCAATACCGTTGTGTAAGGCTAGCGTCTTTGAACATGGATCATACCATGTTAAAGATTGTGCAATTCGTTCTCTCTGTGACACCATTCTGTTGTGTGGAGTGTGGAAATATTTTCTGCCACTCAATCCCCTTGCTCTTCATCCACCCAAGGCACCCCGCATATTCACCGCCGTTGTCACTCCGAAACGCCTTCACCTTCAACTCTGTTCGTCGCTCCACATCAGCCACAAACTCCTACATGCACAGAAGGACCTCACTCTTCCGCTTCATTGGGTAAAGGTAGGGTTTCCGGCTGTGGTCATCGATGAAGGTGAGGAAGTAGCGAGCTCTGCCGATGGAGCTCTCAAGTGGTCCACACACATCTGTGTGTACCACGGCCGGTTTTGTCGATGCACGTGTCCCCTTGGCAACCATCGGTTGCTGAGTTGATTTGCCAATGATGCATGGCTCACACACAATCTCCTGGTTCCATCAAGGCCGCTGATTTGGAGACCCCGCACCACTTCCCTCTTAGCCATCTCCTTCATTGATGATGGAGAAATATGGCACAGTCGGCGGTGCCATAGGTCCAGGTATGCTCCATCCTTCGTTGCAAGATTGGCGGCGTTGGACCCCACCCGGCTGCTGAGGATCTTCATGCGTAGCAGGTACAAGTCATCCTCCCTCTTGGTACACGCAATCACCTCACCTTTGCCCTCTTGCAGATGACGGCCTCCTTCTTTGTGAAGAGCACCTCAAGTCCCTTCTCGGTAAGGCGGCTGACGGAGAGCAGGTTTGCTCCAAAGTTGGGCACATGCAGCACATCGTAGATTGTGCTCGTGACAGGTTTGCCATCCACAATTGAATCAATGCGGACGTTGCCCTCACCGGCGGCCACCTCTGTTCTTCCATTGGCCACCGACATGCGTCTCTCTGAGGCGCCGTAGGTGACAAATGGCACCCAGTTGCATTGCGTGTGGCGGCCTGATCCGCAGTCAATGACTCCAACTCTCAAATCCTTCAAGTTGGTGAAGTTGTACGCCATAAGGGCGTGCTCATCTTTCTTCCTGCCTTGCTTCGACCGGTCTTTTTTCTTCTTGGGACAGTTGCGCGCGTAGTGGCCCTCCTTGCCGCAGTTGAAGCACTTCCCCTTCTTGTCAACCTTCTTGGTGCCCTGTTTGGCACCCTTCCACTTGTCGCCTCGGCCTCCACGTTGAGGATGAACCGTGTAGGCTGAAGTTAATGCCGCTACACTCTCTTGACCGCCACGCCGCATCCACTCATTGCGCACGTACTCAGCAACCTCCAGGTACTTCAGCTCGCAGAAGGCCAGTCACCAAGGACTGTGATCATGGGACTCCAACTGTCCAGCAAGGCCAGAAGGAGGATCATAGCTTGCAACTGAGAGCCGACCTCCCAACCAGTGGCCATAGACTCCGCTGCGAGCGACTCAATCTGCTGCAAGATCTCCATGATGTTGTCGCCTTCGTTTGCTCGGAGGTTGACGAGCCATTTGAAGATGAAGAGCTGACTGGCAAGATCGTTTGACAGGTAGATGGAGCAGAGTTTTGACCATGCGTGTGCGGCCAGGGTGCATCCTTGGATGTGCCCAAGTTGTGGTGGGCATAACGTGGACAAAAGGAGTGCCAACGTCTTTTTGTTGCGCTTCTTGTATGCCTCCTTCACCTCAGCCATTGCAGTCTCCGGCGGAGCACCCTCATCACCTTTTACGAGCTCAAGCACTCCCTTGTTGTCGAGGGAGACCACAAACTGCCACCTCCACAACGCAAAGCCTGTCCCATCAAACTTAAAGACATCGCGGCTGCTCTTTTGCTCCCTGGTCGCCATGTCTTACTGTTGGAAGCGTGAGATCAAGCTGGCTTTGAGCCCCTTAGAGGTGTGGGCCCATAACCCTTTCTTGGCTCAGAGGGTGAGTGTGCACCCTGGAGGGCCCTAGCAGTGGCTGGTTCACACCACCAACTCTTCTTGGAGAGACTGAAACTATGGAGGCAACTAGTTCCAAGGATGGCAGAAAACTGGTCAGAGAATGAGGCAATAGGTCTGGCCTGAATTGACTGAGAATGAACTCTTGATCAATTTCCACAAGCAGTGGATTTTATAGCCACTAATCTAAGCTATCCAGAACACCAAAGCATGCCAGATTTAGAGCTTCCTAGCAGATTCTATGGCTTCTAGAGTGGCCCTTGGTAGGCTGTCCTTTTCCCACCCATGAAGGCATCTCTTCCCTCCTCTAGAAGCTTCTGCCCCTTCCTAGATTCCTCAGCTTGCTTCTAGTAGGAGGGAAGGTTTCCAGAAGACCAAAATACCTCTAGATGTTTTGTAGGACAAGTCACCCCTTCTAGAAGGTGTGCCACCTTCCTGGACCCTCACCTGGTCTTCTAGAAACTTAAAGAGGAACTCTAGAGGTTGAGCTAGCTTCCTGGCATCTATTTTCCACCTCCCTTGATGCAGGGCAGAATTTCATCTCGTGGGACTTGAACCCGGGCCCCTACCTTTAGAGGTGGAAACCATTAACCACTAAGCCACTAAGGCTTGTCTTTTTGGTGNTACCTCTAGATGTTTTGTAGGACAAGTCACCCCTTCTAGAAGGTGTGCCACCTTCCTGGACCCTCACCTGGTCTTCTAGAAACTTAAAGAGGAACTCTAGAGGTTGAGCTAGCTTCCTGGCATCTATTTTCCACCTCCCTTGATGCAGGGCAGAATTTCATCTCGTGGGACTTGAACCCGGGCCCCTACCTTTAGAGGTGGAAACCATTAACCACTAAGCCACTAAGGCTTGTCTTTTTGGTGTTCCTTTTTGGAGTCACTCCTTCCATGGTGAGGAGAATCACTCCAACAAGCCACACTGTGCAACTACATATTGAAGGTATTTGTACTTGCTAGTCGGTAACTAGTATTCACAAACCATTATCTTCCACTCTGACCATTTGTGACTCGTGTTATGAGTTGTCGAAGTTTACCACACAAAGTGACAGTCCTTGGTCATGGTCAGTGACATATGCCTACTTTGGTTGGTCATCGTGCATGGTATCCACACAGTGCCACAATGTATTGAAGGTCCTTGTGCTTGCTAACTGATACCTGGTGTTCCCGAACCATTGTTTCCCCCTCTGACCATTTGTGACTTGTGTTATGAGTTCCCAACATTGACCACACGCAGCGATTTTCTTGGTCAAAGGCAGTACATGTGCCTACTTTGATCAGTCGTTGTGGATGGTAGCCACACTGTGCTACTATTGATTGAAGGTCGTTGTACCTGCTAGTTGAGAACTGATATTCCCAGACCATTTTTTCCCCCTCTGCCCGTTTGTGACTCGTGTTATAGTCGATGAACGTTGACCACCCATATTGAAATTCTCTCGTCATGGTCATTGACATATGCCTAGTTTGGTTGTCTGGTGTGCATAGTGGCAATATCGTGTCACTACGTATTGAAGTTATGTGTCCTTTCTAGTCCACACATAGGGCTCCCAAGCCATTGTCTCTCCCTCTGACCATTTGTGACTCGTGTTATGAGTTGTCAATGTTGACCACACATAGTGGACTTATTTGGTCATACGCCGTGACGTATGCATCCTTTGATTGGTCACTGTGCGCGCTAGCCACACCGTGCCACTACATGTTGAAGGTCTTTGTACACGCTAGTTGATAACTAGTGTTCCCAACCCATTGTTTCCCCCTCAGATCATTTTTGACTCGTGTTATGAGTTTTCAACGTTGACCACACACTATAAAATTGTTATTGTCATGGTCAGTGACATAGGCCTACTTTGGTTTGTCATCGTACATGGCTACCACACCGTGTCAATACGTATTGACGGTCTTTTTGCTTTCTAGTTGATAGCTAGTGTTCCCAAACCACTCTTACCCCCCTATGACTATGTGAGACTCGTGTTGTGAGTTGTCAACGTTGACCACATGAAGTTCAATTCTTCGGTCATGGTCAGTGACATATGCATGCTTTGGTTGGTCCCTGTGGATGGTAGCCACATTGTGCCAAGACATATTGAAGGTGTTTATGCTTGCTAGTCAATAACTAGCATACACAAACCATCATCTTTCACTCTGACCATTAGTGACTCCTGTTATGAGTTGTCAAAGTTTACCACACATAGTGACATTCTTTGGTCATGGTCAGTGACATATGCCTACTTTGGTTGGTCATTGTGCATGGTATCCACACCGTGCCATAACTTATTGAAGGTCTTTATGCTTGCTAACTAATACCTGGTGTTCCCAAACCATTGTTTCCCCCTCTCACAATTTGTGACTTGTATTATGAGTTGTCAACGTTGACTACACACAGTGGATTTCTGTGCTCAAAGGCAGTACACATGCCTGCTTTGGTCGGTCATTGTGCATGGTAGCCACACTGTGCTACTACTCATTGAAATATGTTGTACTTGCTATTTAAGAAATGATTTTCCCAGACCATTGTTTCCCCCTCTGACCGTTTGTAACTCGTTTTATGGTTGGTGAACGTTGACCATTCATATTGAATTTGTTCCGTTATGGTCAGTGACATATGCTTAGTTTGGTTGTTTGGTGAGCATAGTAGTCATGCCGTGCCACTACCTATTGAAGTTCTTTATCCCTTCTAATCGATACACATGGTTCCCAGACCATTGTCTCTCCCTCTGACCATTTGCGACTCGTGTTATGAATTGTCAATGTTGACCACACATCGTGGACTTCTTTGGTCATACACAGTGACGCATGCATCCTTTGGTCGGTCAATGTGCACACTAGCCATACCGTTCCACTACTTGTTGAAGGTATTTGTACTTGCTAGTTGCTAACTAGTGTTCCCAACCCATTGTTTCCCCCTCTGGCCATTTGTGACTCGTGTTATGAGTTTTCAACGTTGACCACGCACTGTGAGATTTACCTTGCCGTGTCACTACATATTGAAGTTCTTTGTGCTTTCTAGTTGATAGCTAGTGTTCCCAAACCATTGGTACCCCCCTATGACTATCTGTGACTCGTTTCGTGAGTTGTCAACATTGACCACATGAAGTGATATTCTTTGGTCATGGTCAGTGACATATGCATACTTTGGTTGGTCACTGTGCATAGTAGCCGCACGGTGCCACTACATGCTGAAGGTATTTGTACTTGCTAGTCGATAACTAGTATTCACAAACCAACATCTTCCACTCTGACCATTCTTGACTCGTGTTATGAGTTGTCAAAGTTTACCGCACATAGTGACATTGTTTGGTCATGGTCAGCGACATATGCCTACTTTGGTTGGTCATCGTGCATGGTATCCACACCGTGCCACAATTTGTTGAAGACCCTTGTGTTTGATAACTGATACCTGGTGTTCCCAAACCATTGCTTCACCCTCTGACCATTTGTACCTTGTATCATGAGTTGTCAGTGTTGACCACACATAACGGATTTGTTTGAACAAAGGTAGTACACATGCCTACTTTGGTTGGTCATTGTGCATGGTAGCCACATCGTGCTACTACTGATGGAAGGTCATTCTACTTGCTAGTTGAGAACTGATATTCCAAGACCATTGTTTCCCCCTCTGACATTTGTGACTTGTGTTATGGTTGATGAACGTTGACCACCCATACTGAAATTCTTTGATCATGGTGACTGACATGTGCCTAGTTTGGTTGTTGGGTGTGCATAGTAGCCACACCGTGTCACTGCGTATTCAAGTTTTTTTTCCTTTCTACTCGATACAGGTGGTTCCCAAACCATTGTCTCTCCCTCTGAACATTTGTGACTTGTGTTATGAGTTGTCAATGATGACCACACATAGTCGACTTCTTTCTTCATAGTCAGTGACGTATGCATCCTCTGATTGGTCATTGTGTATGCTAGCCACACCATGCCACTACCTGTTGAAGGTCTTTGTACTTGCTAGTTGATAACTAGTGTTCCGAACCCATTGTTCCCCCTCTGGCCATTTGTGACTCGTGTTATGAGTTTTCAACATTGACCACACACTGTGGTCATGGTTAGTGACATATGCCTACTTTGATTTGTCACTATACATAGTTACCACACGGTATCACTACATATTGAAGGCCTTTGTGCTTTCTAGTTGATAGCTAGTCCTTCCATACCATTGTTAGCCCCCTCTGACTATCTGTGACTCGTGTTGTGAGTCGTCAAAGTTGACCACATGAAGTGAAATTCTTTGGTCGTAGTCAGTGACATATGCACTCTTTGGTTGGTCACTTTGCATGGTAGCCACACTTTGGCACTACATATTGAAAGTATTTGTACTTGCTAGTAGGTAAC
This sequence comes from Penium margaritaceum, assembly GCA_023375785.1. Taxonomy (NCBI): domain Eukaryota; kingdom Viridiplantae; phylum Streptophyta; class Zygnematophyceae; order Desmidiales; family Peniaceae; genus Penium; species Penium margaritaceum. Next base: position 336,941 of record SZWC01000807.1, read on the forward strand.
TAGTATTCACAAACCATTATCTTCCACTCTGACCATTGGTGACTCGTGTTATGTGTTGTCAATGTTTACCACACAAAGTGACATTCTTTCGTCATGGTCAGTGACATATGCGTACTTTGCGTGGTCATCGTGCATGGTATCCACACCGTGCTACAACGTATTGAAGGTCCTTGTGCTTGCTAGTTAAAACCTGGTGTTCCCAATTCATTTTTTCCCCCTCCGAACATCTGTGACTTGTATTATGAGTTGTCAATGTCGACCACACACTGTGAAATTCTTTTGGTCATGGTCAGTGACATATGCCTACTTTAGTTTGTCACTGTACATTGCTACCACGCCATGTCACTACGTATTGAAGGTCTGTGTGCTTTCTAGTTGATAGCTAGTATTCCCAAACCATTGCTCCCCTCTGAATATCAGTAAATCGTGTTGTGAGTTGTCAATGTTGACCACATGAAGTGAAATTCTTTGGTCATGGTCAGTGACATATGAACACTTTGGTTAGTCTCTGTGCATGGTAGCAACATTGTGCCACTACATATTGAACGTATTTGTACTTGCTAGTTGATAACTAGTATTCACAAACCATTATCTTCCACTCTAACCATTTATGACTTCTTTTATGAGTTGTCAAAGTTTACCACACATAGTGACATTCTTTGGTCATGGTAGGTGACATATGCCTACTTTTGTTGGTCATTGTGCATGGTATCCACACCGGGCCACAAGGTATTGAAGGTCCTTGTGCTTGCTAGTTGATACCTGGTGTTTCCAAATCATTATTTCCCTCTCTGACCATCTGTGACTCGTATATTGAGTTGTCAACGTTGACCACACACAGCGGATTTCTTTTGTCAATGACAGTACATATGCCTACTTTGGTCGGTCATTGTGCATGGTAGCCACACCGTGCTACTACTGATTGAAGGTCGATCTACTTGCTAGTTGAGACCTGATTTTACCAGATCATTGTTTTCCCCTCTGACCATTTGTGAATCTTGTCATGGGTTGTGAACATTGACCACCCATATTGAAATGCTTCGGTCATGGTCACTAACATATGCCTATTTTGGTTGTTCGGTGTCCATGGTAGCCACTCCGTGCCACTAAGTTTTGAAGTTCTTTGTCTTTTCTAGCCAATACATGTGGTTTCTAAACTATTGTCTATCCCTCTGACCATTTGTGACTCGTGTTATGAGTTTTCAATGTTGACCACTCATAGTGGACTTCTTTGGTCATGGTCAGTGACGTATGCATCCATTGGTTGGTCAGTGTACACGCTAGCCACACCGTGCCACTACTTGTTGAAGGTCCTTGTACTTGCTAGTTTATAACTAGTTTTTCCAACCCATTGTTTCCCCCTCTGACAATTTGTGACTCGTGTTACGATTTTTCAACGTTGACCAGACACAGTGAAGTTATTTTGTTTATGGTTAGCGACATATGCCTGCTTTGGTTTGTCACTGTACATGGTTACCACACCGTGTCACTACGTATGTAAGGTCTTTGTGCTTTCTAGGTGATAGCTAGTCTTTCCAAACCATTGTTACCCCCCCTCTTACTATCTGTGACCCGTGTTGTGAGTTGTCAGCGTTGACTACATGAAGTGAAATTCTTTGGTCATGGTCAGTGACATATTCATACTTTGGTTGGTTACTGTGCATGGTAGCCACACTGTGCAACTACATAGTGAAGGTAGTTGTACTTGCTAGTTGATAACTAGTATTCACAAACCATTATCTTCCACTCTGACCATTTGTGACTCGTGTTATGAGTTCTCAAGTTTTACCACTCCTAGTGACATTCTTTGGTCATGGTCAGTGACATATGGCTTCTTTGGTTGGTCATCGTGCATGGTATCCACACCGTACCACAAATTATTGAAGGTCATTGTGCTTGCTAACTGATACCTAGTGTTTGCAAACCATTTCTTCCCCCTCTGACTATTTGTGACTCGTATTATGAGTTGTCAACGTTGACCGCACACAGCGGATTCCTTTGGTCAAAGGCAGTACACATGCCTCCTTTTGTCAGTCGTTGTGCACGGTAGCCACACCGTGCTACTACTGATTGAAGGTCGTTGTACTTGCTATTTGAGAAATGATATTCCCATACCATTGTTTCCCCCTCTTATTGTTTGTGGCTCGTGTTATGGTTGGTGAACATTGACCATTCATATTGAAATTCTTTAGTCATGGTCAGTGACATATGCTTAGTTTCGTTGTTTGGAGTGCATGGTAGTCACATCGTGCCACTACGTATTCAAGTTCTTTGTCCTTTCTAGTTGATACATATGGTTCCCAAACCATTGTCTCTCCCTCTGACCATTTGTGACCCGCGTGATAAGTTGTCAATGTTGACCACACTTCTTCTTTGGTCATAGTCAGTGATGTATGCATCCTTCGGTCGGTCAATGGGCACGCTACCCACACCGTGCCACTACCTGTTGAAGGTATTTGTACTTGCTAGTTGATAACTAGAGTTCCCAAAAAACTGTTTCCCCCTCTGGCCATTTGTGACTCGTGTTATGAGTTTTTTAACGTTGACCACACACAGTGAAATTCTTTGTCATGGTTAGTGACACATGCCTACTCTGGTTTGTCACTGTACATGGTTACCACGCGGTATCACTACGCATTGAAGGTCTTTGTGCTTTCTAGTTGATAGCTAGTCTTCTCAAACCATTGTTACCCCGCCTTTAACTATCTGTGTCTCGTGTTGTGTGTGGTCAACGTTGACCACATGAAGTGAAATTCTTTGGTCATGGTCAGTGACACATGCATACGTTGGTTGGTCACTGTGCAACTACATATTAAAGGTTTTTTTACTTGCTAGTTAATAACTAGTATTCACAAACCATTATCTTCCACTTTGACCATTTGTGACTCGTGTTATGAGTTGTCAAAGTTTACCACAGATAGTGACATTCTTTGGTCATAGTCAGTGACATATGCCTAGTTTGGTTGGTCAGCGTGCATGGTATCCACACCGTACCACAACTTATTGAAGGTCCTTGTGCTTGCTAACTGATACCTGGTGTTCCCAAACCATTGTTTCCCCCTCTGATATTTGTGACTCGTATCATGAGTTGCCAACGTTGACCACACACATCGGATTTCTTTTGTCAAAGGCAGTACATGTGCCTAGTTTGGTCGGTCATTGTGCATGGTAGCCACACCATGCTTCTACTGATTGAAGGTCGTTCTACTTGCTAGTTCAGAATTGATATTCCCAGACAATTGTTTCCCCTCCTGACCGTTTGTGACTCATGTTATGGTTGGTGAACGTTGACCACCCATATTGAATTATTTTGGTCATGGTCACTGCCGTATGCCTAGTTTGGTTGTCTCGTGTGCATAGTAGCCATACCGTGCCACTATGTATTAAAGTTATTTGTCCTTTCTAGTTGATACATAGGGTTTCCAAACCAATGTATCTCCCTCAGACCATTTGTGACTCGTGTTACGAGTTGTCAATGTCCACCACAAATGGTGGACTTCTTCGGTCATAGTCATTAATGTATGCATCATTTGATTGGTCATTGTGCATGGTAACCACACCGTGCCACTATTTGTTGAAGGTCTTTGTACTTGCTAGTTGATAACTAGTGTTCCCAACCCATTGTTTCCCCCTCTGACCATTTGTCTCTTGTGTTATGAGTTTTGAACGTTGACCACACACTGTGAAATTTGTTTTGTCATGGTTAATGACATATGCCTACTTTAGTTTGTCACTGTACATGGTTATTACACCATGTCACTACGTACTGAAGGTCTTTGTGTTTTCTAGTTGATCGCTAGTCTTCCCAAACCATTGTTACTCCCCTTTGACTATCTATGACTCGTGTTGTGAGTTGTCAACCTTGAGCACATGAAGTAAAGTTTTTTCTTCAAGGTCAGTGACATATGCATACTTTGCTTGGTCATTGTGCATGGTAGCCACACTATGCCACTACATATTGAAGGTATTCATACTTGCTAGTCGATAATTAGTATTCACAAACCATTATCTTCCACTCTGACCATTTGTGCCTCGTGTTCTGAGTTGTCAAAGTTTACCACACATAGTGACATTCTTTGGTCATGGTCAGTGACATATGCCTACTTTGGTTGGTCATCGTTTATGGTATCCACACCGTGCTACAACAAATTGAAGGTCCTTGTGCTTGCTAGTTGATACCTGGTGTTCCCAAACCATTGTTTTGACCTGTGAACATCTGTGACTCGTATTATGAGTTTTCAACGTTGACCACACACAGCGGATTTCTTTGGTGAAAGGCAGTACATATGCCTACTTTCGTCCAGCATTGTGCATGGTAGCCACACCGTGCTACTACGAACTGAAGGTTGTTGTACTTGCTGGTTGATAAGTGATATTCCGAGACCATTGTTTCCCCCTCCGACCATTTGTGACTTGTGTTATGGGTTGTGAACGTTGATTACAAATTCAAAAATTCTCCGGTAATGGTCAATGACATATGCCTAGTTTGGTTGTCCGGTCTGCATAGTAGCCACACCATGCTACTACGTATTGAAGTTTTTTGTCCTGTCTAGTCGATACATGTGGCTCCCAAACCATTGTCTATCTTTCCGACCATTTGTGACTCGTGTTATCAGTTGTCAATATTGACCACACATAGTGGACTTCTTTGGTCATAGTCAGTGACGTATGCATCCTTAAGTTGGTCACTGTGTACGCTAGCCACACCATGCCACTACTTGTTAAAGGTCTTTGTACTTGCTAGTTGATAACTAGTGTTCACAACCCATTGTTTCCCCCTCTGACCATTTGTGACTCGTGTTATGAGTTTTCAACATTGACCACTCGCTGTGAAATTCTTTTGGTCATGGTTAGTGACATATGCCTACTGTGGGTTGTCACTGTAGATGGTTACCACACCGTGTCACTACATGTTGAAGGTATTTGTCCATTCTAGTTGATAGCTAGTACTCCCAAACCATTGTTACCCCTCTCTGACTAACTGAGACTTGTGTTGTGAGTTTTCAACGTTGACCACGTGAAGTGAAATTCTTTGGTCATGGTAGTGACATATGCATACTTTGGTTGGTCACTGTGCATGATAGCCACACTGTGCCTCTACATATTGAAGGTGTTTGTACTTGCTAGTCGATAACTAGTATTCACAAACTATTATCTTCCACTCTGACCATTTGTGACTTGTGTTATGAGTTGTCAAAGTTTACCACACATAGTGGTATTGTTTGGTCATGGTCAGTGACATATGCCTACTTTGGTTGGTCATCATGCATGGTATCCATACCGTGCTACAACTTATTGAAGGTCCTTGTGCTTGCTAACCAATACCTAGTGTTCCCAAACCATGGCTTCCCACTTAGACCATTTGTGCCTTGTATTATGAGTTGTCAACGTTAACCACACACATTGGATTTCTTTGGTCAAAGGCAGTACATACGCCTACTTTGGTCGGTCATTGTGCATGGTAGCCACACTGTGCTACTACTGATTGAAGGTCTTTGTACTTGCTAGTTGAGAACTGATATTCCCAAACCTTTTTTTCCCCCTCTGACCATTTGTGACTTGTGTTATGGTTGTTGAACGTTGACCACCCATAGTGAAACTCTTTGGTCATGGTCAGTGACATATGCCTAGTTCGGTTGTTTGGTGTGCATAGTAGCCACTCTGTGCCACTACGTATTGAAGTTGTTTGTCCTTTCTAGTCAATGCATAGGGTTTCCAAACCATTGTCTCTCCCTCTGACCATTTGTGACTCGTGTTATGAGTTGTCAATGTTGACCGCAGTAGTGGACTTCTTTGGTCATATTCAGTGACGTATCCATCCTTTGATTGGTCGCTGTGCACGCTAGCCACACCGTGCCACTACTTGTTGAAGGCCTTTGTACTTGCTACTTGATAACTAGTTTTCCCATCCCATTGTTTCCCACTCCGACCACTTATGACTCGTTTTATGAGTTTTCAACGTTGACCACACACTGTGAAATTCTTTTGGTCATGGTTAGTGACATATGCCTACTTTGGTTTGTCACTGGTTGCCATGCCGTGTTACTATGTATTGAAGGTCTTTGTGCTTTCTAGTTGACAGCTAGTCTTCCCAAATCATTGTTACCCGCCTTGACTATCTGTGACTCGTGTTGTGAGTTAACAACGTTGACCACATGAAGTGAAAATCTTTGGTCATGATCAGTGACATATGCATACTTTGGTTGGTCAATGTGTATGGTAGCCACACTGTGCCACCACATATTGAGGGTATTTGTACTTGCTAGTCAATAACTAGTATTCACAAGCAATCATCTTCCACTCTGACCATTTGTGACTCGTGTTATGAGTTGTCAAAGTTTATTACACATATTGACATTCTTTGGTCATGGTCAGTGACATATGCCTCCTTTGGTTGGTCATTGTGCATGGTATCCACACAGTGCCACAACTTTTTGAAGGTCCTTGTACTTACTATTTGATACCTGGTGTTCCCAAACCCTTGTTTCCCCCTCTGACCATCTGTGACTCGTGTTATGAGCTGTCAACGTTGACCACACACAGCGGATTTCTTTGGTCAAAGGCAGTACATATGCCTATTTTGGTCGGTCATTGTGCATGGTAGCCACACCGTGCTACTACTGATTGAAGGTCGTTGTACTTGCTAGTTAAGAACTGATATTCGCAGACCATTGTTTCCCCCCTCTGACCATTTGTGACTCGTGTTATGGGTTGTGAACGTTGACCACCCATATTGAAATTCTTTGGTCATGGTCATTGACATATGCCTAGTTTGGTTGTCAAGTGTGCAAAGTAGCCACACCGTGCCTCTACGTATTGAAGTTCTCTGTCCTGTCTAGTCAATACATTTGGTTCCCAAACCATTGTCTCTCCCTCTGACCATATGTGATTCGTGTTTTGAGTTGTCAATGTTGACCACACATAGTGACATATGCATCCTTTGATTGGTCACTGTGCACGCTAGCCACACCGTGGCACTACTTGTTGAAGGTCTTTGTACTTTCTAGTTGATAATTATTGTTCCCAACCCATTGTTGCCCCCATCTGACCATTTGTGACTCGTGTCATGAGTTTTGAACGTTGACCACACACTATGAAATTCTTTTGGTCATGGTTAGTGACATATGCCTACTTTGGTTTGTCACTGTACATGATTACCACGCCTTGTCACTACGTATTGAAGATCTTTGTGCTTTATAGTTGACAGCTAGTGTTCCCAAACCATTGTTACCCCCCTTTGATTATCTGCAAGGGTGTAACCGAGTCCAGACTCGCGAGTCTTGTCTCAGACTCAGATTCGCGAGACGAGGCCTCCTGGCAGACTCGGTCTCGCGAGTCTTTTCAAAAGTCTCACGAGTCCTGGACTCGCGAGACCATGTGACTTGGACTCATGAGACTTTTCCATATATAATGCAAAAAAAAGTGAACTATTAGGATATCAAGTCAAAACAAGCAAGTCTTAAGGCCCTCACCTTACATACTTCATGAGATGTTATCCCAACTCTTCAAACGTCTCCACATGTCATGCTCAAATGCTTGCCATCTCTGAAGCAAAAGGTTCCACGAGTCCGGGACGAGACTGGGTCCTAGATTTGGTCTCGCAAGTCTTTATAAAGACCCGGTCTCACGAGTCTGTCTCACGAGTCCAAAAAGACTGGTTTCACCCTTAACTATCTGTGACTTGTGTTGTGAGTTGTCGACGTTGACCACATCAAGTGAAATTCTTTGGTCATGGTCAGTGACATATGCATACTTTGGTTGGTCACTGTGCATGGTAGCCGCACAATGCCACTACATATTGAAGGTATTTCTACTTGCTAGTCGATAACTAGTATTCACAAACCATTGTCTTCCACTCTGCCATTTGTGACTTGTGTTATGAGTTGTCAAAGTTTACCACACATAGTGAAATTCTTTGGTCGTGGTCAAAGACATATGCATACTTTCGTTGGTCATCAGGGATGGCATCCACATCGCGCCACAACTTGTTAAAGGTCCTTGTGCTTGCTACTTCATACCTTGTGTTCCAAACCATTGTTTCACCCTCAGACCATCTGTGACTCGTGTTATGAGTTGTCAACGTTGACCACACACAATGGATTTCTTTAATGAAAGGTTGTACATATGCCTGCTTTGGTCGGTCATTGTGCATGGTATTCACGCAGTGCTACTACTGATTGAAGGTCGTTGTACTTGCTAGTTGATAACTGATGTTCCTAGACCATTGTTACCCCCTCTGATTGTTTGTGACTGGTGTTGTGGTTGGTGAAAGCCGACACCTATACTGAAATTCTTTGGTCATGGTCAGTGACATATGCTTAGTTTGGTTGTTTGGTGTGCATAGTAGCCACACCGTGCCACTACGTATTGAAGTTCATTTTTCTTTATAGTCGATAGATGTGGTTCCCAAACCATTGTCTCTTCCTCTGACCATTTGTGTCTCGTGTTATGAGTTGTCAATGTTGACCACACATAGTGGACTTCTTTGGTCATAGTCATTGACGTATGCATCCTTTGATTGGTCACTGTGCAAGCTAGCTACACCGTGCCACTACTTGTCGAAGGTATTTGTACTTGCTAGTTGATAACTAGTGTTACCAACCCATTGCTTCCCCCTCTGACCATTTTTGACTTGTGTTATGAGTTTTCAACATTGACCACACACTGTGAAATTCTTTTGGTCATGGTCAGTGTCATATGCCTACTTTGGTTGGTCATTGTGCACGGTAGCCACACAGTGCCTCTACTTATTCAACGTATTTGTACTTGCTATTTGATACCTAGTGTTCCCAAAGAGTTGTTTCCCCCTCTGACCATTTGTGACTTGTACTATGAACTGTCAACGTCGACCACACACAGTGAAACTCTTGTCTTCATGTTCAGTGACATATGCATACTTTGGTTGGTCATTTTGCATGGTAGTCATGTTGTGTCACTACTTATTGAAGGTCTTTGTACTTGCTAGTAGATACCTAGTACTCACACTCCATTGTTTCCCCCTCTGACCATTCCTAACTCGTGTTAACAGTTGTCAAGGTTGACCCATCATGGTGAAGTTATGTGGTCATGGTCTGTGACACATGCATGCTTTGGTTGGTCATTGTGCATGGTAGCCACACCGTGCTACTACTTATTGAACATCTCTGTACTTCCTAGTTGGTATCTAGTATTCCTCAACCATTGTTTTCCCCGCTGACAACTCGTGATCCATGGTATGGGTTGTCAACCTTGACCACACATAGTAAAATTCTTTGGTCATGGTAAGTGGCACATGCCTAACCTGGTTGGTGATTGTGCATGGTAGCCACACCGTGCCACTGCTTATTGAAGGTCTGTTCACTTGCTAGTTGATAAATAGCAAAAGGTTTCTCCCTTGGACACGAGGTCGGTTTTTGTTGATTTCTTGTGCGTAGGTGCCTTCGCTGGAATACTTCCTCCCACCAGCCTACAGGGATCTTCAGTGGATGACCTGGTGGACAGATTTGCGACCGCATTATGACATCCCCCTACCCCCCCACGGCTTAGGCTCAAAGGTAGAGTTGAGGTATCACTCAACTGATACCCCGTGTTGTGATACCCCCCCCCCCCCCTTCCCCCCTTCTAGGTCGCGAGTCTATTCTATATCGCGCGTACGAGGATTCAAACCCAGGACCTACCACTCCAGAATCTAACTCTATAAGCACTAAGCCAACTCACATGGTGTTCATATGATGTCCAATTGATGTTTTATGAGTTCTTATGGGTAGAGGACATAAAACAAGGGCGTGTAACATTAGAGGGTGTTTTGCAAAGTTATGAAAAACAACAAAGTTATTTTAATCTTAAACAATTGATGCGGACAGAATGTTCATATTTTGCAACTTTGAGCTTGAATAACTTGTCAACCATTTCTCCGATTCACCAGTTGTAAGAAGGAAAGTCGACTATACACAGTGAAGTTATTTTGATAATGTTCAGTGAAACAAGCATACTTTGGTTGGTCATTGTGCATGGTAGCCACACTGTGCCACTACTTATCAAAGGTCCTTGTACTTGCTAGCCGATACCGAGTATTCCCAAACCATTGTTTCTCCCTGTGCCCATTTTTTACTTGTATTAGGAGTTGTGAACGTTGACCACACACACGTAACTAAATTGGTCATGACCAGTGATGTATGCCTACTTGGATAGGTCATTGTGCATGGTAGCCACACCGTGCCAATACATACGAAAGGTCTTTGTACTTGCTAGAGGACGAATAGTGTTTTGAAACCATTGTTTCCCCCCTTGTACCAGTTGTGACTCATGTTATGGGTTTTGAACGTTGACCACCCATGTTAAATTCTTCGGTCATGGTCAGTGACATATGCCTAGTTTGGTTTTCTGGTGTGCATAGTAGCCACTCCGTGCCACTACGTATTGAAGTTCTTTGTCCTGTCTAGTCAGTTAACATGGTTCCCAAACCATTGTCTCTCCCTCTGACCATTTGTGATTCGTGCTATGAGTTGTGAATGTTGAACAAACATAGTGGACTTCTTTGGTCATAGTCAGTGACGTATGCATCCTTTGGTCGGTCACTGTACACGCTAGCCACATCGTTTCACTACTTCCTGAAGGTCTTTGTACTTGCTAGTTGATAACTAGTGTTTCCAACCCATTCTTTCCCCCTTGTACCATTTGTGACTTGTGTTATGAGTTTTCAACGTTGACCACACACTGAGTAATTCTTATGGTCATGGTTAGTGACATATACCTACTTTGGTTTGTCACTGTACATGGTTACCACGGCGTGTGACTACGTATTGAAGGTCTTTGTGCTTTCTAGTTGATAGCTAGTGTTCCCAAACCATTGATATCCCCCTTTGAATATCTGTGACTCGTGTTGTGACGTTTCAATACTGACCACATGAAGTGAAATTCTTTGGTCATGGTGAGTGACATATGCATTCTTTGGTTGGTCACTCTGCATGGTAGCCACACTGTGCCATTACATATTGAAGGTATTTGTACTTGCTAGTGGATAACTATTGTTCACAAACCATTTTCTTCCACTCTGACCATCTGTGACTCGTGCTATGAGTTGTCAAAGTTTACCACACATAGTGAAATTCGTTGGTCATGGTCAGTGACATATGCCTACTTTGATTGGTCATCGTGCATGGTATCCACACCATGCCACGGCGTATTGAAGCTCCTTGTGCTTGCTAACCAATACCTGGTGTTCCGAAACCATTGCTTCCCACTCCGACCATTTGTGACACGTATTATGAGTTGGTAGCGTTAACCACACACAGCGGATTTCTTTGGTCAAAGGCAGTACATATGCCTACTCTGGTCGGTCATTGTGCATGGTAGCCCCACCGTGCTACTACTGATTGAAGGTCGTTGTGCGTGCTAGTTGAGAACTGATATTCCCAGACCATTGTTCCCCCCTCTGACTGTTGGTGACTCGTGTTATGGATGTTGAAGGTTGACCACCCATATCTAAATTCTTTGGTCATGGTCAGTGACATATGCCTAGTTTGGTTGTTTGGTGTGCATAGAAGCCACACCTTGCCACCACGTATTGAATTTATTTGTCCTTTCTTGTCGATACGTATGGTTCCCAAACCATTGTCCCTCCCTGTGACCATTTGTGACTTGTGTTATGAGTTGTCAATGTTGACCACAGATAGTGGACTTCTTCGGTCATATTCAGTGACGTATGCATCGCTTGATTGGTCACTGTGCACACTATCCCCCCACAGCTTAGGCTCAAAGGAAGAGTTGAGGTATCACAACATACCCCCCCCCCCCCCCCCCCCCCCCCCCCCCCTCCACGCCGCCAGCCTACTCTATATCGCGTACAAGGATTCAAACCCAGGACCTACCGCTCCAGAATCTACCTTTATAAGCACTAAGCCAACTCACATGGTGTTAATATGATGTCCAAATGATGTTACATGAGTTCCTATGGGTAGAGAACATAAGATAAGGGGGTGTATCATTAGAGGGTATTTTTCAAAGTTATAAATGATAACATAGTTGTTTTAACCATAAACAATTGACGCAGACAGAATGTTCAGATTTTGTTGCTTTGAGCTTGAATAACTTGTCGACCGTTACTCTGATTGACCAGCCGTAAGAAGTAAAGTCGACTACACACAGTGAAATGCTTTTGATAACTCAATGATACAAGCATACTTTGGTTGGTCATTGTGCATGGTAGCTATACCATACCACTACTTATTGAAGGTCTTTGTACTTGCTAGTCGATACCGAGTATTCCCAAACCATTGTTTCTCCCTCTGCCCATTTTTGACCACACACACTATACATATTTGGTCATGATCAGTGATGTATGCCTTCTTGGATAGGTCATCGTGCACGGTAGCCACACCGTGCCCATACATACGAAAGGCACAACTCTGGCACAACTCTGGTACAACTCTGGCTCAACTGGTACAACTCTGGCACATCTCTGGCACGACTATGGCACAACTCTGGCACAACTCTTGCACACTTCTATCACAACTCTGGCACAAATCTGGCACAACTCTGGCACAACTCTGGCACAACTCTGGCACAACTCTGGCACCGCTATGGCACAACTCTGGCACGACTCTGGCACAACCCGGACACAAATCTAGCACAACTCTGGCACAACTCTGGCACAACTCTGGTACAATTATGGCACAACTCTGGCACGACTCTGGCACAACTCTGGCACACCTCTGGCACAACTCTTGCACAACTCTATCACAACTCTGGCACAACTCTGGCACAACTCTGGTACAATTATGGCACAACTCTGGCACGACTCTGGCACAACTCTGGCACACCTCTGGCACAACTCTTGCACAACTCTATCACAACTCTGGCACAACTCTGGCACAACTCTGGTACAATTATGGCACAACTCTGGCACGACTCTGGCACAACTCTGGCACACCTCTGGCACAACTCTTGCACAACTCTATCACAACTCTGGCACAACTCTGGCACAACTCTGGCACAGCTCTGGCACAACTATGGCACAACTCTTGTACAACACTGGCACAACTATAGCACAACTCTGGCACAACTCTGGCACAACTCTGGCACAACTCTGGCACAACTCTGGCACAACTCTGGAACAACTCTGGCACAACTCTTGCTGAACTCTGGTACAGCACTGGCACAACTCTGGCACAACTCTGGCACAACTACGGCACAACTATGGTAAAAGTCTAGCACAACTCTGGCACAACTCTGGCACAACTCTGGCACAAGTCTGGCATGACTCTAGCACAACTATGACACAACTCTAGCACAACTCTGGTACAATTATGGCACAACACTGGCACGACTCTGGCACAACACTGGCACAACTCTGGCACAACTCTGGCACAATTCTGGTACAACTCTGGTACAACTCTGGCACAACTCTGGCACTACTCTGGCAGAACACTGGCACAACCCTTGCACAACTCTATCACAACTCTGGCACAACTCTGGCACAACTCTCGCACAACTCTGGCACAACTCTGGCACAACGCTGGCAGAACTCTGGCACAACTCTTGCACAACTCTATCACAACTCTGGCACAACTCTGGCACAACTCTCGCACAACTCTGGCACAACTCTGGCACAACGCTGGCAGAACTCTGGCACAACTCTTGCACAACTCTATCACAACTCTGGCACAACTCTGGCACAACTCTCGCACAACTCTGGCACAACTCTGGCACAACTCTGGCACATCTCTGGCACAACAATGGCACAATTCTTGTACAACACTGGCACAGCTATAGCACAACTCTGGCACAACTCTGGCACAACTCTGGCACAACTCTGGAACAACTCTGGCACAACTCTTGCTCAACTCTGGTACAACACTGGCACAACTCTGGCAAAACTCTGGCACAACTACGGCACAACTCTGGTGTAACTCTAGCAAGACTCTGGCACAACTCTGGCAAAAATCCCGCACAACTCTGGCATGAATCTTCCACAACTATGGCACAACTCTAGCACAACTCTTGTACAATTCTGGCACAACAATGGCACAACCCTGGCACAACTCTGGCACAATTCCGGAAGAGTTCTGGTACAACTCTGGTACAACTCTGGCACAACTCTGGCACAACTCTGGCAGAACTCTGGCACAACTCTTGCACAACTCTATCACAACTCTGGCACAACTCTGGCACAACTCTGGCACAACTCCGGCACAAC